>NW_019091357.1:3254414-3301330 GCF_001949145.1 Acanthaster planci
CCGAAGTGGTTAAGGATACTTGAAACCAGGGCATTGAAAAGTGCCTTAAAATTGGAAAATGAGTGTGTCCAATGTCCTCTAAGGATTTAAGCTTTTAGATGCATTCGGTCAGCAAAAACAAATGAAACAAACCAGCCTCCAGGCTGTCTAGTAGCTGCCTGTACCATTGCTTAATTGCTACAGTGGTCTTTTGTTCAGTTTCACAATGACGCTGATCCTGCAAATACAAACATCTTGAAGAGTCTCATAATTTTCACACGATTGAAGACATTACAACCTGCATGACATGTAGTTCCTCACAGGTGTCTCATCCATTGTCTCCGGTAGCAACAGATGTTTATCTTTTGTCTGTGTTTCCAGGGCAACAACATCACCATCATGTACATCAACGTAGAGCAGCCGCAGAACGGCCGCTCCCTGGACATGTCCGTCACACTCCTGGAGGTAAGCCAATGCCATGTTGAGCTCGGAAAATATCACCGCTTAAATGTGATGCATTGCATATTGCTCGTGGCTGGTTCCCACTACAGTCTGTCTGGTTGCCATTTCCATCAAATTAAGATAGCGTTCACATCCATGCATTTAAAAAAAATTTTTTTTTTTAGTTTTGGTGATATTTATCTAGGTCACCTTTGACCTTTTTGACCTGTGTCTTGTCACCATCACTTTAGTATGAGAATTTTGGATATCACTGTTCGATGGATCATTGAGGGATTAGTATTGAGTGTTTTTAGTCCTTTTTTTTCCTCTGACAGGATAACTTTCAGTACAGTTTCTCGGCACGGACAGTGACTCGGGAAGACATGATGATGGTCCTTGCTGGCATCACGTCCATCCAGATCAGGGCACAGTATTACAACAAGATCCTAGACGCAAGGTACACAGGAGCCAGTCTTTTCATGCTGGTTGACATGGAAACACGCAAGGATCCCAATATGTCGTAACACGGAGGACCCTTAAATACATTCTGGCAAATTATGCATTCAGCAGTGCTTAGCAACGTCAGTATTCATCCCCGTATTTGAGTGGTCCCCAATGAGTCCGTAGGCACACTGGTCCTCAGAGGTTTAGTGTGTGCGGAGCCTTCAAACGTCCGTAGTCCCTTGCCCCTTGTTGTTGCAAGCATCGCATCATGACATTGTCTCAGCATTTAAAAAAAGGAACGATGTGGTAAGAAACATGGCACAGATCCTGAACAAATGACCACTTGGGTCAGCATTCTCAAGTCCAACTTGTGGTACCCTTGTCATTTCACAGTGCCGCCCCTCGACATGTTCTTTGTGGAATAAGATTGTCGACGCCATGGCATTAAGCTCATAGACAAACAAATAGAACACCTTCCCCAAAATATTTGCCAGTGACATACTGTCTGGGTTGTTTCGCTGCAGCCTGAGTGATGTTTCCCTGGACGTCACCAGGAAAGATGCAATCGGTTCCCCTGCCTACCAGGTTGAGAGGTGCAGCTGTCCCTCGGGCTATACAGGCTTGTCTTGCGAGGTAGGCCCCTCTTTTGTCACCCTGTCATCTTTTTTCAGCTGTACTATTTCCGGGCTCAGTTTGTCGTCAAGAAGCATATTGTAGAGACGGTTTTGAACAAGACTGTCTGAGAACACAACGTTATGCTTGTATTGTCGCCGTGATCACCGTGAGACCAGACACAAGACCAGTCTTGAATTTTATTGGCTGAACGGTGACAAACGCATGCGTGTGTCGCAGTTGATTTCATTAGTTTGTGACTTGATTATTAGATTGGAGATCTTTTGATGATATCTAAAGGTCTTGTGATGGCTCAAGGTTTTTGAGATAATAAAGTGGCACCTGTTTCTACATCTTACTCGGACCGGCCAGCCACCACCGGCAAGTTCGGTGGTGGAGTGGTTAAGACATCTACTCTAGTAAGCGGGAGGTCGTGGGTTCAAGTCCCACCCGAGTAAGCTTGTGAATTTGTTCCTAAGCTTTTGGACAGCACTGAGTATACAGTGTTTATGAATATACGTCGGGTAAAGGCAAAACCCCAAAAATAGAGCTATTCATTTTTATCAGTTGATGAATTTGAAGTTATTTCTTTGGTGGTTGTTCTGCCCTCAGGAGTGCGAACCTGGTTTCCGTCGTTCCGCTGGCCAGTACCTTGGTACGTGCGAACCCTGTGACTGCAACGGTCACTCCAACACCTGTGATCCTGAAAGTGGCAGATGTTACGTGAGTTTTGTCCCTGTCATACCTCGCCTAGCTTTGTTGCCTTAGGGCTCATGTGATCTCTAATTCAATCCCAACTTGCGTGAAAAAAGGTACAGCTATATACACTGACTCTTGACAGATTGATTGTTAGGGGAAACTAATAACACTTTCCTTGTTGCTCAGGATTGTCAAGACAACACGGAAGGGGACAACTGCGAACTCTGCAAAGTGGGCTATTTCGGCGACGCCACCACCGGTTCCCCCGACAGCTGTACCATCTGCTCCTGCCCTTATCCTGATGAGACCAGGAAGTAGGTTCTTTTCTTCCCCTGAAGATTGGCCAAAGAAAAAAAAAGTGGTTGCACGGTCACCAGTTTCTTAAACATCACATGTCCACTGAGACTATTAAAGTTGTGGCTTAATACGAGTTGGCAAGATTTTTTAAATTAACAAATTTTTAATGATTAGTTGCTGTTACTTTCCCACTGTGTCTGTCAGTCTTTTGGGGGAAAGCACTGTTAAGATTTTAAGAATAGCATTGTTGATGGCATTCAAGTCTTAAGCCACAGGTATTGACAGCCAAGGAGAAAAAAGAAATGGACTTAAGCCTACGAGTGTACAGTGTGAATGAATAGATCATAGATTGGGCAAGTTTTAGGTTTAACAAGTTCAGATTTTTTGTCCAAGATGGTTCGTTGTGAAATCTGTACTTTGGAACGTAGATTACAATCTACTTGTGTTCATCTGAGCCAGGTGAACTTTAAGCCAGGACATGATAGTTTCTCTGTTCCATCCTCCAAATCACTTGAGCATTCACTTTAGATGACTGCCCTGTACTTTGCTGTAGAACCCAACTACAGTGGATGACAGCAGTGCCTGCCAAGGACTGCCAAGCTATAATCATTGGAGATGCGAGTGGCCCACTCCATTAGGGTCTTTGCCGATGAGGCGCGTGGCCTTCTCTAATGCCCTATGCGTGAAAGGAACCAGTCTATCTGGCCTACTGGAGAGTCCCAATAGAGCAAGGGTGAAAGCCCTATTTCTTGAGTTTCATTCATGGGCTACAATCTGGACCTGGCTGAGCCGTAATTATTTCAAGATGGAGTATTAATAATGATGGTGCTTTTTTTAAATCAATTTTCTTTCTCAGCTACGCGTACACCTGCTCCATCGTGCCCGAGGGTATGAAATGTGAGTGCTTGCTTGGTCACGTCGGGGAGCGCTGCGATGTGTAAGTAGCAGAGCCATGTGGCTAGCCCTCTGGGATGATGCAAAGAGTAGACACATCTCACAACCAATGATTTACTAACCCTCCCCTCCTTGGTTCTTGTATCAGTGCAAGTCTGTTATGCCGTTTGTCAAATTTGTTCATTGCTAACACACAGTCTGGTTTCATAGTTAAAAGCAAACCATAATAAAGTTGTGATGTAGATTGTCAAGTTGTCATGGTAATCGGACACTGCATCATTGTGCAGCATCAGCTGTGCTGTCTCATGACATTTTGACAACCTGTGGTGAAATGTAGGACCAAGCATAGTGGTGTGTTTAGGCTTATGTGCTGTGCGTACATTCTCTATGTGATTCAGAAATATTAGAAACCTTGTGTGAGGTTATCAGTTAGGATTAGAATTTTTGAAACCATGTTAATGCTGCTGAAAATGAGATGTTGGAAAGTCTCAAATTCAAGGCTCTTGCCTAGAGCAGCAGCATGTCTCAGATTGTAGCTGTTCTCCCCGTGGAACAGGTGCGACGAGGGCTACTTCGGCGACCCCAGCCAGTCCTACGGCTTCTGCCGCAAGTGCAACTGCAGCGGCAACTCGGTGCCCAACGCCAACGGGCCGGAGTGCGACCCTCGCTTTGGCAACTGCCTGCAGTGCCGGCCGGGCACCACAGGAGTTAACTGTGACAAGTGTGACCGCTGGTATTACGGTGACGCCGTTATCTCCAGGAACTGTCAGGGTGAGTGGTGGCCTGGTTGGAGGCAGCAGTGGTCCTTCGGATTTGACCACTTTGCTTGGTTTTTGAAGGATTCAGGTCCCCAGGTCCCTGCCCCCACACCACTGTCTGTACCAACAACTTTAACAGCAGTGTAACGCAGGGTATTGGATTTTGTGAAGATCTGGCAAAATTTTCTTAGCTGCAGGTTTTGGAAGATTTGGAAGGATTGAGGAAAGTTGAACCTGTCCACCGTAACTTGGTACTCATTGAAAATAAAGGTGGAGAGAATATGGCTTTGTCTGAAACAGGCTTCCAGAGCTACGACTACATCTGTTGTCAGTGCACATCTGCGTATTTCCAATGGAGCAAAGGCCTAAACCTAGCTCTAGTCAACAGATTAAGATGCAGCCTATGCCACTGGTTTCCTGCAAAGTTTATAACTTTTGAGAAGCTAATTACAAATTGGTCAAGGGTTTCATATATTTTATGAGGAACCTCACTTCTCCCCAAAAAGAGACAAAATACCGTGGACCTCCAGCGTAGGGCTGGAAATCCTAACTTTTTGTAGAGACCATTTGGCGATTCAGGTCTCTTCTCTCTCTTTTGTCTGTTTCTTTTTAACGTGATAAGATGCAAATAATTTTCAAATAACGTAACATGAATTGCTTCATGTGTTGTTTTTTTTCACATTCTGTTGTCTCAGAATGTTTGTGTGATCGTTGTGGCAGCAGTGAGTGTGACGTCAACACGGGGCGCTGCGAATGCAAGGATAATGTCGTCGGTACCCTCTGCGACCGCTGCTCTGTGAGTTCATTCATCTGTTGCCATTCTTTAATGTCTGTTTTCGTTTATAGTAATGTCAACACTCGGAGTCAAATCTGTCACCAAAATTACGAAGAAAACCCAGCATCGGATGGAAACTTTAAGAACCCGGTTTGAGGAATCCCCAGGATTGGTTTTGTGTTTCAGAATTGTTGACTCCCAAAGTGTGGAGTTTTGTGGAATGTACAGAGCGAGGTTTGTGAATTCTCAGGACTGGCTTCACATTTTAGGATTTGTACCCCAGAATGGATTCTTAGGGGTTCAACGATTCAGGTTTTGCTATTTTGGGGACGAAATGAAAATGCAGGATTTCCATAATCACAGTCATTTGTGAGAGAACTCAAGCCTCTAAATACCTAACGGCGACCCTTCTAAGCCACAGTCTTTTATCATCACTGTTTCCACCACCTCTGCTGAATGATCTGTGGATTTTTCCCTCCGCCATCTCACCCCGAAATTAAGGGTGAGAGTCTAAGTTTAATTCGATAAACGTTTAAGGACAACTTCCCGTATACTTTTTACACATTTAAACGTTTAAACCAACGCTTCACAAAGGCTGGTTTGATTCACACGTATGCATACATAGTTCACCAACAATGCACATGACTGGCTCATTGCCTGAATGTAGTTCGATGTTAGGAAGCATCCAAACCGAGCAATTTTTCTTGTGTTGAATCTAATTTTCTCTAAACTAGGAGATGGATGCAGAAAGGAAAACTCGCTGTGTAGACAGTAAGAGTGCATTTATTTGGACTGGTTAAAAAATGAACTCCACATGACGTAAGTCAAGGTAATGTGGAAGCCTGGAAAGAAATGGGGTTCTCTTTAAGCCTTTGGGAAAACGTGGTAATCGTTTACTGAACTCTTTTCGTTTAAATGTTCAAACTTGTAAATGTCACACCATTACCCGAAATAACGAGGGTAAAAAAGTATCACTGTGCCGTTTCGGCCCCCATACATTGCTTACATTTTTTGGTTTTTTCCCCTCTCTTTCTCTTTCTGTTTTTCTGACGGTCAGCCTGGCTTCTGGAATTTCAGCAGCTGTGCAGGCTGCGACCCCTGCCAGTGTGCCCTGGCATCGGAGAGCGGCCAGTGCGACTTTGAGACGGGCCAGTGTCAGTGCAAGCCGGGGGTGGGCGGAGCCAAGTGCGATCAGTGCCTGCACGGTCACTGGAACTACGGCTTCGACGGATGCCAACGTAAGCTGTTGACCGTAGAGGCGATTTGTACTCTGTATGAAAGCGAAGAAGAAGTTGGGACATTGGACCAAATCTTTGCAAGCGAATTTTGCTGTGGATGTTTTGTAACGTCAAATATACATGTACTTTGCTTCCTCATTCCCTGGAAGTGTGAACCCGCCATGAAGTTTCATGTCATTAAAAAGAGGTGGGGCCAAACCTGGCATATAAGTGAACCTCAGTGCAAAATGTTGACTTCAAATCAAATATTTGCACTGCGCGTCTCAAAAGTTGAATTCACGTCAACTCGAGCAGGTTTCACCTCAAATGTTTCGTGTTTAATATCAAATTCACTCTGCCTTCACATTCGGCTGAATTATGGACTGACGTGCGAAACCAGTTGGATTTTTAAGTGACATTCCTGCGAACAGTTCATTCTCCGAAGATGCTTGACAAGGTAGGGTTAACTCTCTGGTATTGTCTTGATTGGAGACTGTATCAGCCCATTTTATCAACTGAGTGTGGTGGAAAAGCCCAGAGTCAACTTTCTCCCCCCCCCAAAAAAAAGGGTTGGATATACTTGGACCAGTTGAAAATATTGATGGGCCTATTATTGATTGTGTGACTCATTGCACTCAAGCCAAATGTACTCTAAAAGTTTGAGGGTTAATTTCGTTGACTCCAGCTTGTGCCTGCGAGCCCCACCTTCGCTGCGACGCGGCTACTGGTGAATGCCTCTGTCCCCCAGGTGCCACGGGAGATAATTGCGAATTCTGTGAGGACCGTTACATCATGACGGACGAGGGCTGCCAACGTAAGTTCCTGTATGGACCATGTGCTCCCTATGCAAGCCGTGCATGGTTTCATAATGAGAATACAAGTGTTTTCCCATTTGTGACTTGGTGTGAAGCCCCTGTGAGATGGTCGTGGCCCCACTTGATGGGCTTAGTCATTGTTTTAATGGTGGCTGGTGGCCCACGCCAGTGGGCATGGTCAGTAGTATGGTCAGTGCTAATTGGTGTAGTCGATAGCAAAGGATGTGGCCACTGTGGTAATGGTTGTGGCTACTGGCAAATGGGTGTGGCCACTGTATTTGGAATGTTGTCACCTAATGGGCACTGTGATTGAGCGTGCATGAGGTTGTCACACCTGTCATTCTTGACTAAGGTCTAGGCCATTTTACTTCATTCTCCAAGATATATGACTGACTTTCTTAAAATTTTGAATGAGGCTTTTGGTGTTTGATGTTTGTTATGGTGCTACCCCCGCACAGCATGCGATGAGTGCGTTTCCCTCCTGCTGGACATGATGAACGCGCTGGACTTCGACATCAACGGCGCCGTGGCCAATCTGTCCGGACTATCGGTGGGCTTTGAGACCTACCAGAGACTGAGCAACCTCAACAAGTCAGTGATCGCTGCAGTGGTAAGCTAGCGATTGGTGCTGGTGTTGGATCCAATGATCACAAGGCGCTTTAAAATGATCATACATTGATCAGGCCAAATACCAGTTGGTAGCCAGCATCATATCATGTGGTCCCACCCCTCACAGGTTCCCATGTGCAATGTTGTATTCAAGTCTCTTCTCAAGTCCCTTCACAGTAGCAGGGTGAGCATTGACAAGAGAATGGTTTTGTCACGGTTTATTTGAGTAGTTTGTGAATTGGCTGAAGACTGAATGACTTGTGATGGATTTGCAGGGACTTGTGATAGCCTGGAATACAACTCTGCCCCTGTGTGCCCCTGGGTGGTAGGGAGAGGCAAATGGGGAGGAATTGACTTGACCAAGGTCACAACATGTAGCTGGCTGCTGGATTCGAACCCCCAACATTCTGATTTGGAGTCACAAACCCTATTCCCTAAGCCACACATTGCCAAACTGCCTGTCTGCTTATCATGGTCCTCAAAAGTACCCCCCCCAAAAAAAAACACTTAAAGTTTCTGAAAGTTACTCAGTGATTTTTAAAGCCGGAGGTCTGGCTGCTTAAGAAATGTTGGTTCTAGTTTATACCCCGTGCTGCAGTCCATATTTGGCCCATTTTAGGGTTCCCTTTTTGGAAATTAATTTTAAATTCTGGCAAGCTGTTATCAACAGGAATGCCTTCGCATTATTTGGGCCCATGTTTTGTTGAGTGATCTCTCTGTGTTTCCCTGTTGCCCGTCTCAGAATCGCACCAAGAATCTTGCTGAGAACAACTTGGTGGTGTCTGACGGCATCTTGATTGTGGAGACTAACTACAGCGGCCTGCTGGACCAAGCGATCCAACTCAGGATCCGGGTGAGTACTTCACCAGGTTGTCAGTCCTGGCCTCAAACCTGAGCCTGTCCCACAAACCAAGCCAGGCTATTTGTTCCCGCGGCCTGGAACAGTCATGAAAAAGTCATGGAAAGTTGTTTTCGTTTTCGAGGGCTGGAATTCTAAGTCATGGAATTTTTGAAAAATTACTAGAGTCATGGAAAAGTTTCTGAATTTTCAAACACTGTGTGTGATTTCTGGTCTTAGAAATAAGTGCATAAAATGTGTGATTGTATTCACAACTTAAATGGCTGAATAGTCCAAGAAATTGCGTTATTGGGTCATGGATTTTCATAATTCCGTCATGGAAAAGTCATGGAATTTCATTGTCTTTTAGGTGTAGGAACCCTGCCGTACATGTAGGCATGCAGAGCCTCGAACTGGCAGCTTGCACAATCGTAACAGAATTGCTTCTTCCAATCGCATGGCATAAGAACTAAGGCAGCACGCTCAAAATTACCCGTTAAGCAACATGCACTGGAATCACTGAACCGGCTATGTTTATTGTGTAAAGCTGCCAGACAGAGGCTTTGCATGCCTATGGCAGCAGCGTGTAAAGAGCGAATGCCTAGGCCTTCCAGTCCTGTGATCTTTAATTCTGTTAGCCCTGGTCTATCTCACAACAGAGCCCCCAGACCTCGAGATGGGCTGACAGTACTTAAATCCCGCCCACCACGAATGAGTCTGTGGCTGTTGTCCTGTTCAATTCCGGCGTGCAGGCAACCTGCACAAAGGACCATTGGCCGAGGCAGTCACTGCCACACTCCTTTGTACACATTCTAGCTGGGAATTTAAGAGCCATTGGCATGATCAAAGCTGGCTATAGCTATCAATCAAATCGGTAGGAACACTGGCTCAGGACAAGTTAGTGGCTGGAGAGCCTGCTGATTAGAGCAAGAGTTCAAACACACCCAAAGGCCCTTGCTTTGCCCGAGAGTAGCCTGTCTTTTTGATGGCAAAACCAGGCTGCTGGTTCCGCTTTAGCTTCCTGAATTTGTTGCCTACCCCGCCAGTCGTCAAAACGGGAAGGTCCTGGAGAAAAGATTGCATTTTAAAATGTTGAATTTTTATGCATTACTCAACAGCACAGAACCAGTCAGAAGTCACTAGAGATATTGATTTACAGGCTCTTTCTTAGGACGGAATTTTGTGGCAGTTGAATACCCTTAATTGCATCAAAACCCATTGGTTGGGCGTATTTTATTGGAAATACATGTGTGCATCACCGAACCTTTTGTGGGGAAAAGTAAACATAGCATGAGCATTTTATCACTCTGTTGAGCTTCTGTAACAGACACAAACAGCACTGTCTCCGTTTGTCATTTCCAGTCGGACAACATCAAGCAGATGGCCAATGAGACCAAGATGGAAGCATTGGACACCGGCTACAGGGCGGTCAACGTGGAGCGCCAAATCAATGAGACCATCCAAGCAGTCTTAGGTCCGTTGGAACGGCCCCGATGCACCTTACCCACCACGGTCTTTTTGGCCGCTAACCTTCATCTTTCCCAGAGCCCAACACTCTCCCACATTAGGCAATTACAGTCTTTGAGCTCTTCCAGGAAAATTTGGAAAGAAAGAGTGAAATATACAGCACTAACTGCTGGATTTTGGTAGATTAAAGAGCTGAAGGAAACTATTAACAATAGTTTTATGTACTTTTTCACTAGATCTCTGATTTGTGGATGGGAGGCTTAGGGGAAAGATAGCAGATGGGGTTCTATGAAGTTTTATTGAAATATTTTTTTCATCTTTGTATAATCCTGTGCGTAAGTGACATCTAGATCTCAGATTTTTACGACGTGCATCTGGGTTCTCAACAAAGACGTTGACAAATTGAAGAGCGTGTGTTGCACACTGGTGCAGTAATCCTGAAGTTCCAGGTTCACCCCCGGTCATGCCCAGTTTTTTTTTTTGCTGTACTTCCAGACGCTGTCAAGGCCCTGTACAACAACTCCAACATTCCTGAGAACGCCAACATATCCGACATATCTGGCATTCTGGCTGAAGCGCGAATGATCGTGGCCGAAATCGCTGCCCGGAATTTCTCAGCGGGTCGGAAATCCTCGGACCAGGAGCTTGCGGCCGCAAGGGATGGTGAGAATTCTTGGCAATTAGAAATCTCTCTTTGAACAATCGGACACAAATCACACTCTTTCTGTTAGCAACAAAGCAACATGTGTACATAGTGCACGGAACGCAGACAACTTTAATTGATACCTCAAAAGGTACCGAGACACTGTAGCTTAGAAGCTTGAAAAAAATCGTAAAGAGAGGACAATGAAGAAAAGAAATCACTTTCAGAGAATGTTTTTCACAGAAAACGATCATGCCGAGCACTGTTGTGAAGGCATTGATGTTGGAAAACTACCAACATAAACAGATAGCAGTGCGTTATTGTTACAATATTTTTTACGTATGCTTACATTTTATTTGCCAAACTCAGTGATTTTTTTATTCCACATTATATCCAAAAAGGGAAATTGCAGAGGTGCCAGTCTGTTACCATGGTAACACATACGTGTAGTCTAAATACCTGATCCTTTCGAAATGCAAATTTAAAAGAGATTCCTGAAAGAGAGACACTTTAGATTAGGTCCGAACTGACTACCACCAGGACAAAACAGGATATGTTGGGCAAGAGCATTCAGATATGTCTGTCCATTACCCACGAAATTACCCGGAAGTGATGAAAACTAGAATAGGTTTCAGGAAAATCCACAAAGATCAGGTGAGAGCATTGATAACCTAAGTCATGAAGACCTGGAGGGGATTCGAATCTTGGCCAGAGTGGTGAAAGGAGCAGAAAAGTGCTGTTGTGCCAACCTGATTGTACTTCATTTTACTTTGCCACCCCCTTTCCTTGGCCGTGTCCCAGTGCTTGAGAGGGTGAAGCAGCTTCGCAACGTCTCCCTGGAGCTGATGGGCCATGTCCGGAACGTCTCAGATCACATGCAGGGCTTTCTGGACCAGTTGCAGAAGCTGATCGACACCAGCAGAATGGCCAATAACCACTCCACTGCGGCCGAGAATCTCAATGCCGGGAACCAGGAGCCGGCCTTTGAGGTACGTGAAGAGTGGCGTATGGGGAATACAGTGGAGGCTGGGAACCGGCTTGGACTTTAGACAGGGCTCCTCATGAAAGGGCGGGGTTTTCTTTTATTTGATACTCGCGTCACTTGATAGCTCTGACAAAACCGTGTCATTGATGCCAAGTCTTGTTCACTTACCAGATATGTGGAAATTATGGCCAAATTGGGTATGGAGTGGAATACGCTATTGACAAAAGTCGATTATTGCAATATATTGTGTTTTCTTAGAAAGGACAGTTACTGTCAGCTGAAAGCTTAGGAGATTGGTTTTTGACATTCACCTTCCGGGAGGGATGTGATTTCCCAAATTATTAAACAGTTACTGATGATTTTGTTGGACCATACAATCCTTGTGGCTTGACTGCATCGCCCCATCATTCACCTCAGTGAAAGACCTCGTGTTAATACTGCATGAGCATTCCCACGGTGGCGGGTGGCCACACACCTCATTGAAGACTAAGCTGAGCTTTTGATGAGCAAAGGAGAATCCTGCAAATCCACCATTTTGGAGATTTATCTGATTTTGTCAGTGAATCTTGCAGTGTCATTGGTCTTGAGGATATTCAGTGGTACATCCTGCTGAGTGGTAAAAAACAGGTGACAACCAAAGGGTACAAGGGTTTAAAGGAACCAGGAAATAAAAATATTTTTATAACGTTTACTAAAAAACCCTTGAAATTGCACCTTTGGGTTTCAATTTTTTTTGTTTTATGCTAATACTATTTGCATATTCATGAGCAGAACTATAATGTCATCCAAGGCACTGAATCTCAATGTTGCACTGATTTGTGCACAGAAAATTTCTAGATTTTTTTTAACCACTGCCATGGCAGATTTCATTTTCTTTGGCAATTTATTGCTGTGTAAGTATATGGCAATAATCCAGCATAAATCCTTTTCACAGAAATGTTAATATCAAAGTTGGGATTCACAATTTGAACATGAAAACATGCAACCTGAACCATGTCTTCCTGGATTTAGATCAAAGCAAAAACGCCCTCACTTGTCCAGAAATGCTTGGTCAATTTTTAATGTTTGAAAAAGTGCACCGTTCAGTTCCCGTAACTCAAAAAAGATGTCCAACAGTCTTCATACATGGAAGAAGAGTACAGAGATACACAAAAGGTGATTCTAAGAGAAATTCATTTCCTGGATCCTTTAACATTGTCAAGACCTTGAATTCTGCCCGAGCATCCTTGATATTTGGAGGGATGGTCAGGTGCTTTGATTCATGTCTCTTTTTCCCCATTCTTTCTCGTAAGGCCGTCATCCTGGAGGTCGATGCTAAATTCAAGGGAGCCACCGAGGACGTTGACAACGCCACTGCGCTGATCATGGCAGCCATGCAGCTCCTGGAGGAAGCCCAGAACGCCTTGGATGTGAGTCCCAAGAAGAGCTAAACTTGAAACATTGGAGGGCTTGACATTTGGATCCTAGTCAGAAGTTAGAGGGGCAAGATGTCGTGATCATGTTGTGTGCAGTTCAGGGAAAATTTCACGCACTTTTTGTGTACCTCCTTGTTCAAGTCGGACATTTTTTGCTTGTATGATCGATGTTCCTAAAAAGAAATCAGTGTATCTTGGGTCGTTCGAAGAGTCTGTCTGAAATTTTAACTTCCCCTGGTTCATGTTAGAGGCACTAATTCTAAAATATTTATCACACGCAACTTGCGTGTGATAAATTGCTGACTTCACCATGCATACCGTCGAACTTCATCAGAAGGGTTCGAATATTTTTTTTTTTTCCCCGCCCTCCTCTTGTCCCTCCAGGCCACTCAGGCCAACGCTACGGCCCTGGAAGAGGCCATCCGCAGACTGGAGCCCCGGGTAAACTTTGTGGTCAACAAGTCGGACTCAGTGGACGGCATCGTGGAGGAGGCCATGCAGCACGCGGCTGACCTGAAGAACCAGTCCGACTACCTCAGCGGGTACATAACTCAAATGAGGAAATTTTACTCAGCCAATGCTGGCGTTGGGACTGGCTGGGGATGGACACTACCCAGTGGCTGCCATAGACGCCTGTGTTTTTCTTAGCCCTAGCCAGTTTGACTTCAGACACCACCTTGACAGTCATTATTACCCCTTTCACCTCACTGTGAGACCAAGTCTGGTACCCGACGTCAGCACAGTTATCTTTGTATACTCCTGAGGGGGAAGAGAGGCAAATGTGGGGTAAGGTAACTTGCCCAACATGCAACTAGCTGTCGTCAATTTTGTACCCCGGCCTTGTGATTATGGTCACAAGGCCTAACCACCAGTCCCAGAAGGCAAAAAAAAAAAGGTAGTCTTGATTTGACAAGGAAAGCATTTTTTGTACCATTTGTGTTATGTTTTTCCTGATCGCTTTTTTGCTCTGTTTGGTCATTAGCCTGTTGGTCGGCACTTTGGAACTGTCGGAGAATGCTATCAGAGCAGTCAATGCGTATGGAGAGATCGTCGACGCCATCGACGCAGCCGAAAAAGCCGCCATGGATGCCCTGAACGCTAGCAGCAAGGCAGAGGAGCAGGTAAATGGGTGGAGCTTGGTGCCTTTCCTACCCCCCCCTATTACGCCATCCACACTGGGGATTGGTTTTGCTGTCTATGAGCACTCACAGCTAAACCTCGTAGGTCTTATATTTCCAAGATTCCATATCTTTCATTTTGCTCCACTCTTGATTCCACCATGCATCTTTCCTTGCCGAGCGTTACAGTTCATTCTTATTAAAAACCTGAAGGAAAATAGATCGGATCAAAAAAGAGGCTGTCGGGGTTCTGAAATATTTGTCCTTCAAGTTTTGTCCATTTTTAATACTTTTCCTTTTCTCTCGATTCCCATCCCATGCAGGCGAACAGCTTTGGCAACAGCCCAGCCGAAGAACTGAAGCAGAGCAGGCGTCTCAACAGAAAGGCAGCCACTGCCAATGAGGCGCTGGCAGGTAAAACAAACAAACAAGAGGACTGTCTCTCCACTCGATGTATTAATTGTCGACCACAAGATGGCGCTATTACATCCTCTCGGGCAAAGTGTGAGCTAAGCAGTGGCTATGTTGGGACGCCACAGGGTTGTAGCTGGTGACAGTTTTGCCAAGAGACGTGCACAAGTTTCACAGGAGTAAAATCGAACTTCCAAAATGACTTTTTGCAGTGTGATGTATTTCATAGTAGAATGTGTGTCTTTTAGTATTCAAATTTCTCAGAATATCTTCAGTAAAACTAAAGTTTAAAACAGATTTGGAATGCTCAAATATGGAGTATTTGAAAATTACTTGACATATTCTGATGTTATCTTTCGCAAAAGTTGCAGTACAAGGCCATTGGAGTTTACAGCATGCACTTCCCTATTAGTATTAGTACTGATTTTAATTATTTTTTTCTCTCATTCGTTGAAACTGTTGCAGATCTGGATGAAAAATTGGGGGAGGTGGGCCAGAGTGTGGATCAGGTCCGAGACCGTCTGGACAACGCGGACGGTCGCCTGGCCGC
This sequence comes from Acanthaster planci, assembly GCF_001949145.1. The sequence goes on from NW_019091357.1 coordinate 3,269,382, forward strand.
CATCCGCCGCGGCATGGCCAACATTCCTGACGACGGCAGCATGTGCACCATCACGGTGTGCCAGGAAGGAGAGGTTGACTGTAAGCCTGGCTTTGCCGGCGAGAACTGCGACACCAGTAAGTCGCTACGAGTTGTTGGGCCCCCTCATAGGACTGTAGTGGTCAGATGATCTACACCCAGTTCTTAAGGCGCTAGGTTTCTTTACACAACACCTGAATCAACACTCGTTATCTAATTGGTGGGTCGTCGATCATATGTCACAAATGATTCAATCTGACTGACTGGTGATTAGACTGGTGACTGGACCTACATGTATTGCATATACTCTTATGCATGCACACACAAAAGTATTTTTGGAAAAGGTGAAAATGGAAGTGTTGAAAAAAGGGGTCGTTTGAAATTGTAATAGAGAGATGCAGAGAAGTTCAATATACTTATTTATGCATGCAACAATTTATGCGCGCAACGAGTACCATTTTATTCAATTTATTTAAAACAAATATCACCCAACTCCCTTTGCTGTGGTTTATTGTTCAACCTGTGGAACATTGAGTCAGTATCAAAAAAGTGGGGAAAATGTATTCTTCCCTTCCAGTTGGATTTCCGGTGTTCATGCAAATGCAAGAAGCAAAGTCTATTTATCTTGGCCTCAGTACAAGAAGTTGGAGAGCAATTTTTTTTTTTTTTCTTTAGGTGTGGCAGCTTCACTAGATTGGGTCCTGTTAGGACGCATCTCCCCATTCAAGGAAATGATTTATGTTTTTCCTTTCCGACAGGTAAGCTTAGTGACAAAGCACAGGAGGCCGTGGACACAGCCATGGAGGCCAATGCCAAGGCCACTCAAGCCACCGACACCATCGCCGACGTCCAGGGCCAGCTGCCTGAGCTTCGGGCCAAGTTTGACAAGATCCCCACCGATGTCGATGCAGCCATCCAGACTGGAAATATTGCCGATGATGCCAGTAAGTCGGTGCATAGTTGCGATGTCTTGAGACCAGAACCGGTCTGGTTCCAATGTCGGCCGTGAAGCAATCTCTCCTCAGGAATAATGGATGCGCATGGGAATTATCAGTTGTCCAACTTCACCATTTTCCAAATGATTTGTGTGACTCTGCACACAGCAGCCAACCTTCTCTGAAAACTCTCCCTGTGGAAATATTTTTGCCAGCAAGATCTTCAACAAATTTGATGTCGAGCAATCTCTGCGGTGAATTTTGTGAAAGTTGAAAGGCGTTAACCTTTTTCGATTTGCAGATCACATTTTCATTCGCTGTCACGGCTGAGCATGGACCAGCCTTTGGCAGCGTGTTTTCTGTGTCTGATCTTGGCTCTTGCGTGCCTCTTGCAGGTAACCGAGCCAGGGTGGGCGTGAGGGACATCAGCAACCTGGACCGGGAGCTGACCGCCATGCACGCCAACATCCAGAACCTGACCCTGGGCCTGCAGTACAACCTGGACGAGATCAAGAGAAAGATCGCCAGCGCCCGTACCCTCGCTGACGGAGTAAGTTCACGGTCCAAAAAAGAATAAAGAGCACGGACACAATGCTTGAGTCATCGATGGCACTTCGTTGTCTCTTCACATGAGTTGACCAAGGAGACATTGCAGATATGAACACCAATACAAACAAATTTTCAACTTCTATCCATTCATGAAATTTTTGTTTGATTTTGCTGTTGCTAATATAATAGCATGGCTCATTGCTCTCCAAAAGCTCTTAGAAATATTCCAACCTGTAACCTCCTAACTAGTGCATACATCTCAACCACTCGACCCCCTTAGTTCATTGTGGTCAAAAGGCCCGTTTGAATCCAGTACGGTGACAGGTACTGCCGGATTCTTGTACCGCCTGTTGTCGGAAGGCCCCTTCTCCGTCAATTCTTGCTGTATATACCCACTTGAGATGGACCTGGACTGGTCTTTCCAAACAGTATCTAGTTTTACCCTGGTCCGTCCAAGAATAGGTCGGCAGCTTTCCACCTTTAGAACAGACTCCCACATGGGCGCTGCGTCAGGCTGCGTTCAGTAATCTTAAACTTGGATGTGCGTAAAAAGGAGCCAGGTACCTAGAATTTTATTGTCGGGTATAATCAGGTGTCTGATTATCTATCTCAGCCCTACTTTGTATGGGATAAGGGAGCGTTTCATAATTGTTGGAGGCAGTATTTACTGCGGTACCACTGTTTTTTTTAGCGGCACCACACTATTTACCCGAAAGGGCTTAATGCTGGTATCGCAAAAATACAGGGGTACCGCAGTAAATACCGCCTTCTGTAGTTATGAAACGTTCCCTAACTCGTCTTGCCCAGTCCTCGTTATAATCCCTCTTTGTTTTTCTCCCTTCTCCCTCCCATCTGCACCCAGGTGAAAGTGGCCATGAAGTTCAAGCCAGACTCCTCCGTCCAGCTGCGTTCCCTGGCTCCCGAGGCCTTGGAAGGCCAGGCCGCTTACACGTCCACCTCCTTGTTCTTCAGGACGCAGGAGCCCAATGCCTTGCTCTTCTTCATGGGAGGCCCAACGGCACAGGTGAGAATGTTGCTTTCCCTCCCACATTTGAGGGAGTGAGCTTGCAGCCTGAACCTTTTTCCTCGTGGCTGGGTATAATTTGAAATTTTCCTGTGGAATTCCCACATTGCTGCTTGATAAAGCTAGTTGCGGGGAAGCTGTCCAAAAATAATCCAAATTGATTATGAGTTCTTTGAAAATCGTTGAGTGTACCAATGCATTCATGAGTCCATTGTTGGCATAATGGCGTGGAATTAATTAATGAAAGAACTTGCAGATGCGCAGCTGTGTGGTCACATTTTGCTCACTATTTAATGTTTGTGGTTTGGGGGATTTGTTTTGGCAGGACGACTATTACTCCTTGGGTATCGAGGATTCCAACGTGGTCCTCCGTTACAACTTGGGCGATGGGGATTACGTAGTACCTGTGGCCAAGGACGTTAATGACTACAGGTGGCACCAGGTCATCGGTGAACGGTAAGGCACAGTGGAGTCACTGTCCTTGATCACTTTTAAAGTGACTTTCCCCAATGGCAAAACACATAACCAGCAACTGCGTTCCGACCCACTTTGCTCGGGAGTTACCAGGCCTAAAACTCGAGGGATTTGAGGTGGAGCTTTTCACGGTCATTTATTTCCCCCCAGCACTGGCAAATATGCAAAGGTCACCGTCAAGGGACTTGGACAGGATGACGTGGTTCAGTACGGGGATTCCAGCAGGGATCTGACCATCCTGGACCTCAGCCCCGACTCACAGATCTTCGTCGGGGGCATCCCACCGGGCGTCCAGGTAAGGTTTAGGGTGGCGGCAGTTGCTATTTGAACAAAGAGCATAAGTGAACTTCAGTTTCTACTCCAATGAAAGCAGAAGGATGCTTTTGTTATGAACTATTAAACTCTTTCAATATGTTCAGCAATATCATCCACATAGAAGAGGTGTTTTTGTTTTGTCAAATTTGATGGGTCTTTTTTGTTTTTTTGTCAAATTTGATGTCCTTTTGTCTGTGCTATTTATCAGTGGCTGCCAGCAGCGTTACCCAGCCGTGTCTTCAACAGTGGCGGTATTGACGAGGTGCTGGTGAACGGCCAGCCGCTGAGCCTCTGGAACTTTGCAGATGCCATCAACGCCGATGAAGGAATCCTCAGGTGAGGACATAAGGCTCGTGGATCGAGCAAGAGTGTCATGGGGGGAGGAGTGAGTTTTGGGAAGTTCCAGGAAGTTCCAGGAAGTTCCAGGAAACAGCTGGTGGCTAGAAGAAATCACGAATGGATCTGGACAATTAAGCGGAATCTTTTGAAAATTTGAGAGATTGATGGTGAGGGAAAAATTTCAGTCAGGTTCTGGTATAGTTTCAGGGCTCTTGTTGGAAAAAAGGAATTTGCAAGAAACTTTATAATACAGATGACTGGACGTACACAAATGGAATTTCAAATGATTTCAAATTTCAGAAATGGTCAGTTGAAGAATATTGCACCGTTTAAACAAAGTTTGAAAAATCACACTGCCAGTCTACAATTGGTAAAGTTTTTTTTTTACTATCGTCTTCCCCGCCTGTGTTCCAGGAATGACACCATTGATATTCCAGTGGATCCAGACACGGAGGGCATCATGTTCAATGGAAGCGGCTACATCGTGCTGCCCAACCGAAACTTCAACCCCAGGTTCACCGACATGAGTATCACCTTCCGGACCTACGCTGCCAACGGTCTGCTGTTATTCATGGGCGATCAGGTGGGCCTCTTTATCCCTGTCCTCCCCTTCCCCACCTCTACTTTCCCCCTCTCCCCGACAAAAGTACCAAAGCTGGAAGAGGACTGGCTTCAGCCCCCCCCCAACTGTTCCAGATACCCCAGAATTATTTGGGGGAGGTATTTGGGAGCGTTTTAAAGGATTGATTATGGTAGACTTTAGCCACCGTAACTTTATGTAGGGATTGAGTTGTGAGAGCAAAGTTTGTGCATACCACACATAGTCTATTCACCATGCAGCTGCTGGTTCAATGGGGCCTGCTGATGGACAAAGCGTTCCATTCAGGGCATACCACAGCCCAGCAGTCACGGTCAAAAGAATTACCGGCGTGAAAGGGTTAACCATCACGGAGAGACTCACAGACTGAATGCGTCTGTTTTCTGCCGCAGGGCAAATATTTTGCCGTAGAGCTGAGCGGAGGTCGCGTGCAGTTCCAATTCGACCTTGGGACTGGTTCCCAAACCCTGGTCACAAACAACAGGTACAACAACGGGGAGCAGACCAGGGTGCACGTTAACCTAGTCGGCAACACAGGTCGCCTGCGGGTGACACCCGCGAACGGGTAAGCACTGGCCCTGTTCCGGGAGTTTCTGAAATTGCGAGAAATTTTAATATGTAAATTACCGAGGGTCCTTGGGCGTTGCTGGAATTGTAAGGGTCATCCCATTGAATTTATTTATGTTATTTATTCCATTTCTTTAATACCCAGGGTGTGTTCAAATAGTTAAAAACTGGTTTCCATTGGGGCCTTGCATATTTCAAACAATTAAGTAATGGTATACTCACATCACAAGATTATTACTTTGTTTGAACATACAATGAACACTGAAACAAAATAAACATATACATCATAGAATAAGCAAATGAACACGGCACTATTATAATTTTAATGCTTGTGTTGTTCAAATGAACTTAGAACAGTGCAAAAAACCACCTTATTATTTTATTTTTTTCTCCGTTTCAAGAACTGGTTTATTCACGCTGGTTTACCCTTATGTATGAAAACAAGATCGCCTGAGACAGACTACCAATTCCCCTATTTATTGTGTTCCCACTGCGTTCAGTGTTCAAGAGGAAACATCAGGAAGCTCTCCGGGTAGCGGTGACCGACTGGCTGCTGGAAACATCTACGTCGGCGGCTTGGTGGGAATCCCAGACAATCTCTATCCGTAAGTTTTGAGTTTTTTCGCCGGACTCTTGAATTTTTGGAGGGGGAGGGGGCTGTGGCAGGGCTTAGGAGCCTTCTGCGGATTAAGCCAGGTCTCTGCGAGATGACCCCTGCTGCGGAAGGCAGTTTCAGAGACATTTTGGGGCTAGGGTTGTCTGTCACAAAAGGAAGAGCAAAAGAGTGTTCACAGTACCAAAAATAAAACGTGTATTTTCACCATTTTTTGTTAACTGCATGAAAAGAGAGAATTGTCCACAGCTATGTAAGCAGGGATGTATTTAGGGGGGCACGTAGACACCCCCCTCGCCTGCTTAAGGCCTGCCCTCCCCCATGTGCCCCCTTGCCCAGATATTAGAGAAGGAAAAAAATCTGGTGATAGTGACTCGGTCATTGTTTCAAGAGTGACCAATCCCATCGAGTGCCCCTTCCACAATATGAGGGTCCCCCAACTCCCCTCTCCCCCGCAAAACATGCCCCAGCTATGCCACTGTAAGGTAAACAGGTGTAGGTGTAGATTTGTTGGGGTTGTTTGAGCCTGGTGTTGCATTTAAAGCCTGACCGAGGTAAAGTTACATTCTGCCCAACACTCTGTCCCCAAGGTCGGTAAGCCGCATCGGTTTCCGAGGCTGCCTGCGGGAGTTGTCTGTTGGAGGCCTGCAGATCGACCCCTTACAGAACATTGAGAGCTCTGGCGTTCACCCGATCTGTGTGGCCGAGGTGAGTGTCTTAAGCATCATTGCAGTACATTTAAAACCGCAACAGTGCTTGATTCACACAAGGCCCAGGCCTGGCCTGGATTTTCAGTGGCAAAGCCGAGCGTCTAGTTCTGGTTTACTCCCAAAATCAATTTGTGATCTATCCCATCAAAGCAAAAAGATCAAGTGTCATACCTCATGATGCTGTAGGATGCAGATAATTTTGTAACTTCGTGTAAGATCCAGCAGAACACTTGTATACCGTGACTGCAGCCTTTCACGATTACGCTTGACTTGTGTGGGATTTGTCCCGTGATTTGAGTTGGACTTCCCACAAACTCTACTGCTACGCTAGCTAAAACCGGCCTCCAGTATTTTGTGTGAGCCCAGAGATGCCCCAGTTTTAATGCTATCCTTGTCTTTTCTCCCACAATGCATTGCCAGAGAGTTAGCCTGGTCTCGTTCAACGGTCCCTACGGCGGTTATGTGTCGCGGGCCCCATTCGACATCACTACCGACTTGGGCATTATATTTAGATTCCGCACTATGCAGCCAGATGGTGTCATGGTGTACACTGCCAATGCCGACAAGGTAGGTGCTCTTGTAAAAAGTGTTAACAGGGACTCTGCAATCATTTCTCAAAACTTCAGCCTTTGTGTAGACCTCGAGAGTTCCAGCTGGTTTCCAGACTTTGGACCAGCATTGGAACATGGGATGATTTTTTTCAGAGCCACCACACTGATGGAAAAGCCATATGGTCTGATGGGGCTAGGGCTCGTCTGTGTATGGTTACAAGGTGAAGGACGAAGCCTGCACTGGGATCGGGTCTCTGCCACGGATAGACCCTTGGAGGGAGGGTTTGTCAGATTAAATGCCTTTCGAGGACCACTGCACATAGAATTGCGAGAAGGAAGGGGAAAAGCAAGAACAGGTGCTTATTAACCCCGACTTGAGATGCCCCTCTCAAACCAAACCTGGGTCTGCCCCTGTCTGGCTTTTGGAGAGTGTTTCTTGGAAATGCTTTGACCCTTCAAATAAGTTGGGGGACCCTGATTTTAAATTGGATTCCAACCGAGTGGCATCCGTTCTTAATTTGATAATCGAAATAATTAGTGAATTGCTGGGTTTTTTCTTTCTTTTTTTCAGTCTCAGTTTCTTGCTGTCATGATGGTGTCGGGTGCTGTGCATGTCATGGGCGACTGCGGAGACGACACAGCTGAGGTTGTCTCCCTGCAAAATACGTACAATGACGGCGAGTGGCACACGGTCTCTGTAACCAAGAGAGTCAAAAAGTGAGCTTTGAATGATCTTTTTTTTTATCATTTGGGATCTGATCCTGGCTAGAATCGTGACTCTTGACTGAACATGAGTTGATTGGTGAAAGAAAAAAATTTAAATTGCCAAACCATCGCTTTTAAAGTAGCTCTTTGATGCCTGAGATACTGTAGACCTTGTACAACATGCTGCCTCCAGGACCCATCTGAGGTAATGAATATTCCAGCTAGGGTTATTTTGTCAATTTTTTCTTCTCATACAAGGCTCACCTTAGTGGTGGACGATGAGGGCTTTGGAAACTTCAACCGTTTCCAGAAGAAGACGATACGGACGGACAGCTTCCTCTTGGTGGGGGGCTTCCCCAGGGACGATTTCATCGAGCCGGCCATCCTGCCCACAATGGACAACTTCATCGGCTGCATAGCTGACCTCTCCTTCGGGGTGGAGTGAGTTGGACCTGCTTTTACGATTGTTTTCACTGAATACTATGAACTTTATCCAGGAAAACCTGTGTATAGCTTTCCATTTCCAGATTGTTTGCTTGATACTGTTTTTATTTAGAAGTTGCTGTTTTCTGGTGGTGCTGGGTTGCCTGCATCTCTTCTTGGCTTCAGCATTGATTTGATGGCCACCCACACATAAACCACAAACTCTATTTTTTTTGGTCATTTAGTAAAGGGGTGAGTTTCAGCGATCAGATCATCTCGGACAACAACGCCAACCTAAACGCCTGCCCGGTAGGCTCCACCCTGCCCACCGTCCCCTCTCTCAACACAACCGGGCCTGACCGAGGCCCGGCTGCGCCCACAACCTCCCCGTCACCTGTGACCACGCCCACCGAGGCAGTAGGCACCTGCAAGCTGCCGAGGGTGGCCGGAGCGGGCGAGCAGCTCCCCGAGGACGAGGGAGCCGACCAGTATGGCATCACCACCCACAGCCGGAAAGAGTACCCCATCCTGGATTCGGCCTTCAAACGGAAGTGAGTCACAGTTGCCATGGCAGCATCCTCCCCACTTTTTCGTGCCATTTTATATTAGGAGACAGTAGCACTGTCACTCTTTAGAGCTTTGATGAGGGACGAACTGCCTATGATATTTTGTGTATTACTCTGCACACTTATGGCCAGACAGTTTGAGGCCGATTCCCATCAAAGTGAACCATGGCGCATTCATTTTGGCTTGGAGAAAGAGCAGCACCGCTACTGAAGGACCTATCTCGTATATCCTGGTCACTGTTAACGGAGGATGCCTCTGAATTTAAACCAAGAGAGCTGGACCTGCCTGAGGAAAGGCTTGCCCTGCTGCACATGATTCTGCCCACTGTTGTGTAACCTGATTGATTGGACTTAGAATAAACCACGCGCAATCAGACAAGTCTTATCTTGGTTTTTATAAGAATTAAAGCGGTACTTTTTTGTAACTGAAATCCTGTTCTGGAATGTAAGACTCGCAACGGAAGGAGCAGGCTTTGTTTAACTTCAAATTTTGTGGGCAGAGTGTTGATACGTTTCAAGTAAACCCGCCATTGATATCCCTGTTTTCATCTCGTTCCCTCCCCCTCCCCCCAAAAACCCAATCTGACAACAGCATGGTCATGCAGGTGGAGCTGAAGACTGTTGCCCGCAACGGCCTGATCATGTACACCTCTGACACCCGCCGCATCGACTTCACTGCTGCCTACCTGCGGGACGGCAAAGTGGTCTTTGGCTGGGACTACGGCAGCGGGCCTAAGCTGATTGAGTCCCCCGATCCTGTCAACGACGGCAGATGGCACACAGTGAGTCCACTTACAGCCCACCAAGAGAGTGAAGGGTTTTTTCAACATGACTAGGGCAGATACATACCTGATGGGAACTGTCCCGTTAAGTTTTCAAATCACAAAAAAAAGAATGTTCCAAGAATCAGTCTTCCAGTCAAAATATCGATCAACTTTTCTCCACAATATGGCATTAAATGTCACATAAAAAGTCACATTGTAGCCCTGGAAAGTCCTGGGAAAGCCAAGGAATTGGGTTTTCCAGTTTCTGTTGGAACCCTGACTTCTATTCCCTGCCTCATACTGTCACGCTTTTTTTCTGTCTTTTGCGGCCAGGTTGTCATGAAGCGAGAGGGCGCCCTGGGTGAACTGACCATTGACGGCCAGTTAGTCAAGAAGGACGAGATAGCCGGCAGCAACCGCTTCCTGAGGTCCACCATCCCTGTCTACTTTGGCGGGGTGGACCCTGCGGTCATCGATACCATCAAGGACAACCAAGTCCATGTGAGTGTGCCATCATTTGTGTCACAAGTGCGCATGAGATCCGGCTTCAGCAGATTTGGACAGGCAGTCTCTGCTTGAAGTTTACAAGTCCCCAGTTTTTTACGTAAATCTTCAACACTGGTGAATAAGTCCTTGAATCTCCTTCCAAAGGAAGGGGGGTGTGGAAGCACGGCCTTAGATAGCAACAAGGGGCGTCAGTTTCAAAACTTTTCCTTGGATTCAGACAGGCAGTTATGAAACTCAGCTGGGAAGGGACAAGCAGATGTTTCAGTTCTAGATCAAACCCTGCTCTCTCACCACCCAAGGGATAGAAATAATCAATGCTTGCGAGACATTTTTGAGTGCATCGCTCGCAATGACAAATTTTCTTTCCTCCTCGTCTGATGGTAGCCTCTATCTCGGACGAGCTTCGTGGGATGCCTGCGCGGTTTCATGCTAGGACAGGAGGCGGCCGACGCGCCCATCGGCCCAGCCGACAGGACTGTGGATGTCCAGCCCTGCACAGGAATCATTGAGCCGGGCGTGTTCTTCGGCAACGAAGGGGGCTACCTCGAGCAGAGTGAGTGAAATTCCAGAGTTTGAGACCCTTCCATCAAGCCCTCCTTACGACTACCAAATGGAGAAAAAAAGAGACTGGGTATATTCAGTACCCAGAGTTAAGTCATCGCAAGCCTCTAAATGGTCAGTTGGAAGCATTTGGCGTCCCTGCCATTTCTGCACTTGCTGCCTCACTTAGGATTTGACCAGGTTTCACCTAAGCAATGTGTAAACGGAAAGAAACCAATCCTCCCACGGACTCAGTTTGACGTCAAATCCCCCGTCATCAGTTTATCACCACCGGTGTAGTGCATGGGAGCCTTTTAAAAACATTTTTATGCTAATGTGGTTACTGTGTTCACAAGTGGCCCTGTGATGTCATGCAAGAAGTTCCATTGTCAATCGGTGTCAGTTGAATTTACACCAGTCTGTGAGGAGTCAAGTCCAAGTAGGCATTTCAAACCTTTCAGGCTACACCTGCGATCAAAATCGTGAGTTGCTTGGCGATCTCAAGCACACCACTTTTTTTTTTTGTAGCCGTCAAATCAGTAGTTCCCATAAGCAGTTTAACACAGTTCATAAAAAAAGCCATTCTCTTGACCCCTAGCTTTTTCTGCGCTGTCTCTTCCCACAGTCTCGGCATACTCCATCGGCAGCAACTTTGAGATGCGCATATCCATCAAGCCGCGGGTCTCCACAGCCGTTCTGATGTCCGTCCAAGGCTCTCGTGGTGACTTCCTGTCCCTTGAGATGGTGGACGGAGTGGTGAGTTCAGAAGAAAAGAAAAAGAAAGTAGTCGTCCATGACAAGTACCTCTGGTGCTTCCAATCTTGAAATCTTTATCTTCTATACACTCGCACAACCTATTCGATCAATACTCTACGATTTCAGGGGCCACGACTATGGAATAGTATCAGCACGACCCTGAAAACACAATCGTCTGTGGGCCGCTTCAAAACCTGATACAAAAATAGTCTTATCTCCAGTTATTTAGCATAATTCCCCTCTCCGTTTCATTACTTGCATATCACCATTTTTGATTCCATTGTATGTATTATTGCCTTGTATAAATTATTATCGTCCGTTGTTTTCGGTCCGTCGTTCTTCGTTTCTTGTCTTATTTGTTAGTCCTGTGACCTGTTGTCTGTCTGTCTTCTCTCAAGGCATTTCAGTACAAGCCCCCGGCTTTTGTTTATGCCTCTGTAGTGCATAATGTCATCTTAGTTATTATCGTATTTATTTGTTTCTTTTCATATCCATGATTAATTGCACACATTCATATAAACTGATTGTTACATTGCACTATCGAAATAAATGTTAATTGAAATTAATCAGCTAGAAGAGACCGTTTTCAACGATGCACCGGCCAAAGCTGTATCTTTACATGAGCAAAGTTATGAGTGGCTTTAACCGGGGACCATCTCCCAGCCTGAAACTTGATGTGCTGTGCAGATGCTTATCATATAGAGTTTAAATTCAATCTGACGTAGGTTTTTTGATGTTCCATGTCATTTGAAGTTAATGGCCTTGCATGTATTGCTTAGGATGTCAGTGGGAAAAGTATGCATCCACGGCTGAGCTGTCTTGGAAAATGGATGTTGCCAGCGAATGGCACGCATAAATTTTACAAAACTGTTGCCAAAATGACCGTGAGATGTCGCTAAAAGCTCCCAAGATGTAGTCCACATAGAAATGCGCTGCAGTGGTATTGGAGAAACTATTTGGAGGGGGGAGGGGCAGATCCCCCAGCTCATTCAGGGTTAAGCTGTTCTTAACAAAGCCTTAGCCACTCAAAAGCCCCAATTTAGGCTCGGCCTGGTATGCACTTGGCATCGCTGGTCTTATTTTTTGCCTTGTTCTAATCTTCTTGAAGCTGTATCTGCGCTGTGAGAATGGTGGTGGTATCATCGAGGCTATCTACGCTCCCCCAGAGGGTGCCTTCTTCCTGTGCGATGGCAACTGGCACGACATCCTAGGTACTCATCAGAAAAATTATTCGGCAGAATTTCCTTGACTTGCCAAAAGACATCAACGAGTTTAGTTCTTTGAGATTAGCTGTTTAGAACTGTTTTCACAGACTACCAGACTCGGAACTCCTCTATTTACGAGTATATAAGTCATGCTGAGAGTGGTCGGTCATTAGCTAGGCACGGGGCCTCCCTCGAAATTGGAGGTTGTGTCAGAGGGTATCAAGGGGTTGTTGAGTTGTTCATGCCCGAAGATTTCTGATGACATCTTGACATGTCTCAGCCTTGGTGTAATGTCTGAATATACAGCACTTTGCCCCAGTGTATTCGTGTTGTAGTTCTACTTGTGACTATTAGCACAAAATGTTGCTCCTAAAGGATTGGAACTGCAACAGTGGCAGATTCTTCAGTGTCTTGGAGGGTGGGGTGGAGCTGGGATTCGAAATCTCACATTCAGAGCTACCTCTAAAATAGCCCTGAACGAATATCACATCTGCTCTTTCCTTTGTTTCAGTCGAAAAGGCAGAGAATGAACTCAGGCTGACTGTGGACGGGGAGCCAGGAGAGAGGGCCTTGGGCAGCACAAATGCCATCGCTGCAGACACCAGGGATCCGCTGTACTTTGGCGGCATACCTGGTAAGGACTGGCTTTAGAACTGTTCACACTAAAGCACTAGTTTGCTGTTGTATTATACAGCATTCCCACAAGGCACTTGATTATCTCCTAAACAATGAGCACTGTAGTTGACGTTAGACTACCCCATGGCAATACCTACTCAACAAAGCATTTAGTAACTCATAAAAGCTTGTTCGTCTGAATATCTTTTACTCCTTCCCTTCAATGCTAGTCTCTGTGTCCAGGTCACAATCTTTTGTCGCAGTGTTTTTGCCCGGCCAGTAATAGTTCAGGTTTTAACCATGGGGCAACATTTTGAACATTAGAACAAAAAAGGAATACCTTTGAGTGACGTGCCATCGAGTTGACTTACTGAACTCATGTGGCACGGGCCAGAGTGGACAGAACAATTTTCATCAGAATGTGCACAAACTGAAAGGTCTCTGTGTAGTGTTTTAGCTGTGTTTCACGTTTCCATCCCTTTGATGGGGTCCTATTGTACAGAGTCCCCAGTTTCTTTCGCCTTTTTAGTTTAATACAGACCTGGATCTCGATCAGTAATCACAAAGCTGCTTCACTCTATCAATTTCAACAACGTCAGATCACTGATCATGACCCCAATCCACGTCAAGCATTTAACAAACAGGCCTTTTGAAAATCAACAGAGGAGAAATTAGTCTTGAGTTGGCAGACCATGGTGACCAATGCGGTCTATGTTGTTCATTTCAGACAATGCCGAGCACCAAGGTCTCTCCATCCGGGACAAGTTTGTGGGCTGCATTCGGGACGTCATGCTGCGGGATGATCTGGTCAACTTCAAGGAGGCCGTGGAGGTTGTGGGTGACGTCAACACCATGTCCTGCCCCGCCAACTAGAGAGGGTGCCACCACTTCTCCCCTTCAAAATGCACAAATGTTTGGCATTAAACTGCAAATGGAATGGAACAGTTTTAATATTTTACATTTTTAGCATTTTTACATCTCTTTCTTTTTAATCATTTGAGTTTGTGTCATCATGTTATCAAACGGTATGTGTCGTGCATTTTTAAATTTTCAATTGGACGGGATTCTAATGAAGTTAGGAAATCCTTGGAATTTTGGGGGTGACGGAAATGGGTTGTGAAAAGAATGATATAAACAATTGTTTTGTGTAATTTGTTGAACTTCGGTACTTGCAGGAATCAGGACTGGAAATGAAAAAAATTGAAGTTGCACCCTGCGATTCTTGAGTCTGTTTGATTTGTAGATTGCCATTAACATTTGCAGAAATCTTCGTGCACTTCGCTCTGGTACCCGAATTCAAGCGGTCGCAAACTATCAAGTTCCTACAAATTTTTTGACATTCAAAACAGACCAGTTTTAGAATTGCAGGGCATGCGCCGAACTTCAGTGTGACAACGGATAAGAGGAAATGACTTACAGTGTAGCACTTGGCTTCAAGCACCATCTGCGTCAATGAATTTTTTTTTCAGGATCGAGTTTTCATAGATGAAATACCCAAATGGCGATGTACTCTCATTTTCTCATTTCGATGCCAACCATGCCCTGTGCAATTCATCAGCCAGGATTTCTTTGACAGTCAGCGTGCTTGAGGTCAAGTGACCATGCTTTGAGGCCAAATGTATCCCAAGCTGTGGACGCCATTCTAACTGAAGAACTAAAAGAAACCACCAAGTAGACCTGAAACCTGAAGGTTGATGTTTTCCAAAACTAGTTCAATAGTTGGCTGATGTATGTAACAAGCTCAGATGTGGCCTTCAACTCTCGCCGATGCAGAGAGACATTTTATAGTCATCACCGAATGGCTACGTGGCTCCCAGGCATCACAGTGCACTTATAATTGACACAATTACATGATTGCCATCTGTCTTTCATGGAACAACAGGTCTGTGTACTGCTGTAATTTGGGATACATTTCGCCTCCGTAAATCTTAGTTTATGTAGAGTTTAGATACCTTTTTATGTACTAACACTATCCCAGGGAACACAACACTTACCTACCTTTCTGGAGAAGTTATTTTTTTTAGTACTAAATTCTCTGAAATCGTTCTAAGCGATAAATTGGCTCAGCACCTGCATGTAAAGTATTCGTACATCACTGATGATCAGAAAATTACTGACTAATATGTTAATTACGTGGTATCTCCGATGAAAGGCATTATGAAATTAGCTTTCAATGAGAGGTGCATTTTGTGTTTATATTCCAACTCTTTCATCTGCCTTTGAAAAAAAAAGAAACAGAAAATCTTGGATGATTGATCCGGCCAGAAACTGTTGATCAATGAAGGAGCAAGCATTCTATTCGCGTCAAATTTGAATGGGTACAACTGAGCCATTCATTATGCATTAGGCAAATATACCAGGTCATAACAGTAAAAACTAAGTCTTGGTTTTCAAAGCTCTAAATTGTGAACAAATTCAGACTCTGTGCAAGCAGCCTTGTGTCCCTTAAAAGAGTTTACCCGCTTCGTACCTACATATATGGGGTGCTAACAAGGGTGTTTTTTTTTTAGTGTAGTGTAAGATTGAAATGAAAGCAAAAGCAAAAAAATGTACTAACCCGGAGGTTGCAGAAGACCGTTAGGTCATTTTTTTACATCAGTAGGGGGCACTGTAAAGACAACCATGGATGGGAAGACGGCATTCTCTTTCCAAGATAAAGTCACTCACCATGTTTAATTCGGTAGGCCTAATGGATGAAAAAAAAATACTGGATTTTACGTGTATTAGCTGGACACCGTATGATTGCTCAGGCCCTGCATTGCAGCAGTGGTGTATGCATGGCATCATTGAGCAGCGCCCTAGCTCCTCTGATACGTGCACAAATACAGTATTTCTGTTCTATGCATTAATATGATGCCGATTGTTGCTTGCCAAGTGTTTCCATTTGCTGGCTAGTTTTCTCATCACAAATACACGTACAGTCTGAAATATATAAAAAGCATGACTTCAATTTTGAGCTTTGATGAGGTTTGGCATTTTTTTTTAAAGTCTCTTTGATAATAAAGCCTCGGTTCTACTGCAACTCCACAACTGCCTCGTGTTCTCTTTTTTACTTTTTAAATTCCAAGCTGATAATGGGATTTTCAGACCTAAACCGTCGAGCAAAAACACACTGTAACCGTTGATCTTTCAATAAATTGACGATTGTTTAGGTATTGCTGTGAACTGTAAAGTACTACTCCCCTCAAAAATCCACAATAGGTCCATTGGTCCCGTGTTTTGTGCTTCAGCACCCATTTCTGGAACTGTATCCGGATGTTTAGAACATGTTTTCATGCAAGGACTTATCTGAGGTCGTCAACAGGGTCATGCCCCCCACCTTTTTAATAAAAGGTAATAATTATGGCCTCTTAGTTCCTTTCAAAAAGTGTTAAAAGCCCCCCCAATGTAGCCTCGCCCCCAGAAATGGCACAAAAGTTATACATCCAAAAAGTCATTTTTTTGTCCCCGCCCCAATATGTCAACTCCCTTTTTGACCGGGCTTTTAAAGAACGTCTGTATGGAATAACGCGAAAATTTATTTGCAATCTGCATGCTTAGTACTGTGGCCACGTCTGAATGCACACGCCCACTGGAAGCTGGCTGATTTTGAAAGAAGTCTTGTGAAACCGTGCTACAAACGCACCAAAAGATATCAAAGTCACTGTTAATTCTCTCTAATATGCCTGTGTCATTTTTTTGTCTTTGAACTACGTTGCCTACTGGTTCAAATCAAATGAAAGAGTGGAGGCCCTCTTGAAAATGAAAATAAATAGCCCACTTTCCCCGTTTCCTTCAAAATCCAAAGGATCAGAATGTTGTTCGTTTGTTTGGCTTGGCGACAGCTGTTTTCGATCGCTGAGGCTTATTGGGTTTCCTGTCTTGAGCATCAATCCAGACACGTGGCCTCAAAATCAAAGCTGTTACCATTGATGCTGACCCTCGAGCTCGGTGCAAGAAACCGCGTGGACTTTGTTCGGAAGTCTTATGAAGATCAGTGTGTTTTCACGCTTGATGACTTTAACGGGAAGGTGTGATTTTTTTAATGAGTAATCAGTTTTGTCATTGGATCTGTGGGTTTTGTTTTTCAGAAGGATTTGGGTGTCCTCTATTCGTAAACACCGCGATACAAAATAACTGACACTGTAAGTGTTAAACTCATTGACGAAGATCGCCCATGTGTTGGATGAATCTTGGTTTTCTTTTTCTTCCGGCAAACAAACGTGGGACGAAAGTCCGAACAACTCATTTGAAGCAAGATATGGGACGGAGAGAACCCCCCCCATCGCCTTTGTGCTGGTCATTGTTTTATCGGAATCTCAGGAATTCTTTACAGACTTCTAGGGGGATGTGTTAGGTAACAATAGTCTAGAGTGTGTATAGGGATTGGACAGGTAAGGGGGTACCCCTCCGTCCCATATGTTGTCCAGTATAGAACAACTTGAGCAAATGGAATTTCATGGTGAAGGACAGCAACTGATGGAAAGGCTTGCGGTAGCACCATGCGAAGGAATATATCTGGCTTATGAGTATGTGTGGTTCTGAAAAGAACCGGGAGTATACACGTTGTTTCAGACTGCGTGCTCACATACTCACAAGTGAGATATATTCCTTCGAATGGTGCTACCGCAAGCCTTTCCACCTACAACTCGAGTAAAGATAGGCATTTTGTTCCTTTTTCACCCGTGTAGATGGACCGCTAGCTACAGTCCCGGCCAAAATTTAGTTGGAACACGTCATCATAAGCATGCCCTCCCCAGGTTCCTCGCCCTCTCTGTCAATGTTATCACCAGCTGGATTACAGACGGCGGAATGAGAGAACACTGACCTGGGCTGGGGTGAAACAGCGAGATTTGGCCCTAATCACATGGTAGTTGCACCAAAGGTTTTTGTTGTTGTTTTTTTCGGTCGCTACGGCGTACATACTGCAAACGTATACCCTTCTTCAGGTTTAAGGAATGATTGAATTTCCATTGGATATTTATTAATAAACTGATATGGGAAGGGTATGAACTTTGCCAAATCTCAATTTAAGAAAGGTTTTAAAGGTAACACGTGCATGAGAAATAGCTTCTCTGTTCTCTTACAAGTAATGAATGCAAAAGTAATAGATATTCCTTTTTACAATAATACATATACACATGACAGGAGACGTTTTAATATACGTGTATTTCTTTCATACTTAATTCAACTTTTTCTGGTTTTACCTTTTCACGTTGGACCTTTATGTTTGACTACGCAGAGTATAGTCTGGTGTACACTGCCCGATGAGAG
Organism: Acanthaster planci; assembly: GCF_001949145.1. The sequence continues at coordinate 3,287,409 of NW_019091357.1, forward strand.
ACATTTCACTGCACGACGAGGTATGATTCGTTTCACTGCGCGGTTAGAGTCGTTGCTCTGCGCGATGAGAGTTTTTGCTCTGCGCGGTAAAAGTAGTTTCGCTGTGTGGTGAGAGTAGCTTCACTGCTCGATGAGAGTCATTTCACTGCGTGATGAGACTTGTTTCGCTGATCAGATGGTAGGCTCCAATTTTTGTGTTTTGGGAGAATGATCACAAGAGGTTACCAAGTCCATTTTAATAGAGCCTGAAAGTTGACCTCTGAAAGTAACTACCTCTGGAATCCTTGGGTAGGGAAAATAATTTGCAAAAGATTTATCAGAAATTTTATTTTAGAACTTGTAATTATTTTTCTTTCGTTTACTTCTTTAGAAATCACCTCAGAAATTACCTTTTTAAAATATTTTACTACCGTATATTGACAAATTGCCTGACCTGAAGAGAAATATCTTGTCAGAAATTGACCACTCATTTCCGTAAATCTCATCGCAATCAGGTGACTCGGTGTACTCCCACACACATTAAATTTAACGGAACTATTTTGTGGCAGTCATAGTAGAAACTGAAATTAAAAAAAGAAAGGAAAATTTGGAGATCCAAAGTCATTTAAGATCATTTAAAGTTTTTTTATATCACCACCTAGTTTATTTAATTTTATATAGCACCTAAGTAGATCCTCGTCATTTGATTGGAGGGATTGTAGGTCCCTTGATATTTTATAGACTATTTCGTGCCTTACGTCATAAACGTTGAACTGTGTTATATACACCGTGCATATGTTATAAACAAATCCGATTAGACGCCATTACTGGCACCGCACTCACACGCGCATTCTTTAGCTTGACGCGCGCGTGTATATGGCAAATCATGACATCCTATTGGTCGAAAAGGCATGTAATGCGCGCGTACCACCTGTCCCTGAGCGTTGCAATAATGGCTTCTTCTGGTGGTCGAATTACAAAGTAGGCCTACTTCGATCTTTTGCACGCAAAGGCCTTCAATGGGTAATTTGTCAACAGACGGCGCGTGTTATGCCCGTAAAATGGCGGCAGGTTTAAGCAATTTCGCGTTGCTGAATGACGAGGAAATTGCGGAATTACTTGACGGAGCGGACGCAAAGAATACAAAGAAATAAATTCAGTGTGCTGTGCGTCGAGTAGGATCTTACGCGAGGTGCGCTGGTTCGAGTTTAGACGAGGTAGAACAGCGATCCGCTGCAGAACTTGACTTCTAGTTCCTGTCACGTTTTACGATGGTCTACGAAGAGACGACGGCACATTGTACACTAAAAAGTCAAGGCATGCAATTCGGTATGGACTGCATCGTTACTTTTTAACGTCCAGGGACATGGAAATAACCAACAAGGGTACCGCTTGAAGGATAGCAACAAGGTCTACAAAGGCATGATGGTTAAGCTTTAAAAAGCAGATGACAGAGGGTAAGTGGGCCTACCTTTTTCATTGTTATTTATATTCATATATTTTATAAAGTGACAAATGTTCCATTCAACTCGCCTGCGAATTTATAGCCCTTGTAGGCCTACTCGTAGGCACAGTAGCTTTTGTAAACACGATGGCTGTGGTCAGTGAACTGAAGTCAATAGACCGATTCGCTCACACCATAGCTGTGGTGCGTATTAATTTCGTCCAACCTTTCCTTTGCAATGCTTACTGGGCCGCCAAACAACTCTTTACCGCGCAATGAAACAACTCTCGTCGCGCAATGAAATGACTGTCATGGCTGACTGTCATGGCGCACTGTAATGTAGACTGAATAGAGCGCCATAGTATAGGCACGTGGCAAGGTTTAGACATGCATGAACAGACTTGCATCGCCTATGAAGCCGAGATGGGACGAGAGCAGCAATCCAACGCCATTTTGGCGTTAGGCAAAGATGCTATTTACAAAGATTGTTCGAGTGACGAATGTAGTCAGAAAAAGCTCGACCAGTGTCACTCGAACAATGGATAGTATGTTGGACCACTTTAATTGACCATCTGGAACCAGGGCCTGGTGCATAGTTCCGTCTCTGGTTAGCATCGCTGTGAATACGTCACTCGCACAATTTGTAAAGGGAATTTGCGCGGGAACCAGTGCCTGAACCAATACGGGAGAAAGGGCATTAGAGCGCGAGAACCAGCGCTTGAACCAATACGGGCGGGAGCCACGGACGTGTATAATAAAATCTGGACTCGCGATGCCCTTAATCAGCTTGTAGAGTCATTGAATCCACTCGCGGCCATTTTACCAAGCCCAATACAAAGCTTTCCTGGCAATGTTCGCCTTTGTTCTTCCAGACGTCAAAAGAAGGGAGCCAACCCATGCTTTTTTATTTGGCTCGGTAAAATGGCCGCTGGTTGGCTTCTTTTTCATACAAAGGCGTTGCGAGTCCAAGTTTTTATATACGTCCGTGGCGGGAGCTCACTTCGTTCGCACTACATTTGCCGGTTTAAATGACGCCACACTTCGGCACACTACAGAATGTTCTTGTTTTTAAATGTCATGTTTATGCATGCCACACAGATTCGTGAGACTAGATACACGTGTACTCAGTTAACAAGGTACTTAAAGTCCCTTTAGCCCAAAAAGAATGCTACGCTCAAAGTTTTGCGGTGAGTGGTGCCAAGACATGGAACAATTTGCCAGGGAAGTATAGACTCCGTAGGGACAGTCAAATCAGAACTACAGAAAGCCATGACCAGTGCTGTGTATGTAGACCAAAATGCAGATGTCTGGAGTTGTAAACTTGGTTGCCAATGGTCATTGGAGCCGGATTGGGAATTTCCGCGTGTTCTTTTTTCCATATGGTTTTTTGCGGGTTTTTCGTCCATCCCCCGATGAGTATTGAATTAATGCCTTGATTATTTAAATGCTCACATGTGTATGATATTTTAGTGGTTTGTATTTGTGTTTGTCGTATTTGTCAAGTTTAATTGTCGTTGTGAGTTTCTAACTATTTTTTGACTTGTAATGATCGCAGGGCCCTAATGGAAACCAGTTTGTATTAAACTGTTTGGGCAAACCCTGGGTAACGAAATGGAATAAATAAATAAATAAATAAATAAATAAAGTTTTTTGACGAGGGTCGTTCGAGCGCACTGCACGTATTGCACGTGCGCATTGACAATCACCAATTGGCAACTTTCCAGCGAACGACCTTACACGCGCGGTAAGACGCCCCAAAAGGGGACTTTTGCTCAGGCAAAAAAACCCACGTTTCTAGTCAGGGGCTGGCTCCAAATGTGTTGCGGCGACGCGGCTGTGTTTTTTTCTCTGTTTTTTTTCCTGTGCGCACGGATTGCCGTATCTAAGCAGGTCTCCTTTCGTGCTTTTTTTCAGCTAAAGCAATTTAATGGGGTTTTTCTAAATTAAAAAAAAATTGAAAACTCCACTAACAGTATAGTAGAGATTAGTGCAATAGATCAATTTGCTGACGCCATTGCTGAGGCGTCCCCGTCACTCAGGGGCGCATTCCTATTGTAGGCTTGACGAGCGCGTGACATGTTAGCAGTGCGCTCCCATTGGCTGATGAGGAAGCATTCAGTGCGCATCTCTTTTGTGCATCTCATTTGTTCACGCGTGTGGGGACACCGCAGTAATGGCTCTTGATTCTTGTCACCACATCGGTCTACACGGGCGATTCACAGTAGTGCCCCTCCAAGAGTTTCGAACGCGTTGACCAATCACAATGCGCGAAATCTATGGACCCTTTCCAAACGCGCATTGGATCGACAGATGTCGCGCACTGTGATTGGTCAACGCATTGCAAACTCTTGGGGGCGCACTATTGTGAAACCCCCTATTATCTCCAATGCTTGAACTGATGGTCTCTGCTCAGTCGCAATGTCGACCGTGCATGCGCGGCACGCATAGTGCTTGTTCAAAGACTAGCGTACGATTCGATCCACCATCAGGCCGAAATCAACACTTTTATGAGGATAACCCACTCCGTCCATCCAGGGGGCGGTCTAATACTTGCTTGACGTCAATGATCTGTAGTATTTATGTAGATTACAGCCTACTGCGGTTTGCGGTTGACCCCCAAGGAAATTGTACTTCATGAATTCATTGCCGTTGTTGAATTAATTATTAAACATCGGAAAATAATTGGCAGGTGCGTTCGCAGACGCAGGTGGTGGACAGTACCCGCATCATATTAGGTTGTTTGGTTATATTACGTGTGCACTTTTATGTCCAGTATTAGTCTCTTGTTGAGCGTATGGTAATAATACTAATAACAGCAAAGCTTGTACAGGCACTCGACATGTAGAATATTGAAGACAACATTGGAAGCAGATAATGAAATTGGATCAGTTTTTCCAGAGAGCGTTAGGCTTCAACTTGCACTCTCCCTCCATACTTTCTACTTGCGGGGAACGGCACAGATCTCGAACGGCAGGGGCGACCACGTGATCCCTGCCACGCCCTTGAAGGAGATGGGCGGGGCCAGAGTTGGTTTCCGAAAGGTGAAGCGGTGGATGAGACGAGTAAAAAAGACGAAGAGCTCCGTCCGAGACATTTGCTCGCCGATGCACATGCGAGGACCTGGGATGGATAAAAAAAAATTCGCGATTTAGTATTTGAATTCAGGAAAACAGTTCTACAAAATTCTTTAAAGTACTCTATCGCAAAATCTATATCCGACCTTATAATAGTCATGTAAACATACTGTACATGAACAGGACCGGTGGTTTTATAGAACTAAGGTTCCCGTTTAAACACCACGGCCCATTAACACTGGTGACATTGCTGATTTACTAGTTATATTTGACTAAATTATATAACTCCGACAATCTGCATTCTTTTCCTCAAAGTTTGGTGACTTATTGACAAAATCTTGTACCTGTAGAGAAGGGTAGCAAGTCGTACTTCCTGTTGGAGAGCTGCCCGCTTTCGTCCAGGAACCTCTCCGGTTTGAATTTGTCCGGCTCAGGGAATACCTTTTCGTCCAAACCGAGCATTCCCAGGTTAGCAAACACCAAACTGCCCTTAGAGATATGGTATCCGCCGATGGTGGTGTCCTGGGAGGCCTGGTGCGGTGCCCCGAGGGGAACAACGTTGCCCAGGCGAAATATCTCCAGCATGACCGCCTCGGTGTAGGGCAGCCGTGGCCGGTCGGCCATGGTGGGGAATCGCTGGCGCCCCACGACAGAGTCAATCTCATCTTGAACCTGTTGGTTTGGTCAAACAGATGCAGGATATGAGAACACACTTTCACTTTGGTCATTTCAAGTTTAAAAAACTTGATAATAAGGGGTGTTGTTTGGCTTAATTTCTTTCTAATTCTGTGTGGACTTATGGCGGCAGACAATGGCATCACTGTCATTTCAAGTCAAAGAAGAAACATACACCTCAAACGACTGAGATCCATGTGGCTACTTCAGAGGATCTGAAAATTTGGAGCATATTGGAGAGTCCTATACCTGCTGTATGTAATGGCTCTTACAAACTTAAATCTGGCACACGACACTCTTTTATACCAACCAATGCCTAGGCTTTAAGGTTATCTGATTATTTCAATCGAGGTACATGTACCCTTTGTTGAATTTCAGGATGTGCCATCATGTAGATCATTCCCCACCGAACCGATGTCGATGTAGCCTCCGTTCCAGCCACAAAGAGATCCCCCACAGTGGCGTACATGTCGTTCATATTCACGTTGGACTTGTTCACCGACGACGCCTCCATCTCCCGCAGGTACACGTCGATGAAGTCCCGCGGGTGCTCCGGGTCGAAATCTTTCTTGTGCTCCTCCAGGACGTCCCGCGTGAACTCGCAGATGAGCTTGAGGTTCTCGCCAGTCTCCCGGACCGGGGGCAGGAACCGGGCGAAGACGTGGGCGCCGGGTAAGACCTGCAGCGCTCCCGTCACGCCGCCGATCAGCTGGATGTTGCGGTAGATCGCCCCGAGCAGCCGCTTGAATTGCGGGTCATCGTAGTCGTAACGAGTGCCAAATACCACCTTGCAGATGACGTTGGACACGGCATTGGCCATCAGGACGTAGGGGCTGAACGGCCGGCCCTCGTGTTTAGCCACTTCTGTCAGCAGATGGCCAGCTTCCACTGCCACCTGGTCTTCAAAGTCAGTTCTGTTTAAGCCAAAGTCCCTCATGAAGGTCATGGCGATCCGTCGCTGGGTCTTCCACGCTTCTCCAGACGAAAATGCAACTCCTGTGTGTCAAGAAAATATGTTCCAATTTGAGCCGCCATGTCACTAAAATGCGCAGCGCCATAAAATAAAATACCGTCGGTACTCCAAAATGTTTCGTTTGTGTACCCAAAGAAAATTATAAACGTTCATCATTTGCATAGTATTTTGAAGCTTCCACCTGCATTACCGTCATTAACGGGCGAGTTCAAGAGACAAACATGCACTTGAAGACCACTTGTCGAATTTCCCAGATAACTGGTAGGCGGCCCGCTATACAACATAATAATTCATGTACTAGGTACCGGTCAAAATTGATCCGTGATTGATAGATGGTCGTTTCCCTAAATCGGAGAACAAATGATTAACTGCAGAATGATAAATGTCGACCTATAATTAAGACTTCTTCGAAACAAATCTCTAAGTATATGTACCGGTAGATAATGGGGAAACAGCTTACCCCTGACAAGAGTCAACGATATTTAACACAGGAACTTAATTCATCAGTTTCTGCTCAGTCTCCAAAAATCGATTACGTGCGTGTATACTCACTGCAGGAATAAACACATGTCAAGCGTACCTGCGCCATCCAAAACATGTTTGAGTATCTTAACAGATGGTCGATCGCAAATGAACTTGTTGTGGAAAGCTTCTTTGATTGTCTCGGCGCCGTGCAGGATGACAAGGCTCAGCCCCACAAGACCCACAGAATATACCGGTCCGTAAGTTTTGTAGTAACTGAAGTGACAAAAAAAAAATCCATTTTACACAACCCCTGAACAAATCTGATCGGTAGCTCATTGACAGCGTTGTCTAAGTATCACACGGAGAAGGAAATTATTGTCACTAAAATGCTAACAATTTCTTTATTACCAATGACACAAGATGGGCTCTGGGAGCAAAAAAAGTTCTGTCACCAAATCAAGGTAACTTTTTTCCGATGATGGTGGCCAATAGTTGCAAACGTAAGTCAAGCTTATTTTGTGACAGCGCTTTTGATCCCGGTCAGTGTCAATCTGTACCGACCTGAAGTGCATGTTTACCGGCAAAGAAAGGACAAGATGGTGGGACGTTTTCCAACCGGACCTGTGCACATACACGTCGCACACCTGAAGTACTGTACATCTGAAACCTAAAGCCATTCTGGGTACATACTGTAGTGAATTGCGTGCGATGCTGAATACGTACTTCGTGAGTCACTGTTGTTTTGGAATCTAAAAGATTTCCATTTTAAATGTGACATTTTAGAATTTCGCCGACGGAGATCTTTTATAGTGCGTTTGTCTCCAACACATCGGCAAAACTTTGCCTGTTGATTTAGTCGGGTGCCGTCTCGTTACGGTAGACCGCCATTGTTTTGAATGGGAGCTTTCTGTCTATGTGTTTATTTATGTCTTTCGGAACTACCGATCTCCTTCTACACAGAGTTTTATTTTCTTTTTGTTTACCAACGTTTGCAGAAGGTTTGCAGAATTTCACCCTGGTTCGCAACATACAACCTTTGCCCCCAAAAGCACTTTAGTGTTCTCGGTGTTAACATGGGAGGTGACAATGTAGTAGATGCATTCGTTATTTAGCGTTTTCATTGTAGCTTGAAATGATTTGAAGCTTTGTGAATTACTCTTTTGATTTGTATTCGCGGCCACCCACAGTCTTACCAACCACTGGCTATAGCCAAAAAATGCTTTTTGTGATGTAGCAACAGAAAAACCTATAATAAGGAAACAAATTGAATGTGCTTGGCCTTATGAACGCTGATAATGACCGCACCGAGGTTTTAAATATAATAATTTATTTGTTTTTTAAGCAACCCTGAATAGCCATTTTATGGTCTCCTCCACGTTTGTAAACGCTATCCTTATATGGAGATAAGGGCACTCGCAGCCGCATACTGCATGAGGTGCCGGTCTCGCACAACTAGCTGGTATTATATCTGCCTTTCAAGGTCATTCACGTTATGGGCTTTCGACCAATGGGAGTGGTTAAACTGTCTTAAGGTATTTACGAATAGGTACTAATGGGTGGTGACACCACCCATTGATCTCCATCAAAATATCTCAGTGGCTCTATCACACTCGACGTTATGCACCTACCTCGTTCCCATGGGTACGATCTTGCTGCGCCATGTTGGTTCCCAAAACTGCACGATAAAGTCGGGGGTTGGTTATGCCTGTTCTCTCGAAAACACTCTATTTTGGTGTCAGAGATATATCTTGCGCATGCGTACTGAGGCCCGTGAACGGCAAAAGTAAGGTTTCCTGAGTCACATCGGATAGTGGCTACCACGCGCACAGCTATAACGAAGAAGCTCCAGCCATTAGCTGGGGGCAATTTGTGGATGCATGTTCTTTACAGTCCTTGCCGAGACATTTGGAGGCAGGTTAATGAGCCAGCGCAGTATTCAACAGCGCATGCCCAAAATGAAGCTCGTCGGCAAGGTCAGTCCTATCAGCGCCAACCTCAAGTCTACGGGCTACATGAAAAAAAATCATCGCCATTTGACAAGGAGGAGAAAGTTTTTAACATGCTTTTCGGTTCAAGATTATTTAAGTCACGTGAAAAAAATAACGTGACGATGTGAGGTAGGGTTAAGCACGGCTTTCTAATCAGACCATTTTCAACCAGACAACCTTTGTGACATTCTCATAAATCAGTCGCCGTTACATTCACTGCATGTATGTGGAGCCCAGCCGGTCGACGTACTTTAACTTGGAGACTAAAAACTATGGTGTACTATTTACGACACACATTTCTCTTTCTCCCTAGCTCCCACCAGGCGACGCAACTACACCACGCGACGGCACGACAGCTCCCTTGCGTCGTGCCGTCGGGTTGCACCGTCGCCTTCTTGCCGTTACTTTTGTACACACACGACACGTCGCGTCGTGCGTCGCGTCGTGCCGTCGCCTGTCGCGTTGTGCTGCCTTAGGTCCTTTCCATGTTGCATTTTTGCCGCCTAAACGTCGCCCCTTCGCGTCGTACCGTCATGCGTCGCGTCGTGCGTTGTGTCGTGCATCGCATCGCCTATTACGTTGACTGAATTACGACGCGACGCACGACGCGTCGTGTGCTGTTGCCCTTTGCTTTTTGGTGTTTACAGAGGGCGCCTTTACTGTTTTCTTTCATTTCCACCCCCCCCGTACTTGCATAGTAAGGTACAGTCCACTAATTCAAGCTCCATTGAAAACAGTGTAAAATCGGCACTGTTCAGGGCCCAATAACATGGATACCAACATCCTTGAGTTGCTGAAACACAAATGAAATTATTGTCTGGTCCCTAATCTTTCGATTTTTTTTCAATTTATTGTGGGCTAACCAATTACATTTTTAATTATTCCAACAAAACAAAATCACCCCCGAAAAGTGAGTTTTCCTAAGTCTGATTGCAGCCATTTTTCAAGTGGCAACCCTCAATCTTCTCGGCCACTTAGGACCATTTTTCAGTTGTAGTTTTTAGCCATTCTGCTCTCATAGGATAGCTCAAAGATCCAGGCAGTTGATCCTGGCAGCGATTTACACAATCTCACCATTTCAGGGGCCAAACAATCCCCTTTTTTTCAGAAAAATGCTGGGCTGCTACTTTTAATGCTAATGAGCTGACCAGAAATTCTCACTTAAATAGTGGATTGCACGCACCCAGTACATGGCATTCGCTCTTTGTACGCTGCCGCCATGGGCATGTAGAGCCTTGAACTGACAGCTTTTGAAATATTCTCCAATCGTATTGTATAGATGGTAGAAGAACTAACGCGACATCATGTCTAAAATTACTTTCCAAAATACACGGAAAAAGCTGCCAGATCGAGGCTCTGCATGCCTATGGCGGAAGCGTACAAAGAGCGAATAGGTAGCAGGTCTTGTCTCTGTTGTTCTTTTTCATGCATGCTTTCTAACTGTGTGTTTTCATTAAGAGTGGGTTATTGAAGAAAAGAGTTTTTTTAATCGTAATGTAATTAGAAAGAGCGTCACGACCAACAATCAGCCTTGTCTCCAGGAAATAAATAACATGAGCCACAACGTTCTTTTAACTTTTCCTGCTCTAATTTTGATCTTCCTAATAATTATGTAATAGAATTGATTATGTTCCCCCACTTTTTGAAAACGACGGGCTTCTGCCATGTGCAGAGCTTTCCATGTCTGATATTTCTACATCAATATGAACATTTTCTTGGAGAGACTGAAGTTTTTCTGTAAGTATGCAGTGTCTGGCAAGGTACTTCTCATTATAGATGGGCCAAGCTTCATACGTAAAATCTTTAATATTTGATGGAATTGCTCACTGAAATTTTTGATTCATGTTAATTCACCATTCAATTTTTAAATGGTTTCAGTGAGTTCAAGGTGTGACTGAGCAATCTAAAACTCCAGGTGTGAGACTGACCTTTTTAAACAAAACAGGGTTAAATTGGAAAACAATGTGTTAGTACAGTTGTAAATGAATTACAAGTGAAAAATGCTGATCGAGTTAAAAGAAACCCCAGCTATGCAGTTTTAACGACGCCGGTTCACAATCTGAAATATCATTTTTATCATGTTACGCAATACTAGATCATTACACAACATGAACTGACAGTTTTAAACAAAATTGAGCTGTGAGTTGCAAATTTATGTACAGCCCAGGAGTGGAAAACCAATTTTAGTATCACGTACTGTCCCCCTATTACCTGCCCACACTGTCCCATAATATGTTTGGTTGTGACGTCATTTGCCGCATTTAAACCGACATAAATGACTCAGCATGGTTTAAATTATAGCGTAATTGTTGAAGGGTAATTGTTGCTGATTCCAACATGCAGTGCTTCTTTTCAATGACTTCCTGCACATTATGCAAATATGCTTAATGGTCCATATTACCTGCACCTACCCCATGCTCATTTGAAATACCGAACTACATGTTTATCCTTAAAATGCTGGTTTCGAACTCGACCAGACAAGATCGAAAAGGTTTGCGAGACTAGATACTCAGGCTGTTTGAACATCACTTTACGGAGGTTAGGAAGAAGGTTCAGTTTTAGAGGCAGGAGGAAACCGGAGTACCAGGACAAAACCTGTGAGAGCGAGTATGGACTGGAAACCAAACGCACTTAAAGCCTGGGCCAAGCCGGGACTCGAGTCCCGGGCCTCATTAGTACAAAGCGAGTATTCGCTACGTAGGCTAGCCCACTCGATCCCGCGGATCGAACTTTTCTAAGGTTGTTGCTTGAATTTGCCCAAGTTGTAGAAGGGTTTTAACCTGCTTTTCGGTTCAAGATTATTTAGGTAACGTGAAAAAAAATATAACGTGACGAGGTGAGGGAGGGTTAAGCACGGCTTTCTAATCAGATCATTTTCAACCAGACAACCTTTGTGACATTCTCATAAATCATTCGCCGTTACATTCACTGCATGTATGTGGAGCCCAGCCGGTCGATGTACTTTAGCTTGGAGACTAAAAACAGAGAAAGAGAGACGGGCTGAGGTGTAGCACTGTATCTGTTGTCAAGTCTACATTATATTAGGACGCCCGACTTGTATTGTATTGTTGCTGAAATCATCACTCCTCGTCAATGCAAAAATCAGTTGGTTGGTGTGGTCTATAAATGACCGATTCCTGACTTTAACCAATTTATAATAAGTCACCAGATAACTCTGGAGACTGTCACAAAAGAAAATAAATTCTCATCGATATGTGGTGATTTCAACATGATCTTAACGAATATTATTAGCTATTCACGAGAATGTTTGATACAGGAAATTGTTGAAATAGTGTACAAATTACCTGAAAACAAAAGTGCAGGGCAGAATTAGTAACTAGTTAACTGATCAATGAAATTATTTGCTCAATATCCAAGCCCTTAACATACTTAATAAATTTATCAATCTCTTTGAGTATATTACCTGACCATAATGAAAATTGCTGTAGAGTTACTTCCATATTCAAGCCTGGCGGGACGGTAAATATATAACTATACGCCAATTTCAGTTTTAACCACATTTTCTAAATTCTTGAACAAATCATTTATAATCGTACAATCAAATTTATAAACGATTGTAAGATTTTATCTGACAGTCAGTTTGGTTTTCACGAAAATCATTCAATATCTCATGCCATTATCCTCTTAATTGATAAAATTACAACTAATCTTATTTTGTCGAAATATTCCCCTGGAATATTTTTAGACCTCTCCAAGGCCTTTAATACCATTAATCACGACATTCTTTTGTCTAAATTGGCCTCTCTCCTTTAGAATGGTTCAAGAGTCCCCTCTCAAATCGCCCGCAGTTTGTATTTTGGGAAGGCTGTCGGTCCTCTCTTGCAAAGGTAGCTCATGGTGTCCCATAAGGATCCATACTTGGACCTCTTCTGTTTTCTGTTTGCATGTAATGGTTCAATGAATCATCGGATCTATTTTCATTTTATTGCGTTCGCCGACGACACCAACCTTTTCCTTAGTCATGATAATATTGAGGTATTGGGAGAATGGAAACGGAATGAATCCATACATTGCTATTAAACTCGACAACGGGCTGGGTTTTACCGTTATTATGCAAGAACTATCTTTAACAAGACAATTCGACATGAGGGCCCAAAGCTGTGGAACTCATTACATAATTCACTTACTGGCACCAGTAGCCTCTCCTCGTTTAAATTTAAATAAATTTAAATACACAAAATATTTATTATCTACATATTTGAATAACTGACTTATTGTTGGTAAATCACAAAAAATAAGGAAAACTCTAACTACCCACTGCATGGTTCAAGAATTGTTTATTGTCACCTGAGTGCAGAAATTACTTACCACTGCCAGGGTTGCAATATTTCTCCATAACTTTTTAATGATAACTTGCATGTATTAATGTACATCAACATGTACATGTATAACGTATAAAGCTTAATATTCTACACTACTTAATTTATGTCGGGATGCCTACTCGACAAGCTCTGCTCTTTGGGGCTCCCCATCCACATTTTGTTTTAAATACATCAATACCTGTATATTAATTATGTGGTAAAAAATGGAAAAAAAAAACACCAGACAACCTTTGTGACATTCTCGTAAAACTGTTGCCGTTAAATTTACTGCACGTGTGTAGAATCCAGCCGTACCGTTCGACGTACTTTTTAAACACCTGTGATTATTAATCAACATTCTTTCATGCACTTTCTCACCGTGAAGTAGTCCGTTTTATTTCGATGTCACTGTAATGAAATTTTCCACCGATACGTAGCACTGTTGAAACGCTTCAATGGTGTTGTGACTATATTTTGCAGAATGTGGACATTCGAAGGGCCTTAAAACAATAGCACACTAATGGTATACTGAGCTGATATGTAAAAAGGTTTGTTGGAGGGTTCCATGAAAAACTCTATTCATTGTTGCAATAGTGTCACGGAGGAAGGAGCACGTGCCTCCATAGGCGCCTCTGCCCATCCATTTGAACGTATCGAAGTGTATACGACTAATAACGCACAAGCTGCTGTTCATTTGTCTCTATGGTGTCCCTTGAAGGGTGCAGTGCCCCAATTCAAGGAAAATTCTCCGCCTGGCGGAGGCATACAGAAAGTACCCCCCACAGATTCTTTCGAAAAGAGGGGTCTGTTTGGGCCAAGAAATGGTGGGATTGTGCCAGTATGGCCCGGGATCATCTCTGTAGATTCAGGGGCACCCATCTGGGGGCAAAGCAGACAAAAATGTGATTGAAAATTTGTCAGAAGAGCCCGAGGAACGTGAGGGATGTCATTTGAAAAATGGCCGCTGAGAAGACTTGGGAACATTGACTTTTTTGGGGGGGG
>NW_019091357.1:3301355-3331633 GCF_001949145.1 Acanthaster planci
ATAGAGTTACTTCCGTATTCAAGCCTGGCGGGACGGTAAATATACCTATATATAACTATACGCCAATTTCAGTTTTAACCACATTTTCTAAATTCTTGATCAAATCATTTATAATCGTACAATCAAATTTATAAACGATTGTAAGATTTTATCTGACAGTCAGTTTGGTTTTCACGAAAATCATTCAACATCTCATGCCATTATCCTCTTAATTGATAAAATTCCAACTAATCTTGTTTTGTCGAAATATTCCCCTGAAATATTTTTAGACCTCTCCAAGGCCTTTGATACCATTAATCACGACATTCTTTTGTCTAAATTGGCCTTTCTCCTTTAGAATGGTCCAAGAGTCACCTCTCAAATCGCCCGCAGTTTGTATTTTCGGAAGGCTGTCGGTCCTCTCTTGCAAAGGTAGCTCATGGTGTCCCATAAGGATCCATACTTGGACCTCTTATATATACAGGTACATGTTGATGTACATTAATACATGCAAGTTATCATTAAAAAGTATACATGTATAACGTATAACGCTTAATATTCTACACTACCTAATTTATGTCGGGATGCCTACTCGACAAGCTCTGCTCTTTGGGGCTCCCCATCCACATTTTGTTTTAAATAGATCAATACCTGTATATTAATTATGTGGTAAAAAATGAAAAAAAAAAAAACAGACAACCTTTGTGACATTCTCGTAAAACTGTCGCCGTTAAATTTACTGCACGTGTGTAGAATCCAGCCGTACCGTTCGACGTACTTTTTAAACACCTGTGATTATTAATCAACATTCTTTCATGCACTTTCTCACCGTGAAGTTGTCCGTTTTATTTCGATGTCACTGTAATCAAATTTTCCACCGATACATAGCACTGTTGAAATGCTTCAATGGTGTTGTGAATATATTTTGCAGAATGTGGAAATTCGAAGAGCTTTAAAACAATAGCACACTAACGGTATACTGAGCTGCTTTGTAAAAAAGTTTGTTGGAGGGTTCCATGAAAACTCTATTCACTGTTGCAATAGTATAACGGAGGAAGGAGCACGTGCCTCCCTAGGCGCCTCTGCCCATCCATTTGAAAATATCGAAGTGTATACGATTAATAACGCACAAGCTGCTGTTCATTTGTCTCCATGGTGTCCCTTGAAGGATGCAGTGCCCTAGTCAAGGAAAATTCTCCGCTTGGCGGAGGCATACAGAAAGTACCCCCACAGATTCTTTCGAAAAGAGGGGTCTGTTTGGGCCAAGAAATGGTGGGATTGTGCCAGTATGGCCCGGGATCATCTCTGTAGATTCAGGGGCACCCATCTGGGGGCAAAGATTGAAAATTTGTCAGAAGAGCCAGAGGAACGTGAGAGATGTCATTTGAAAAAGGCCGCTGAGAAGACTTGGAAAAATTGACTTGGGGGGGTGAGTTTGTTTTTGGCGGATAATTAAAAAATTCATTGGTTAACGTACTAAAAATTGAAAATCAAANAAGGACTGTGCACTCCCCTCCTCCCGGCACGCACCCTTCCCAAATTTGACCCTACTTATCCTATCGCGTTACACCTATTAAGTGAGAAGTGAGGCCATGCCGAAACTATTTACATTACATTTTGTTGGGGAAAACGCACTGTGAAAGGTACTGATATCCTTTTCATAAGGCCAACCTATTTAAAATGCTCGCGCTAAAAGGTTTGTGACATTGGAGGGACAAGGCAGTAGTTTGCAAAAGCTTCGGGACTGGTTCGGACATTATTTTACAACTCAAATGGACAACGACTTAGACCTGATTTGTTGAATCTGCTCATTGTTTCAACCATTTCAACAGCGCAAGGAAATATCCCCAACTAGTCGCATTAGTTGGGTCAAACCATGCAGTCTGGAAAAATGAATTACAGTTAGACGGTGTTATGGTAAATTTCTTCCAAACTAATGGGAAAAAATGGATCTGTGGCTACAGATCCTTTGGATTGCACTGTCGGAGCACCCAAGAAAGAGAACCGATACAAAGTGATATTAACAACGAACCAGTTTTACAAACGTTTAATATTAAAGTGGTCTACCAAAGAGAATTTGCCGTGTGTTTCTTTGCTTTTTTTATATGCAGAAAAAAAGTCTGCTGAAATCAGTTATGAATATATTTAGGGTGTCTTTTTATTTAGCTGTTTTTTTAATCTCCATTCTTTGAAGGTACGGAATGTATTATTCTGCAGTTAATAGGTAGCAGCCACGCTATCTAACTCAGTCTCCATCGCAGTGAAATTAGGCGTCTACATTGCCATGCATGCTGTTACGTGTAATATAAACACATCTGACGTGACGTGAGATCCAACAAAATGAGGAGCACGCGTTGAAAAAAGCTCATTTCATCGACGAAATCAAACTTTGAGTTTTACGCTGCAACTACCTCCCAAACCTTTTCTTTTCGGACGGAAAAAAATTAATCATTAAAAAAAAAACGATCTGAACTGCAGTCTACCATGAAGAGTTTGGATCCTTTTCATCCGCTTGACCATTTGACTTCTTTCTTCATTTTGTCTGTTTTGTGTCCACGACACCACGCTGCGCGCTGTTTGTAATTCTTGTTGGTGTACCAGCACAATTTAGTTTTGTTTTGCAAACGCTGCACACGGTTGAATTGTGTGTAAGGTAGTAAAAGTCATTATGTTCATCTAGGCCTACTTGTAAAAGATTTGATGCGGAGGCATCTGATAAAAGATCGGTTGCAGGGCAAATTTTGCCATAAAGGAGAGCAAACCTGGGCCGGGGGGTACACTAGTCGGAGGACGGCTGCGACGGAACGGTAGCAAGGGGCAACTAAACGAGAATGGAATGAAAAGACTAAAATGATGAGTAATATGGACATTCTATCGGTTGGTGTTAACTGTGGACTACGGCCATTCAACCCTTTGATGCCAATGTCGGAGCATAACACGGACACAACCGACACAAAGTGATACCAAAAAGCGAACAAGTTATACACACATAATAATGACTGCCTATCAAAAAGAAATCGCCATTTCACACATTTTTCTTTGCAAAGTTTTGGTCTTTCCTTACCGTGAAATCTTCATAATGGGTTGGTTAAGGGAGAGTGTCAACATACCTGAGACAATAAATTTTCCACTGGGGAGAGAGTTCGTAATGATACGCCCACTCTACTTATCTCTAAATGTGCCTTCAAATATGCATTCCCCAGACTAGTTACACTGTTCTTAGATCACATGATTTGAGGCAACCCTTTGGCCAGCCACATCCAGCTCTAGAACGGTCTGGTGTCCTTGCTCCGCTGTCTCCAGTCATAAATAACATAGAGGTCCAGTCCACTAATTCAAGTCCCATTGAAAACAGTGTAAAATCAGCACTGTTCAGGGCCCAGTAGCATGCACGCCAACATCCCTGAGATTTCTGGAACACAAATTAAATTCTTGTCTGGTCACCTATCTTTCAATTTCTTTTAAATTTTTTTGTGGGTTTACCAATTACATTTTTAACTATTCCCACAAAAAAAAATCACCCCCAAAAAGTGATTTTTCCGAGGTCTGATTGCAGCCATTCTTCAAGAGGCAACCCTCAACTTTCTCGGGCACTTAGGACCATTTTTCAACCGTAATTTTTAGCCCTACTGCTCTCATATGAAAGCTCAAAGACCCAGGGAGTTGATCCCGGCCACGATTCACACAATTTCATCATTTTGGGGGCCAAACAATCTCCTTTTTCAAAAGATACTGTAGGGGCACTTTAAATGTTAATGAGCTGGCCAGAAATTCTCACTTGAATTAGTGGTCTGCACCCTAGAGGCGTTAAGAATCTCTTACTCAGCATTTTAATAGTCCAGAGAAGTCAAAGCTAAAATGCACTAAGAGGTTGAAGTTATTTGTGACCCGCTCTGTGAAAATGAGTCATAAGTCGCCAGAGCCACTTTTTGAGTTTTCATGTGTATTTGAAAGAGCAAATTGAGCTTTTTGTTTTAATGTATCACTCAGTTTGCCATCCTGATGAAAGTCGATACTCCATGGAGAAAAATGCTGTGGGTTCCTGTTGATTTGCACTACGCAAAATTCTTCTGAAGGACTTTTTACTCCAAAGCGGCTCTGATGAAAGTGAATACTCCATGATGAAAGATGCTTTGGGTTCCTATTGAATTACACTATGCAAAATTATTCTAAAGGACTTTTTACTCCACTTTGCTTTTCGAATTGAGAAAGAATTTTGTGCGAAAATCAGAATCAGTTGTCTTTGAATATAATTATGTAGGTGGTCGTTTTATTTTTTCTGTTTTACAATACCCTCTTTCTAAGGCAACGAAATTGAAACATCCTTCAGCGTATTCACGGGGTACTTGTCACGCGATCCAACTTGACATCACAAGTTGATGTAAGTTCATTTTGTCGAGGAACACAAACTTCGTGTTTCAGTATTTCCCAACTTTCTTTTCGAACAGAAAAAAGAAGTCGAGAATTTGAACAGCAAGCTACACCAAGCAGTTTCAATCTCTCGCTACGCTTTGTTAGTTTCGTGCCCGAAGCATTACGAGCCTCACAGTGTTACGTAGTTCTTGACTGTATATCGACCCAAATTGATAAGTTTTGTGCAGCAAAAGTCTCACATGGTTGAATCGGGCAAAGTAATTCTGTGTCAAAAATAAGAAGAAGAAGAATAGTTTGCTTATCTACCTGTAAAAGATTTGATGTGGAGGCACCTGATAAAAGATCGGATGCAGGAGAAATCTGCTCGTGAAAGAGAACGTTCCTGGGCCAGGGGGCATATTGGTCGGACGGCGGCTGCGAAGAAGCACAAGCAAAGACAACAGAACGAGCACGACAGCAATGATGAGGACCGTCGCTGATTCCATGGCCATGACCGCCGTTGATATAACAAGAAGCGGGACTCCGTGAATGCAGTTATCGAGGCTTGCAACTCTGACTGTTAAGTGCCACGTCTGATCCGACGGAGCGTTTTTGTCTCCAGCTTAGAGCTGATCCGGTGACCTGATGTGTTTCGAAAGTAACAGACTGCAGAACTTTTTCAGCCACGTGACTGGACCGCCTTGGCCACGGTGATCGCATATATTTCTACAGGCAGTGGTGCAAGCGCACGTGCGACGCTGCGTGCTTGACTAGTTTATCTTGAGTAAGTAGATTACCATCACAAAACTATCCACTCATTACCATCTAAACACGTGGCAGTCCAGCACGATTGTGACTTCGTACGACAAAGGGCCGTAGACCTTTTCACTGAGGAAATCATAATTATGCACGCATGCGCCCAAATGTCCTTGGCGTCAAGAAGTGTTAGCAGGCTTGCTACATATATAACCACGAAACCCCTTTGTAACCTATGATTGCCGCCGCAATTTGTCGATGGTAACCTGCATCCTTAAAACCTCGTGTACTGAGGTATAGGAAATTGAATATTCATGCCTTTGTTGGTGCTAGGTATGATCTCATGACAATATCAAATTTAATGCTTGCGCATTTGCTTGTATTACGTTGTGTGCCCTAAATCTGTATGTGCAGTCATAATTGCCCTTAATAAACTCTTTCTTCTGGAATTATTTTGGGAATAAATAGCTCAGTTGTTTACAAGATTTTGTGTTTTGTTTGAATCATATTTATTATGGCGTTTGTACAAAAGCGTATTTTATGAGATTTCACGATCGCTCCCTGTGATGAAATAGCGCATTTTGTTCCGAATGAACTAAGCTTTCCAGTAGTAATGAACATTTTGTTGGCCAGTCTTAGTCAAATTTGTATCAAGTCTTTGAACAATGATGTATTGGTAAAATGGAGGGAGGAGAATAAAATTACAAACTCTGCATGGATAATGGAACAGTGTATGGCAAAATTTAAAAGTTTATTTACGATGGCAAAAGTAGGTCTGATATCAGGAAGTTTTCTCTCTCTATTTCCTGGTCACATTGATAATTTGTATTTAATTGCCAGCACAAAACTACAAGTATTGCTAGGATATTACCGACCCCGCTTGTCCGGCGAAGATGCAGGCAGTAATTAGGCATTTTTGGAATGTTTTCTATTATTTGTCTGACTCAGCGGCGACCATAATTGAACACTTTGAAGTGTCTGAATTGCTGCTCCTTCTGTGTCCTTCCTCTATTGTTGTGCACCCGCAAATCTTGGAATTCTAGCGCCCCCTAATTTTACTCGTTCTCGGTCATTGCATTTCTCAGGGTCTCTTATTTAGCTCAGCTATGCATTATGGACATGTAGCAGAGACGCTAATTTTGTATGACTGGACAGATGCAAAACTTACCCTTTAATCCTAAAAGGTTTATTTTGGACCATCTCAGAGACGGGGGAGGATTCAATGATTTTATTGGGGATGAATTGCAACCCCGAATAAGAACTGGAACCCCGCTGCCCCATACCTGTTTAAAACCTAGCATGCCTATAAAGACACTAAAGTTTCACCATTCAATCACACATATGGTCTTGCTGTTACTGTCACTTTAAGTTCAAGGCCACAGACGTGCTGGGCCAGCGTGCACTGTGTACTGCAGTGGAAATACACATTCTCCATTGCAGTCTCGGAAAAATGAGCGCTGCGCGAGAACACAAGGGGTTAAACTTTTAAGTTCTTTGCTGATGGTTTCGTTGCAACTCCCCTTATTCTAGTCACGGCAACATCAAATTGATGTTTACACTCGGACGATGCGGGACATTACGGGATCAGACTCGGACCAGATCCTTCCGTCCCCATGACGGTGATCAAAAAAGATGGATCAGATCCGGATCCAGACCCCGATCCACCTCGTGCATCACCCTTCGATCATCATTGAGGGATCATATCCTTGTAACCCCTTTGTGGAATGTAGTTTGAGCGCATTGATGTTTCCAGGCTAAACATTTTCGTGTAGAACCCATAGATGTTAGTGTTCAGTTGCTTGACACCATTCACTAATACCCCATAAATAAGTTGGTAGCAAGGACGTTTAAGAAAAATTCTTACCCCCCTCAAGCAGTGGCACCCCCCTCATCTGCTGAAAAGAGCCATGTTGGTGGGGAGTGTCCATTTTGTCGGTGGCCATGCAACCGTAACGTGTGCATTTCACAATCGTTTGTGAACCAGCGACATGCAGTTCCCGCCATAAGAGCCTGCGTTGCTAGGAAAATTGCGCCCTCTCTAGGTCCATCTTGGGACTCATAGACGGCTCTCATAATTGCCTACTGTTCTATGGGTGGCCAAAGTTTGCAGAGACGTATATTAATCTTACCCCATAACTCATAATTAGGGTTATATTCTTATCAGGTATGTACATGCATTCATACTTTAAAATATTTTGATAACTGTGTGAGATTTCGTGAATTATTCTTTCTCTTTTTTGCTGAGGGTCAGCCGGCGCACTTGTACAGGTGGCTGTGGAGTAAAACGAACCGTCACCTATTGCTACTAAGTGGGTGCAGTGCGGTGTAAGCGTAACGGGTGTCGGCGTGCAAGGTGAAACTTTCAAAAGCGAAATCAGGACGCTGATAGACAAAATATCATGGATTATGAGCGCACAGTCGACTTAACGTCTTCTTAGTGTCGTCACTGATTAGTTTTGTACATAAAAGAGATACAAAAAGGGACTGCAACCGGCAAGCGAAAATTCTGACTACGCGCCAACTGTGAATACGCTTTGTCCATCTGTTCGTTGGCTTAATTAAACAGTCGGCGTAATCAACGTTGTGCAAAAGCCTGGATATTGATGCCACTCTGTATGATAACACGTCACAATGCCGGAAAAGTTTGTGCCTATTTCGTTGCATGAAAGTGACTGAGATTTATCCTCCCTCAAGATTATAGAACTGTTACAGTGTTTGGGTTAAAAACAAAGCAAGAGTCGATGGTTAAAAATAATGAAATAAAAAGCCTTGTAAGTATATATAGGAGCCACTTGTCTGACGCTCTGCTAGAGGGCCCGCAGTGCCTCCATTATGCTTCAAATTCCAGCCACAGATAACACCACGCTCCTCATTCATAGATGATATTTTCAACCCATTCCGTCTGAGCATCATTGCATTCCTCATCTCTACGGCTAGCAGTTTCAGACCTGCTCGACTCGCCACCAAAGGAAGGATAGTTTTCATAGACCGCAGCGCCCTCTGTTCCCGTCGATGTCGGTGGGCGAGCAATAGCGCCCTCTTCAGCTGCGGTCGACGAGCCCTCAACGTGAGCGGCGTCGTCTGGGTTAGAGGAAGCCGGGGAGGTATTCTCTCTGCGACTTCCCTTGCGTAGGGGCTTGGCGTAAACAGGCGGTTTGGTTGCTGGGATGATGTCCATATTTGAGTAGGTGGGATTGTTGGCCAACACCATGCCGTTAGGCAGTCGACTGCGAATGCTCATTACTCGCTGAGGCTGATCCGTTCTTTTCTGCTTTCTTCTGTTGAAAATGTGGAGGGAAAGCCAAACAGGGCCATTAAACGATGCTAGAGATGCAAATTCCTCTTAATTAAGCATTAGGGTTACGATTATGAAAGCTGTTTTCTTTTCATAACGGAGGTAAAAGAGACCGCGATTTATGAAACGATAAGTCCGAACGAAAACGGCGCATATTCCACCGTATGAAACCTCTGGCTGGGCTTTCTTGATCAATGTTTGAGAGAGTGCGGTTCGATACTGAAATTGTTCCCAACTAAAAACTGATAATGTCTGTACACTGCTCCAGGTCACTCATTAATCTGATTTCTACCGCAAGACCCATTAAAATAAATCAAAGAAAGAAATGGGCATATTAAACAAACTATACCCACACACCAGTTTTTTCTTTCAATTTTTCCCCGATGGAAAATGTTAATCCAGAGAAATACCTTATCGGGGCACTTCACAAACCCCAAACATTCTACGGTACTATTCGAAAATGTGAGTGACAACTTTATTTCGAAAAAAAAATTACCTTTTCCGTCGGAGCAAAAACAGCACTACAGCTGCCAAGACGAGTATGGCGAATATCACCGCCACGGCTATTCCTGCTCCACCTCCTAACGACATCAACATAGATTATAGATAAGGTGTAAGACTTAAATACCACTGGTATCCCTAGCAGAAGTCAATAATTGACTCGATTTCTTTAATCATTTGGCAGAGTAACTGTTGTACCTGGCAACAAAAGTCCCCAACCAACGACCGACATACCGACTAACTACAATCAGACAAAAACGAATGGTTACAGTTTCCTCCACGCATGGAAAGACCTGACTCCCGCACCTTTTGATGGAACTTACTTGTTCGAAATTAAAATGAACACCTGCCCCATCCCTTCCCTGTAAAACTGCTAATGTTTTAACTTCTTTTCTTCACGACATTTAGTTAAACTGAGTTAGCCATGTCTAATGTAGCTCAAACGATGCCAGTTTGGATTGACAGGGGCAAAATGGGGGCCTTTTCAGATTAAAAATGAGTAGAACTGATAAGTCTAAAAAGAATTTGCGGACGGGGGAGAGTTGATAATACCGATTGTGCTTTATCAACTTTTACAATAATCAAACGAGACAAAATGTTAATTGACCGCATTCGAGGGGTACCCAATTTCAGTCGTATTCCTGAGCGTATTGTGAAACATTTGAAACCCTTAATGGATGGTAACAGGAGATTTGGGGGGGGGTCGGAATGAAATCGTATCTGGTTCCTTAAATTAACGTTTTCAAATGAATACACTGCGTAGGGGAATTTGACTAAAATTGGGTCCCCGCGAATACGGTCTATTTTGCAAAATGTTCTCGAGCGAGAGAGAGAAAAAAGACCGTGCAGAACCATTTGCCCTCCCCCCTTCCCCGCGCTGAATACCACACTGAGCAAGATGGATTCAGAAAGGTTCTTAAATTTCAAACCTTGACTGAGATCACTATTCATTATCTGCTGTCTAGTGGAGAGCGAAACGGAGGCCTCATCAACGGTTGGGATTACATCAGTTGGTGTTGTATCAGCTACAAAAATGTTTGTGATTCGAGGAATAGATTATTTACATCACACGTATAATTTTCTTATGATAATTCGTGTCTTAAGGGTATGATCTGCCACGTGCTACAAGGTTTAATTTATGTGAACCCCCCCCGCTCGGGCCCTGCACCCTGGCTGAGTGACGCTTTGAGACAGTACCAACATGGGGCTAGATATAGCTAACTTGGTAAATCACTTGTGGAAGTGTGGTACAGGAATCACGGGTCTCCCCATTGTGACTGAATAATGTTTGGCTTTAATAGGGTCTACTCTTTTGACGTCACGGTCGTGGTTTCCAATCAAGCGCATGCTAAAATATGGTTGGCCGTCGATACCTAAGTGAAAGATTGATTCACAGAGTGTTAAAAATCCCACTTAGCTATCAGAAAACTAGTATACGTACTATGAAACACTAAACACCAAAAGGTGATATTTCGGCAAACTTTGGCCGCCCATACAAGTTGTAGGCAAAACGAGAGTGGTATGGAAAAGACTTAACCGCAACCAACTAGCAACTCCAGCCCCACCTCTCTCTTTGTCATCGCTGAGGGGGTACATCGGTGTAAAGAGCCTACTCTTGCACGTTTTATCTTAAAAAAAGTCGATTGCCATCTTACCGGAACACGAAGGAACGGAGCCATTCCATGCGGCACCATCGCTCGCAGAGCTTCCTAGCGAGCACTGAATAACGGTGGATGCAGCGTCACGGTCAAATCTGAAGCCGGCGGCGCAGGTGAACTTGACGATGGTGCCGAAGTAGAAAGGCAGCAAGTCTGTTGCCTGTTGCACGTCGCGCTCCCCGTGAAGGGGCGTGCCTGGGTCGTCACATAGGCCCAAGTTAACTGTCAGTTGCATAACATTTTACAGAGAGAAATTTTCATCAGCCTTATTGATGGAAGGGCAAAAAAAGATGGAACTTTAGGAATGGGGGGTACCAGGTGAAGGTCATTTCTCTGTGTTACGAAGTGTAGCAGAGAAAATTTGTCTGCAGGTTGCAAGCTTAACGCTTGAGCAAGCCTCATTAGAATGAGGTTAATTTGACTGGAATGTAACAGCAAGAAGATAAAAAAAAGACGTAGAAACCTTGGGTGCGGCCATTCTAGTCTGCGTCCTCCACTGTATGCGCCATAGGTTGGTTTATTCGGTGACCACTTCATTGATATATAATCTAATGGATTTGCTATGCCATGAGGTTTTCCAGAGCCTTTAGCCCATAGAGTTTTATCTTTTTTCCCCTGGGCAGGAAATTCGCAACCTTTACAGTATCTACATATGAAACCAGGATAGTTTCAATTTATTTGCATAATATTATACAATGACCGGCAGAGAAATTCCACAGATTAAGACCTGTTATATTTGAACTGCATATCAAAACTTTGGTTTTGATATATAACAGTAATGCGTTGGAAAATAAACCAGCCGACGCTTGCCAGGCGGACAGGCTACATACAATTTACAATGTTTGCATGGGTACCAGAGTTATGTTGTGTATTTGAGGTAAGCGCAAAGGGGTGCGCATAGAACAGACTATTTTATCCAGCGGAATTTACTGTAACAATCACGTGAAGATTGTACTTGCGAGGTTTCTCGAGAACTCGTAACATTGTTATCACTGTACGCCACGTCATGGTCATGTGACTTAAGTGCGCAACTATGGTAAAGTGAAACTGTATACCATGAAATGGGACGGAGGGATGCCCCCCTGGCCTGTCCAATCCCTATACACACTCTAGCCTATTGTTACTTAACGCATTCCCCCTAGATGTCTGAAAAAAATTCCCGAAATACCAGTGTAACAATGACCATGCAGCGCAAAGGCGGGGGGGAGGTGCTGTGTCCCATAGTTTGCTTCATACGTGAAACTGAGTGGACCTGGAAACTGGAGAAGACAACAAAAAACCCTTAAACAAACAACAAAACAGAAACAGTGTGAAATGAATCATTTACCTTCATACAGTGAGATTCTTACAGGATTTCCTTCACCGCACGTTTGATTGGTGTTTCCGCTGCATGGAGTTTTGCACCTGGAGTCGGTGCTGCGAGGGTGGTGCAGAGCACTCATATTACCGCAGCGGCAATGGGTACCGCTTTCGACTCCAGCGTAGTGGTACCAGCGATTCCTGCAGTACCCCAAACACCTTTCCACCGAGAGGTCATCTTTAAACTTTCTTCTACTCCCACTAAGGACGTATCCACTTCCCCCCTCGCTGTAACAGCCCACATAACCTGGAGCTGAGGGAAATGTTCCAAGTTACAACAACTGGAGTACAATGTTCGTTGTTTTGTGGACTTTGAAGAAAATCCCGCAAGCTTTTGAATACAATGTGACCAGCTTAAAAGTCGGTGTGTGCGTTAACGAAGACCAATTTCAATGATATAAGCCACTAATCACAGAATCTACGAATTTCGGAGCAAACACAAAGAAACAAGGGAAAAGACAAACAAACAAATGGGTTACTGGGGTAAACATTATGTAAATGTATATAATTGATGCCTGAATGGTGCTGCTACTAAGTCGATTTGAGCTCAGTAAACCATTACGGTAGCGGCTCAATCGAAACGGGTCATGGAATTATGTTTGCCTTCCAGCCTCCGCGGACGGATAATGAGGGCGCAGTCTGTGGAAATAATAAGTGTAAGGTTCTGCCGGAATACAGATGTACATCTGTATCATGAACATTGCCTCCTAAATAGAGTCAAATTGTGTCAACACCCCGCCCCGCTTTTCAAATTTCCATGTCTTGGCAAGTCATCCCCCCAGAATTCCCCGTCCCCAATTTCCGACACAAATTTGTGGCACTTCAGGTGTATAATGGGGAAAACGTTCGACCATAGAGCTAGGAACACAAGGTCCAACATTGTACCTGTACATACAACTCCCGCAGCTCCAGACTTGCACGGGGTAGCGGAGAATTCATCTCTGTATGAGCAAGACGAGAGGTTGGATTCTCCTAGCGAAAAACAAAACCCTTACTGAGCTTTAGCCCATTTCGTGAACCATGTTCGTTGGCAGCATGTTTAGACACTCTTCGATAGGGTTCATTTTGTTTGCTTTGTTATAATTTTGTCCACATGGGCTATTTCGCATTCTCTTGTGACTATAGTGGAAAAAGTCTGTAAAACTTGCTAGCAACACTTCACTCGGAGAACCTATTGTCGATTTTTGATCTTACGCTTTGGACAATGGCAGTGAGTATTGAGTATACTTAAGTGAACATGCATTATTGGTGAAAACTTGTCACAGGTTACAGACATCTAACTCGACAGGTGTCCAGTACCAGCATATCAGCCCAATACCTTTATTACAGTCGAAAGCTCCGACAGTAAGGTTCCTTTCTGCCACATTGAAATACGAATTATGTTTTACAAAAGCAGCACCGGGAAAGCCAAGTTCTTGGCAGGTAGCTTGAACGTCGCGGAAATGCCAGTCAGCGTCACAGACCGTGGCCCACTGCGACGAGTAGGCGTGCCAAAGCTCGACTTGACCGGCATTCGGAATCTTGTCTCCCCCACCAACGAGTCGAACCTCTGCAGAGAAAGTGCAGGGAATCAACACGCATAGGAGGGTTGGTCGTAAAAGAAGGGAAATTGGTTATTAAAACTAACTTCAAATTCTCAAAGTGAATATAGTGATGTTACCATCTTTTCGGAGATTATCATTCTTACTTGTTAAATCCAGCTGTACAATAGACTTTTTTTCTGTGCTGTCACAACCATGCTGGATCGCCATGTGTTATGATGGTAATGAGTTGATAGTGACGTGTGGTAATCTACCTATTCAAGACGAACTAGTCAAGCATGCAGCGTTCGCACGTGCGCTTGCTCGTGGTTGAAGCTGCCCGTAGGAATATATGCGATCACCGTGGCCAAGGCGTCCACACGTGGTGGTACTGTTTACATAATTAGCGCAATCCAGTCAAGTGGCTGAAAAAGGTCTAAAGGCTCTCAGTGGCGGCGCCCAGTCTCCCTGTGCTGAAAAAATATGGCGTGACGATTTAACATTTAATTCCAGGATTACATCCAGCAACATATGGGACGGAGGGGAACCCCCTTACATGCCTAATCCCTTTACACACCCTTAGGCTTGAGTATTGTTACGTAACACATCCCACTAGATGTTTGAAAAACTTCCTCAGATTCCTATCACACAATGACCAACACAAAGGTCCTTACAGTGCTCGCTCCGTCCTATGTCTAATTGCTTCGATTCTGTCCGGAATAGAGAGCGAGACCCTATCTCTATATCCAACAACAAAATGTACCGTGAACACAAACAGGCAGATGTCCGTAGAACAAATGCTATTTACGTGTAGCAACTAGCATGTACATACCTGCAGCGTTCACGTCAAGCAGCAAAAACGTGATCCTCAGAACCATGAAGGAACCCTGTGTCAGTCCAAAATGGATTACTCTTCTCTTTTCCATGGTAGGCCTACTCCCAAAATGTCAGAAGAAAGATGGCTGAACCATTCACAGATTTTCTTATAATGGGTTGTTTTGTTGTTTCGGCGTCAGTAAGGGATTTCCGAGTTCCCTCTGATAAAATATGATGACCTGGAAATATGGTGAGGATAGGAAGGAGACATTGCGAAACCAGTAGGCGAGCATGGCTGCGTCAAAATATGGGTGCGGCTAGCTATGAACTGTGACACACGCGTCCATACAGAAAATCCTTGGAGCCGCTCTGGCTGAGCTTCCATTCGTGCGTTATGATACCCGACATAAGCCACTTTCGAACGCATGCAGTCTGTGTATCGCAACCGCATCCGGAAATTGACCCGATACTTGAGGAAGGCAGTCTGCAAGTGTGGCATGCTATTCACTGTTATTTCCTTTACAGTGTCATGAACTCGTCTTTTCCTGTTGTTTATTGGTAAAGATGTACGGAAAAGAGAAAGTCATGTACATGACCTTCGTACATGGCTTTGCAATTATACCACATAACTGTAAGCACCGCGTGATTTCCTGACTTTATATTGACATTGCAACCACTTAAAATACCCGAGCAACACTGAAACATTTCTGTCTTCTGATTACGTGATAACCGTCAGCTGCATTTGGTACGATTCTGGGGTCCTTGAGCGGGCCCCTGACCCCACGCCGCTCAGGGCTTCGCGCTCGCATTTGTTCTAATCAGGGCTATCTCCCCCACTTTCAAAAGTAATTCGACGCATCACCATTAAACAACTAAATCATTATCACTGGAGGTTGAGAATATGAACATTGAAGATATATACCCGTCATTCCACTCCATATAGGAGTTTGAGAAGTAATGCACATTTATAAGACTTTGTAGCATCAGGTTAATACCAAGTGAAGGCTTTTACAGACGAAAAATGGCAAAGATGTCAGCAAAGAAAGAGAAGTTTGGATCGACACCAAACAGATTAGATACTCTGATCTACCAAAGCATTAGTGTGCTTACAAAAATTGTAGGGCAGCGGCTGGAAGTCGAACTGTGCTGGGGAATAAGTTAGAGAAGAGATCCCCGCGGCTATGGCTAATTGGCGCAGATGCCAACACACGTGCGTCCCATCCAGGCCATGCACAAGTGCAGTTACTTGATTCTCCACGGTCATGATCAATAGTGGATCATAGAGCTGTGTTAAATTAACACCTACATGCAGGCCTATAGCTTTACTATCGGGATATAGCTTTAAGTCGAAATACTAGCGTCAGTGTTAAATCCATATTTGATTCATTCAGGATGAATGAGCATGCACGAGTGCATGTTAACCAGCATAATATTGTAACGCAATAGCAATTTGCCGAGTGTTAGGCCGTGTCCGAAACGGGCTTCCAGAGCCACGGGTAGGTCTATCGTCTACGCGTCTCCACGCATTTTTAATGGAGTGACGACCTACACCTAGCTCTAGACAAGAGATTCAAATGCAGGTGAATGCTACCGTAGTTACGTAGGGGGGCAGGTCTGGTACCCATACGTCAGCCAGGGCTGACATGCCTAGCTAAACGTTGGCGCCGGACTAATCATGAGTAGTATATAATGAGCGTGTTGCGCGCCATGCGGGATCAGTTCCTTCTCAGTTCTCACCGAGTGTGGTCTGAGCCCAGGACAAGTGCACCGCTGTCCACAGTCAGTTTTGAGGTGTACATACTGTGTTTTGAGGGAAGGATTCTGTCCACGAGGCAAACACCATCGGGTGGTGAGTGGACGTAAAACTTCTAGTTAGTCGAATTTGCCAGTGGAGTCTAGCTTATGTTTACCTCAAAACTGACTGTGGAGAGCGGTGCACTTGTCCTGGACTCAGACCACACTCGGTGAGAACTGAGAAGGAACTGAGTAGGAACTGAACCCTCCGACACGCAGCACGATCATTATGTACTACTCGTGATTTAGTCTGGCGCCAACGTTTAGCGCGGCATGTCAGTCACGAGTTAGACGATGAGCGTTCAATTTATACAGATGTGCGCGGAAATGTGCGCCTTCTACGTCTCTCAACATTCTGGCGTACATGAAATTGCCAAGAGAAATACTCAGATTCAGAAATGCGTGAGCCTCAACGAATGTGGTACGCTTCATGAAATGAATTTGCCTGTCAGGGTACGTCACGTGAAAACCCCTGCAGAGTGCACCACTACAAATAAATTCCCATAGATAGGCAGTGATACATCCCCATACTTCAAAAATATTTTTAAAATACAACTTTCACAGGTGTTCAGGCTGCACAGAAAAATGATGTTCCACGTGTCCTCTTTAATTTTCCTTTCAATTTTTAGTGGGTTGACCAATGACTTTTTGAGAAATTCTCACCCAAAGCAGACCACCCCTAAAACGAAGGAAATTTCACTACCCGGGAAAGTGGCCATTTCGAAAATGCATACCTCTGCAAAATGGCTCAAATAGTGCCACTTTCGGACCCGATTGCATCCAAATTGCTCAGAATTGGAAGCCTTGAGTCCGGCCCAGAGGTTCAGTCTCGTATTTCTTCAATTCCTCAGTTCCATGGCTCTCAGGACCCTCTAATACAGAATATTTTGAGTGTATAACTTTTATTAATGAGCTCGGCGGACATATTTCTTGCCTTTTTGCAAGGGTGCACCCTGCAGAGTTTATGCACGGCAGCCATCTTCCCGGTCAGTGCTTTTGTTAGGGAGATATGCACAAATGGTCTACTCGTGTGTATCCCTACAGAGCAAACACTGACCGAGAAGATGGCTCCCATGCATCACCTCTATAAGCTTGGCTGCCTCAAAAGTAATGCCTGTGGCTTGCAGTGTACAGAAGTCTATGTACATACAGACACAATACCATCTGAAGTCAGCTCTAGCCATTGTCACTATTTCTGGATGAAGCCAAATCTCAACCCATTTCAACCAATCAAAACACAAATGATGAAATGAAAAGGAACTTTCCGTTTTCAAACTATTATTTATTTTTTCTGGTGTCTCAGACATGATACACTATTTGTTACGCATAAACAATGCTTTCTACTGCAGCGTTCCATACGCCCACGGCAAATGTTAAAGAGGGATAAGACTTTAAAGGGGGGACTCACTGTTGTGAAAAATTAAAGCAAGCTAACTTTTAAACTTAAGGTATGGGGCAGCAAAGTTCGGGGGGAGGGGGCATCTGCCGCCAGCTGTGAGATTGTCCAAACTAACCAGGCTTCTTTTAGGTTAAGAGACAGTAACTGAAACCCAAATAATGTATGCATGAGCCCCTTTCGTTGTGGCTCTGTTAAATCATAAAAGTGCATGGCAGTTGATGCTACCCAAGAAGTCGTGAGACCAGTGCCTATCTCATTAACGCATCAAGTCGAGTCTGTACGAAGATGACGCTCGGTCCTAGTCCCTGGCCTATCTTTAATGCATCAAGTTGAGTTTGTGTGAGGACGACGCTCGGCCCTGGTCCCAGTCTTGAGACCAGTGCCTGTCTTTAATGCATCAAGTAAAGTCTATGCGAGGACGACGCTTGGTCCTGGTCCCGAGACCAGTGCCTGTCTTTAATGCATCAAGTTGAGTCTGTATGAGGACGACGCTCGGTCCTGGTCCCAGTCTCGAGACCAGTGCCTGTCTTTAATGCATCAAGTAGATTCCATGTGAGGACCATGCTCGGTCCGGGTCCAGACCTGTGCCTGTCTTTAATGTATCAAGTTGAGTCTGTGTGAGGGACGACACTCAGTCCTGGTCCCAGTCTTGAGACCAGTTCCTGTATTTAATGCATCAAGTCGAGTCTGTGCGTGGATGACACTCGGTCCTGGTCCCGGTCATGCCGTTTCTTATGCCGGTGCTTGTCCTTTTTCTTCTTCTTCTTGTGCGACTTGCTGGAGCTGCTGGACGCAGAGTGCTCACGGGCTACGTCGCCACCGCGGTTGAGCTTGGGGATGCGATATTTTGAGTCCACCGGTTTGGCCAAGCCTAAAAAAAAATTGAGTATTTGAAAAAAACAAGGAATAGGAGTCTAGGACTGTTTTCTACACACGGCAGAACTTTTTAGGTGAGTAAGCATGCAGATAGAATGAGCCAAACTTGACCAGTTTTAAACGGATGTGAAATGGTATTCAATGGACACTAATTTTGGGGCTGGCATCTTTGGTACTCTACTGTACCTTATACAAACGGAGGACTTTAGAGACAGTTGGTGGCGACAAACATACTGGTCCTATGTGACTGGTATACTTTTTACGCCTCATTTGTGAGCATGTCCACATTAGGTCTAACCTAAGGTCTTAGGTCTAACAGAGATTGGGCGTGTAAGGGGAGTACCCCTCCGTCCCATATCTTGCTGGGTATAACACCATAATTTTTGGCAAGTCAGATACTGAATTTAGACAGACATTGGTTTACCTCCCTTATGAGAATCAATGCTCACTCTCACCTGGTACTCCAACTAGCTCTTCTTTGGGTCTGACACTGGGTGTCGTGTGGGTACCGGGCTCCAACTTGACTGGTCTTGAGACCGGTGACGGGTGTCCTGTCTTCTCGGTGGAAGGCGAGGTATCTTCATCGGAAGACGACTCTGAAGAGATTGTGCTCCCCTGAGTCTCAAGATTGGGTTTCTGTTTGACCGGGCACAAATACAAAAGTGAATATTTCTCATTGTTAGGGCAATTCAAACATGCCTAACTTATCCTTTGATGTAAGGACCGGAGCACCTCTGCGCTATTTACATGGGATCAGGGCAGCATTCTGTCAACATACAAGAACCTTGGTAATATTTACAATCTTTCTGCATACCCCAGTGTAAAACAGTTTTAAAAAACGGCAAACAGCAGTTCACAAGGAAGCCATTTTTTATCTGGTTCCCTGATTCCGTTTTATAAGTTGCAGACTGTTGATATAGATGTACAAGACTATTTTACGCTTGGTGTGTATTCCAAGCCTCCCTTTCAACTTTTTTCTGCTCTCAATCAATTTCTAAAAATGACAACCTCGCTCTCAACTTCAATATGGCCGACCAGTGAATAAAGTCTATAGACAATAAGACCCAGTTACTATATAGGCAATTAAGCACATGGCCTTCTAGCATGTCCCACTGCATGTTGCAGGCCCTGGGAGCCATGCGCACAGGCTTGCATGTGGGACCTAGCTGACCTCTGTAACAAACCATGCCCCAGGGCCCGGGCTCAACAGATCCACCTACTATGATTGACTGGTACACACCGGCAGGACTTGGCCTATTTTCTTCTTGGCAGGTGGGCCCTCCTTGTCTTCCTCATCGCTCTTAGGCTCCGTGCGTTGCCGTGACGATGACAAGGATGATGGAAGCGGGGAGATGCTCTTTCGTTTCCGCTCCTGACTGCTCTCTCCGCTGGACTGCGGACTGTCGTCTTTACCTTCCTGACTATCCTCCTTCAAACATGAAGGAGTTTCACAAAAGCGGGAAAAAAACATGACCATCATGCCTTTTTCCCTGAAAATTTTAGGCACAACTGATTACTCACTGAAGTTCTTGGTAATTATTTTAGGGGGAGGAGGGGCTTCCAGTTTTAGAAAATTGGGGGTGGGTGGTAGTTAGTGCATGGGGGCCACAATACGTTATGCCAAACATGCATCCAGACTGTGAAAAAAAATACTCGCCACCGCAAGGAATACTGGCATTTCATCAAGCAGGCAACAGGCAATTTGAGAAAAATAATTGAGGAAATTTTTTAACTGCACAAGGTTTTTGCTTTTTGCTGTTTTTAAAATTTGTTATGGCAACCATGAGAAGTAAAGAATAAGGAAAGGTAAGAAAAGCTGACCAACTGTTTTATACATGGCGAAATTAAATATTCACTAAATGAGAAGTTATTTAGTGCTGTACTGTACTCAGCGCAGACTGCTAATGATATCAGTTTATATATTACGTACATTGAATGTTGGCAAAATGTTGGCGCTTTGTCATGTGATTTAATAGGCAGGTGATTTTACCATGTGACTTGACAGGTGATAAGGTAAAAAATGTGCCTGAACAAGCATAGGCCTGTGATGGGCTGATCACTTTGGGAAGTTACGTGTATCGCGGATGGTCCCACTTGGGGGTTGACATTCATAATGCTGCTGTATCATGTGACTGCATCATGTGACGGCCTTGTGCCGGGCACATGACCGTTTCACGTGATGCCAACTTACCACGGACTGTGAATCGCTTCCCATCGACTCATCCTCGGGGATAATTATGGATGGGTTGAGCATGGTTCGTTTCTCCTTTAAATTAAGAACCAAGCCTAGCTGCATGCGGCAAACAGAAACAAATGAAAAACAAAAATACAAGAACGAAAATGCTGGGTGCAGTTTACACATTCGTTGATGGTCTGCTAGGCAAGGTTGGCATGGAATGAATAATGGGTTGTAGAGGTAGGTATGGGCAAGAGCAGCTTCCAAGCATTCATGTCCTTTTGTGAGTTCTCAAGTATTCTGATAACAAAAACAGTAACAGCAAGAATCGAACAGGGATTTTGTTCCAACTGATTAACACTTTCGGCTCCACGATGCCAGCTTCTTTGACTAGAGACCATCGTGAGCAATGCAGCTTTTAATCTTTTTGCCATGGCAACCTTGGCATATTTTGTCAGAAGTCTACCCACGGTCAAAAGTACTCATCAGATTATTGCCTTCTTGTTAATCACGCTCGCCTCATGATGGTCTAGTACAATTCCCAGACCGAGAATAGGACTTGATACAACAGAGGGCAGGAGACCGGCCAGTGCATGTAATTGAAATAAAGTTGAAAAACTGGAGCAGACGTAAGCAGGGTGTGGGTAAATTCAGCACATGGTGAGAGCGGATGAAGAGACAAGGACAACTGAATCGGGGAAACTTTAAAGGAGTAAATGCATTGGTGATCTCAGTCCACAATGTGCAATGATGGCATGACAAATATACGATCAAATTTAAAAGCCAGCGGAAGCTACTTTAAGAATGTAACACTAATTGAGGTGTTTTTTCGACAGTACATCATGCAAACTCATGCAAGCAATTGGACAGTTTGTGATTCCAACACAGAAAGGGCATCCTTTTTCAGGTGCATTAAGTGAATTCTAAATCCTCAAAACCATTATCAAGGTGCCATTCTACAAACACACAAAAGAAACCTGGATTATAAACCCCAAGTACTGCACATCTGCCAGGGTCAAACTCTGTAGTTACTTTGCAAGGGGCTCGGATGGCACGGTGTGCTATTGAATAATGAACACCATGCACAAGTGTCCTTTCAACAGCAACAAAGGGAAAGTTTGTCAGACTCTTGACACCAACACCAAGAAACCAGTGGACTGGAATCAAAATATGGGCCTTATGACAACAAATTTTGCCTGGGCTAAGTAATTGATTTGCAAAAGTGAGGGGACAGGACCCCTTCCCAAACCCAGCAGGTAAGGTAGGCTGAGATGGGTGATACTTTAAAGCATGCATGCAAACTACTCATGCAAACGTCGGAAACCAACCTCGGGTATGGGCAGGCACGACGGACGACTCCGACCGTACAGGGTATAGTAGAAGTCTACCGCATCGCACCGCAGTCTGGCATCATGTGAGGTACCGCAGCTAGCCAGACAATAAAACAGTGGTCACAGAAACAGAGTAACTTGCTGCAATCTACGGCTTGTCTTTGCCACTCGTATTCCACGGTGACTAGCAGTAGCCCTAGCCAATAATACCCACTCCAGACAAAGCACACGAATCATTGAAGTCACGATAACAAAGCAGGTGCTACACTTGACACAACAGACCTAGAACATAATGACGCCAGCCTTTCTTTACACGTCGTTTACGACCCACCAAACCTCAACAGGAAAGTGTACAAGTAAGCAAAGCGTGACATCATTATGTTACAGGTCTACTGGACTGGCTTATGCACTGGAAAATTTTAAATGACACAAGAACAGGTCTTAGCGATTAAGTCTGCGATGCACTCTCAGACAGGTACCACTTGGACAACTGTCCTCATATACGAGCAAGACCAATTTAAAAATTGCACTTGATAGTTTAACTACGTCTGATCAAAGGCATGCTAGCTAAAAATGATTGGACCATTCCATTTAACGACATGTATGTGAAACCAGCCTACAGACACAGGGTCCCACTGCTAATTATCAATTTCCAAGAACATCAAATGTACTGCCGGGAACCCGGATCAACTTAGGGAAAATTCAAGTAACTACTACAGTTAACTATAGTTCAACTAACATCACCCAAAAATGAATGGTTTGCCCTATCTAATCGACCATTTGGGACTAGGCTCCAGGGCATAACTGCACCACATGGTTATCAACAGCCAATTCCATTTCTTAGGAGGGAACCATTCACTGGAAAAAAACTGTATGAGATTGTTATGACCATGTAAGCTGCGAGAATTGCAGCTTGCAGTGAAATGTGAGTAACGATTTAACGAGTTCGAGTGGAACTAAATTGCATGTGCGCAATGTTAAAAAGTAACAGACTACTGGTTGAGCTAAAGTTTGTGCCCGAAGTTGCCCACAAGTGGACCCCACGGTGATACGGCTACACAAGGATTGTATGATAAAGAAGTGAAGAAACAAAAATGGTGGAGTTACTTCATGAGGGTCCACAGCCTCTCCACTAGGCTCTCCTTGTTGAGTGCCGATGCCTCCCGGTGCCTGAAGGGCGGGTTGGCAATCAGCATCTGGAAGAGGTGATGTCGGACGGAGAGCATGGGGTCCTGCTCCACAATGTCCAGCAACCAGGAGAAGATGTCCGCGTTGGACTCCACTGAAGAAGAAAATCACGGGAAGACACGTACGCATGAGCTGAGCACAAATCTGACCGGATTCCTCAGAATGAGTCCTAAGGCCAGTAATTCTGTTTTAGTTTGCACAGGAAAGAGCAGAGTGAGTTCTTCGTTTTGATGTACCACTCATTTTGGCATCTTGATGAAAATGGATAATATATGGGTGTAGAACGTTGATGGTTCCCACTGATTTACACTTGTGCAAGATTCACGCACAGGCCTTTCACTCAAAAGTAGTTCTGGCGAACTCTGACTCTTTCTGCTAAGTTGAGACAAAAACGATAAATAAGCGCACAGCTATTTGCCATAGATGCCCAGATATCACTCCGACTTTGCTTTCAACTTGGATCCTACTCATGTAAATGCAAGTCGAACTTCTGAGCCAACTAACAACTCGAGTGAAAATTAAGGTTAAGTGAATTACCAGAGCGTACATATTCATTTGACATTTTGTTCGAAACAGTCAGATTCAATCAGGTAAACAAGGATCCCTTGTGCATTGTGTGGACCAGGACCAGCATTGGTACACCAGACGCATCAAGGAGGCCATCCACGTCCACCTCAACTGACACAGCATCAACAGGGACAGCGGCATCGACATTCCCGGGTTCTGGCTCCCCACCATCCGCCAACACAATCACCGCAGCACTGGAACACAACAGAGCCACACCGAGGACACGTCCCTTCACGCCCATGGAATGGAGCATGCGACACCCGCTGAGGTCATCCGTACTACGTCCGCAGTACAGGGGGCGGGGCTCGTGCAGGACGCGGTCCAGCAGTATACAACGGACTCTGCAGCATCCAGACTTCAGTTGCCAGATGAAGGCTAGCAGCACCAGCAGCCAAAACCTCGCTACCAGCAACACGACACCGCGAGTCATGGATCATCTTTTTCTCTACAAGGATCCGTTTGACAGGTGAGTGTGTAAGATGGCTAGGGATGAATATTCTTGATAATCTTGCAGAGAATACTCTCACTTGGACCAGGAACAGTCTCTTGCACCAGATGAGCCAAGCTTGGGATCACTTGACTGATTTCAAGGCAATATTTCAAGATGATGGAAAGAAGAACACTGTGAAATTCTTGATGTTAGAATCCCCATCGTTTCATGCTTCTCATGTTACTTTTGGCATCGTATGTTATTGTAAAGATGAAAGTTAAGGAAAATATAATCTCTACTAAAAAATAAGTTCCATTTTGAGAATCTCTCATAATTTGAATGGAATGCTTCAGATGTGTGCCCTCGGAATGCGGCACTCAAGCCACCTTCAAAATCTGACATTTTGGATTTGAAACACCAATGGCAGTAAGTAACAAGTTGCATACGACACTATGACCATTGGAACCATAATTTTCCCTGCCCACCTTTGACGTAATCCACCAGCGACTCCAACGCGGCCATCCTGATCTCCACAAAGTGGCTGTACTGGGCGTAAGTCTGGAAGAGGGTGGGGTCGCTGGGCAGGTGGCCGTTCTTCTGCAAGGTGCGGATGGCCTGCAGGCAGCTGATGGTCACACGGTGGTGGTAGCAAGGGAGCAGCTTCTCCAGGTTTAAGCAACGGGTCACCTCCTCAAGCACAATCTTTTTTTTTTTAAAAAGGAATTGTGTAACAGTAAGATAATACTTGGCTTTAATCTAGTCCAAAAATTGGAGGTAACACAAAGGATATCTATTCCAAGCGCAGTTACAAGAGAAGGCATCACTTTCGCATATGGTCCCTTGGTGGGAACTCACCACAGGAGCCCACGGGTTTATGTGTGTATGGCCTGGATCGCACTGAGCTCACAAGACTGTTTTGTATTTGAACGTACGATTTGCTGTACGCATCAGAACTTCACACCAACCCGTCTCATTTTTGCAGGTGAGGCTGTACTTCAACTCGGGGCAGATAATCCTGTCTGAATATTGCCCAAGGAAAAGACGCCCTTACCTTCGTTTCTGGCGTCAGGTTTTCCACGCTGGTGCTCACCATGGCAACAGCTGGGGTGATGGTGTGGGTCAATGCAGTGATGAGTGACGCACGGTAGTAATTGTCAGAAAACTACAAATCAGAGCAAAAAATGTAAAAAGAAAATTTAAAAACATTAAGATACATTCTGGCTCTAGTCATCTATTTATGCACTGGTGATGGCTTCGATTTCAGGGCGAGAAGTTTGGGTTTTGTCCAAATCCCAGCTCTCCAAGGGGGTAACCGCTGAATCAGAAATTTCTGTCGGCTTCATAACTCCTTACATCAACTCAATAGTGGAAACGACGAAGAACAGCATTGCGGGAGGACCACTTGGCACCATGTACAACCCAACTAGGTACTTCAGATCTTCCGATGCCTCTTTGCTTGCTGTTCCTCATACTCACAACTCATGGGGTGACCGATCTTTCTCATATCCGGGTCCTCATCTTTGGAATGAACTACCTCTCAATATTTGTCCTAACTCTTCAGTCTCTGAGTTCAAAGTTGCCTTGCAAACTCACTTCTTTGTTCACCGCTATTGAATTTCTTATCAGTCTATGTTTTGGTTTTCCTGATTGTACTGCGCCATGATCGTCTCTCGAGGCAGAAACCGGCGTGTTATAAATATCCATTATTATTATTATTACTATTGTCACACCTCATACAGGTTGCAACGTGCAGGTTATATTTAGCATGGATGAGTTAAACCAACAAATTGTTTTCTCAAATGTACTTGCAGCAATATGAAACAACCATCCCTTCAATTCAAGCACAAAGGCCATGAGAATCCACTGTTTACATTAATGTACTTCAGTATCAGGTAAACTGCTCAATAAGATTCGGGCCAAAATTTGCAAATCGTTGACAAGTTCCTTTAATTGCAATGCTACTATGAAAAATTCTACGTTTCATTCATATGTTATTCAACAAACTTGCTACATCGAAATCTGTCAACGACTCATTCTGGTAACAGCAGCTCCGTGAAGATTTGAGGACCTCTATTCACCTTGTTCTTGGTGTTGTCGTTGTACTTGATGAGGTCGACCAGGAAATCCAGCGATTCCTTGGGGCACAGCGAGTGAGCATTGCGTATGGTAGCCAGGGCAACGGGCAGTGTCTGACAAAACAACAAAATCTAAACGACAAACTGAGCATGTGCATTGTGGGTTCCATGACAAGTCTAATTCCTATGCTGCTCCAAATGAGGAGTTTATTTTGGGGCAGAGCTAACACTAGTCAGCGCTGTTAAAACTACTGTGGCGTGATGTGCCTCCAGCAAAACTTTGCAGTAGGCACAAATAATGTCTTCCTCTGTGTGCAAGTTTATCTTTGGGCCGCCAAACAGAAAGAAATTTGGTAAGACTCTGGGGCAGAACACAAACTAAGAGTCTCGTTGTGAGCACCATGCCAACATACGTGTCCATGAGCAACAAATAATCTTGCAGCCAAGTTTTTTAGGTTTGTTTCATTCAGTACTTTATTCTTTCTCACCAAAGGCGCCTTTCCATCTGTACATCAACACTTGTGCCCAGCGTTGTGTATCTGTCAAAATTGCGGGGCGATTTTGATGGCTGAACGAAACACACATGTAATAATGGGGTCGATTTTTGTGTCCATGAAAGTAAAACACATGAATGCATTGTATACGCAATGCACCAATCAAAAGCTATGTGGTAGACAAATGGTGAAACCTCAGCCCCAGGTGGTGAAAAATTAGCGGCTTGGTTCGGCTGTCTAATATCAATAAAAACACTGTTAAACTGTGGTATAAATTTACATTGTAGGATTCTTAATAAGGGAAGAACGTGAATTGAAACAAGGGATAATTCAAGATTTTACCCTGAGGTGCCCCACAAAGCCCTCTTAAAACGTGTAAAATCTCAAGGCAAACCCTGACTGTACTCTTCTTGAATTTACATTCTCCCCTAATCTGCGGGGATGTAAGCAACCAACGAAGTCAACTCCTGAAAATCACTGAAAGCCAATAAATTGTGTGAGACTGCGAGGGAGGGCTTGCACGACCGAGAGACTAACGGCAAGGGTCCAGATGCCCTTAAGTTTTGGGGGTTTTAACAGATAAAAATGAACTGTTTGAGATACTTATTCCTTTCTCCATTTCTAGCTGGGACTTGAACATACTAATGTTCGGTTTGAGTCTCTGTCCTTCCTCCTACACCAGTGGTTTTCGGGGTTACCATGTCCAGTTATCGCCTTCTTCCCATTTGACAAATAGTTGATTACGTAGTTACAGATGATGCATTTGGCTTGGCTACCGTTACTTATTATTAAGCCTGCACACGTATTCCGACCCAAATATCCATCCTGGTCCTTTTCCTCGAGCCATGTCCACTTGAATTTATTCTTGATTCCCTTGTCAATTTCTTTAGCATCCGCTTTCCGGTCAACTTCCATGTTGATCAAAAATTTCTATCCAAACACGCGCTCACTTGTCACTGAAAACTTCGCACATGATCGTTCGCACAACACATGCATGGAAAATACGTCGCCATTGACATGACTGACACCCGATTAATCAGCGGTTCCCAGTGGTATCGCATTGGCAACTCCATTACCAGTGATGGGATCACAACGGGAACCATCAAACCAGGGAGATGTTGAAGGTTGCACCAACCTCATTCCTATGATGATGAACAGTACGCATCACCAGTACGCCCTCGGGATGATACAAGTGATAAGTGCATAAAGGCGTAGCCTGGGTACGCGCGTGTTGGTGAGTAACATAGGCCGTGCATGCGCTAATGCATGATCTGCCATGTTTGTGAAGATCGAAGCGCAAGCAGCCTGCGCATGCCGGTATGGATCATGTATGTATAATTCTACATTATTAAAGTGGGAACGAATGTTTCGCGATTTCCAAAAAATGGTAACTTTTCACGCTATTTCCGGAATCCAGAAATTTCTGGAAATCTTACATCCTGAATCTAGTGTCACAGGGCTTACTTTTTGCAGGAAGTAGTCCATGAAGTTGCCGAAGTTGTTCTGTCTGACGATGTCCGAGCAAGAGTAGGAACCAAAGAGCTTCTTGAACATTGCAATGATGGCGGTGTGGCCCATGTAGGATGCAACCAGCTCGTTAGATATCTACACGGAATCGGCAAAAATCCGCAGGAAAAGAACAAACTCCAACACTTCAAATTTCACAATCGGAGCTGCAAGCAACATACACCACCCAGCGTACCATCAACAACGAAGTTAAACAGGTTACCTCAATACCTGTACCCACTGCATTGTTTCATATGTCCCCGGTATACACCTTATTCATTGCCGCCATCTTGGTGGGCAATTTTTCCGGTTATTTTGATTCAGCAACAATAAATGCACAAAAGGTCTGACCCAAGCCTGGCGTAACAGCATGGCAGCAATGCCTTCATTCCAGTCATATTCATTTTCCGCAAGTACTTGCAACTCGTTGGGATATCTACAGATCTACCATGAGGAGAAATAGTCTGACTCACCTTGGCTAGGGAATGTGCTGCAAGCATCCGCACTTTGTAGAAGCACTGTCGGTTCTCGATGATCTCTGAGAGGACATTGACCGTTGCGGGACTGGGAAACCTCTCTAGGTTCTCAATAGCCTGACAACCAAAGAGAGAAATCATTAAAAAAAAAAAGGCAAAATCAGCAGAACTTGAGTCTTTGGAATAAGTTCACCATTCATGTCACAATTATCCTTTTTTAAAAAAAAATTTATTTAGAGCTTGTTTGCCAGCACATCAATTGCATTACTTTGAACGCATCTCTCCAGAGGTTATCTCCTTTCTGAGACCCTCTAAATACGCTCTTATTTTTGAA
Organism: Acanthaster planci; assembly: GCF_001949145.1. Next base: position 3,330,239 of record NW_019091357.1, read on the forward strand.
GATGTAGTAAGGATCACCACAAGAGCAGATACAAAGCTAGAGACTGGACCAGTGACAGGTTGGATTATGACAAAGGAATGTTCTTTTTGCAGCTCATTTGAAAAGCTTGTGACTTGAATTCCGACTGGACGTCTTGTGGAGTCTTCACTACAACACTGCCAATTTGTCTGAAATTCCCCAGTGTTCAGCATGTGAGCGCATGCCTTCCAATACTTTTCTAACTAAATGCTGCGCTGCATCAAACCTTGCCAACCCCAACTACCCTCAGGACAGCACTGCAGTGGGAGGGTTAACGTTACATTGTGCCAAATACCTATGTCATGCAATGGGGTGTAATCATCTACCTACCTCAATCTGCGCAACAATGTCTCTCTCGTAGCGCAGCTGGTAGTGCCACTGAAAGTCGGGCTGCTGGAAGACGACCTGACGCAGCAAGGTCATCTCGGTGTCGACACGGATCCACAAGACAGGTGAGTCAGCACTGACATCAACATAAGAAAGGAAGCAAGGAATGGATGAGTTAGTCAGTCTGAACTGAAGGCGCCAACACATTCAGCATAGCTTCAGAACTAACGCTTATGCAGGTATTTTAGGATCAGAGCACAGCCGTGTTGGAAATTGGTGGCTGCGGCTTGGAAATGACACACAAACCTATGTAAGCCACTAATTAGAGGCTGCAGTTACTTGTCAAAGATACACTGGTTACACTGAGCTGTACTCAGTTGACTTAGGCCAAGGCCAAGTCAGGGTTTCATATGATGTTGTTACCCCTGATCAGCATGCTCATACTACTTTCTGGACCCAGTTGAACGCGAAGGTAGGTACTCACTCCATTGTGCTGAGATCCATGTCCACTTCTTCACCATTCTTCAAGGGGATTTTCTTTTTCTTGTTCCTTACGTTGAAAACAATCAATTGTACAGCATTAATCTGGAGCTAAAGTTTGATGTTATCTAATTCATACATGGATATACAAAAAGCACAAATAAAGATATAGAAAGATTGGTAAGGTCTTCACATTTGGCAGGTAAATTGAGAAAACCAAGAGGTCTCTAGCACTATTTGAACCTGAATTTGATAACTTTAATTACCGTCGGCTTTTGGAGTGGCAGGTGATGTCTCCCTTAGTGACATTATCTTCCACCTGCAGCGTGTGCTCAAAAGATCCATCAAGTTCCTGGATGGTCACCTTTAAAGGTCCCTGAAATATCAATCAGTTGACTAGAGGCAATCAAATCACTTCAAATCAAATCTACTTTCACTTACTAAGTGAGGTCAACAATAAATGTCTCAGCTCCTCTAACGATTCAGGACGGATGAACAGTTGACCTACGACAACCACATCAAATCCACCTTGGAGTGAAGAGAATTAACACTGGATACCCTTGCACCTTT
>NW_019091357.1:3332074-3425126 GCF_001949145.1 Acanthaster planci
AAAGGTCCCTGCAGATTACAGTACGCCACGGTGCATTGCAGCCTCAACAATGTTGCACAGAGCCAGTAAACCCAGCCCATCCACTTTCTGACCAGGTGCAGCAAAGTCATCAGTCACTATTCAGTCATAAATAAAGCTTGCATTTTCAAATCTACTAGTCAGCAGAATTGGCATTAACCTCGATCCTCCCTTTATATTTTTTTGGTGGACCCTTCCTTGAACTCCTCCCCCCGACAGGAAATCCTGCTGTGTATAGGAAAGCAATGACACACTTTCTGTTCATCAACTTTAAAAGGGGCATCAAGCTACTGGAATCCACCTTAGTCGGTCCCGCAAATTTCTCTGAAAACTTTTTGTGGATTTTGAGGGATCTCGGAAAGTTTGGGTGATATTAAAAGAGAGAAAAACCCCAGAGTTGTGCGTACAACATATTTCAGGATGCCCTTCCGCCCCGGGTCCTGTCTCAACTCCAGCTCCACGATGTTCCGCTTCCGGTTGAAGTTGAAGCTGCCAGTGAACTGCACGATCCCGCCCTGGTACACCCACTGATCCAGGAACAGCGAAAGGTCCTTGCCAGACACAGTGGACAGCGACTTCAAGAACTGATAGGGGAATGAAAGGCACGCAAGGTTTATTCTTAATGTTTCCTTACTGTGAAATCTTAATTAATGGTTTGCTTCAGGGGGAGTGTCAACGTGCCTGAGAGAATCAATCTTCCACTGGGATAAAGTGCATAATGATACTCTTCCAGGGCTGGACTTTATAGACAACTGCAGACACAAGTTGTCGAGTCATGGGACTAGACTAGCTTTGATTATGAGCTGACAACAAACCACAACTTCGTATCCACAGTCTGCTATCATTGTTTCAATCTCGTTGGGATCAACTGCCCTGAGTAAAAGATCGAGCTGCCCACAAAAATGTTGAGGCAGTGCAGCAATAGAGGGTGCTGTTGCAGCTCTCGCAGAGAAGATTAACAACCACGATTAAAATCAACACATGTGCTGACCAGAGACAAAAGACTTTTTGGGGGGGCTTATCTCTAACTGTGCCTTCAAAGATACATTCCCCAGACTAGTTACACTGTTGTTAGATCACATGATTTGAGGCAAGCCTTTGGCCAGCCACATCCAGCTCTAAAATGCTCTGCTGTCCGCAATCATAAACTACGTAGCGGCATTGAGCATCTCTTTAATCGAGAGAAGTCAAAGGTAAATTACACTGAGAGTATGAAGCTAGTTGCTCACCCCACTGGTTGACAGTAGCATGTTCCCCCAGGAGTTGCTGATAAACTTCAGCAAGGCAGCTGACGCAGCCAGTGACAGAAGCTTGTTGAACACCTGGAAATTCAAGGACAGACTTGAATGGGAATTTGTGAGGATCTCAGTTTGCAGCAACAAAGGAAGACCTCAAGCAGTCAAGGATCAAAGGTTGGGTTCGTTAAAGTCTTTCTAGCTTACAGGAATTTTTGTACTAACGTTTCTGTGGCCAAGGAAATGCTGTCTGTGAGTCTCTACTGTGGTTTATTGTGAATATTTAATAATTTAGCAGTAACTCTGAGCAAGCAGCAAGACAAAAATTGAACCACTTCAGCATTTCAAAGAAAGCAGGGTGACTGGAGAACAAAGCACATGAGCATGAGCACGTTCACTGTGTGCGAGTCGGCATGCAGCCGTGCAGATACGGCCGACCTCACACACGCATACTGCTGTTCCTGAATGACCTCTGACGTTCGTCACATTTGGGCATGCGCTTTTGGAAAACTGAACTGGTTCATTGTACCACCACTGCATAATAAAGTACTTGGGTACCAAAAGTTTGCATTTAGCTCAAAATTTGGCCATCGTTTAATGTACATCGCCTTCAAAGCCTGCGAGGCAGGGTCTCTCACCTGTAGCAGCAGATCTTGTCCGATCCTGAGCTCAATCAGCCTCATGACCAGGTGAGCCTTGACCCTCATCATGTCCAGATACCTCCAGGACACTGTGTGAGGGCTACGGATCGGGAAGTACGCCCCGCTCTCCCCCGACTTGGGGGCGGGCTGGGCCGAGGTTTTCTCGGGGTCATCCGAGTCTGCGTTTGGGACGGTCACGGGATCAGGGTGGAGGATCACCCCGCCAATCTCCTGCTCGTACTCACAGAGTGATGTCATCTCCTACAAAACAGATTCAACAAATCTTTGTTTCTCTCTTTGCCAAGGTTACTGCTGGATTAAAAGTAAACGCTTCAAAACAAAATCTCTGTGTCACCAAACAAGGCAAACTGATTATACAGACTTGAACATCACCGCGAACAAACCATTATAAGATTTCATGAAGCTTGCAAGTGAAAAACTATGCCTTGCAAGTCAGCACAAAAGCTGCAAACCAGCCGAAGCAGTATACGTCACGTTGGCTGGAGACCAGATTTTGCTAAGCGAACATATTCTGTGCTAAGTACGTACCAATATTCAGCTGCTCTATAAGATTAGCCCTTGTACTACCAAAGATACCGGGAGGTTAGATCCAAAGAGGTGGGGCACTGACTAGGACATCCTGACCACTTGCCAGAGTAAGTTCTTACCTCAAGAACTAGATGGTCCAGACTGAAACTTTGATAATGGTAACAATACTGACTTACAGCATACACTTATCTGGAACCCCGATCAAGGCACCGGACATCATTATTACCCCTGCTCAGTGGGCCCATAAACAATTCTCAAACCATCTCAGTTCCCTGGGGATTAAACAGCTCCATGCAGCAATTTCAGGTACAAATGGCTCATCAAACATAACCATCTTATCTCTCCCCTCACAGGTACCCATTCACACTCCTGGGTGGACAGAGGTCACTGGGAGTAAAGTGACCTTACCAAGGTTACAACATGTCACCAGCAGCTGGATTCGAACCCCTGACCCTATGTTTGCGAGTTGCAAACCCTAAAGCACAAGGCAACACGTCTCAGTGCCACACGCCTTCAAAAACGGGCTCAGCAGCAGAGTTGTATAAAAACAGGGTAGTGTCATCTTGAGACGTTGGAACCAAAATGGCTGTTCATTATGTGTGCTGTACAGCATGCAGCTAGTGTGTGCTCACTGTCCATGGGCACTGACGCATAATCCACCATTTTGGTTCCAACAATTGAGACTCCCATGTCGCAACTCTCTCTATACACTGCTCTGCACTGCCGCTCACCTTGTGTATGTGGTAGCGGTACTCGTTCACCCCAAACATCCTCTTGAGGAGCAGGCCCGTCAGGTACTTGGAGATGCCCTTGGGCAGCCAGAGGTCTGACCAACTCTGGGAGCCCACGAAGCAGCCAAAGAACTGCTCGGAGAGCGACTGTGCCATGAGGCGGCGCGTCGTGAAGGTCTGGTCGATGATGCGCTGGGAGTGCAGCAGGTTGGTGCTGTGGGCATTGGAAAACGAATGATTAGTTGTAATATACAACAGTGGAAGCCAGAAAGCATCTTGTGGTTCAGAATAATTCTTTTTATTCTGAATGTCACCTTTGGCTATGAACGCAGCAGATTGGTACGTTTGCAGGACAAATTAGGTTGCTTTTTTTAACGAGAATTGGCAGTTGAACTGAAGAGCTCTGTCTCTGAGCTCCAAATATTCCTCTTCCGCTCTGAATGATTCCCTTCAAAAAGGGTGAATTTTAGATGAGCAAAGTTGGCATTCGCTAAGTGTTACTGGTTGCAAAAGGGCTACTTTTAGTTACATAGCAAAGACAATGATTCACTAATATATCTGGGAGACTACAGTCTCGTGATTTCAGTTTGTAGAGCCCTGAGACAGTTCTCATGTACAATAGAGTTAAACCAACTTCCAGTCTTGCTAAGTGTACATCTTGGTTAGAGTACCGTTATGACATTAAAAAAGTATTTGGGAATTCAGATTTAACAACAAAAATAGTCAGTTCTTATATAGTGCATATTACGGAATATCTCTATGCGCATATTATCATTATCCTGCACATTGGGCTCACATCATCTGAACATTCCCGATACCATATCTCAGCTCCATGGGGAGTATACCAGCCCAATGCTGCCATTTTAGTGTAAATGGCAGAGCATAACCATGTCTGGGCTCACAGGTACCCATTTGCTCCTCAGTGGAGAGAGGCAAATAGTAATAAAGTCACTTGCTCAAGATCACAACAAGCTGTCACTAGCTGGATTCGAACCCCTGACCCTATGATCAGAAGCTACAAACCCTAACCACTAGGCCACATGTTTACTTTCAAGCAACAAGCAAAAGACGTTTGGACAAGAACATGATAAAGTTTGGATTGCAAGGGGCTGTCAGATCTTTTCAACCATAGAATGTTAAACTACGTGTACATGTATGGGTGGGCACTCCATTTTGTGAGCAATGTGGTCAGGAGAAGAACTGCTGGATTTACCTGAGGATGGACAGCGTTGCAAAGGATGAGTAGTCCTTGTATGCCTCATCAACAAACACCTGCTTGTAGTTGCTGTAGGGAAATCTGGTACCTAGACACTCCTCAAAGAAATCAAATGCCTGCCAGAAAAAGAACAGGGAGCCATTTTCGTCTCGGGTATAGGAAGAGAGTAACTTATTTGAGAAGTTAAAAACTAACACAATTTTTCCCTTGCCTCTGACAAAAGGCGTGAATTTTATCACATTATTGGAAATTAGAGGTTTAAAAACAACAAAACCATCACTGCCAATGATCAACTCCTCTTAGGTAAAAAAAATGGTATTTCTTAACAAGAAATAGCTTGGAGACGTCCAAAGTCTTGCAAATTATCGATCACCAATTATGAGCAAATTTATAGAAGTTAGTTTTGTTCAGTGTATTTTTACAGAAAATTCTGTCAACCTACCTCATGCAAGAATGCTGTGGAGTGTTCCAGAAGTGGCTTGAGTTGAGGCAAACAGAAGTGGGTGACCTCTGGCATGACGGGGTCAACCAGAATCTCAAAGGGCCTTGAGTATGAGACAGGAAGGGAGAAACATCAATAGCAAAGCCTCGGCTCAAGTCATCTTTCAAAACAGACGGAAAGGAACAGAGAATTGGCTAACTAATCCTGGTGATGAAACTTTGTGGCTGCCAGACTGTTACGTTTGACTGCTTATATTTTGAGAATGTGCTCCTAATTCATAGAGATAGCTTCTACCATAATGGATTTGAAGAACATAAGGCATGGTATTGAGGAAAACTAGGATAGAAAGATTTATTAAATATCAGGTTTGTTCCACCTATTTGGAACAACATATTTAAATTGATTTCAAACACTCTGCAAGAGCATAATACACAGTTATTCACCCTACTGCAGTTAGGGAGCTGAAGTGTGTAGATTAAGCAGAAAGAGGCATAAATTGGTTTTTGTCAATTAAAACTTTTCCTAAGAACATCCCAAACATCCAGTAAAGACCCACCTGTAAGTAAATCGATTCCATAGGTTTGCGTACATAGGCACTTACCCGACAGCTAGTGCAATATTCGGCGCTGACGTAGGCTGATTCAGTACGTAGTGGAAAGTCTTCTTCCGCATGTCTGGCGTGTAGACCGTCTCCATGAGGTCGCCTGACGCCACGGCCGTCATGGACTTGTCCACTGTGAACTCCAACTTCCAGGTGCAGGGCTCCGAGTATGTGTCTACGCAGGGGAACCAGGCGCGGGATGAGTTCTCGTGGCTGTGGGTGAACATATGGGCAGCTCTCTGAAAGGAAGGGTTACCGGCTAATATTTAGAGACAGACCTACAGTCATTTTTTTTTAATCTTTTCAATTTCTTCAACCGTTTTGAATTGTTCTAGGGAAGCCACATTGACCAAGTGGTACATGTAAATATTTTCATCTTTGATCTCTTGCCAAACTTGTTTGAGTGTGACGACAATTTGTCAACTGCTCGCCTATTTTGCCTGGTATCCAGGATGTAGTTTGTGTACATGTACAGGTTACCAAGAAAACTCAGCAAGTGATCTGGGCTATGTTGGGATCTGATGTATCTGGGATATATTGACCAAGGTCAACATATGAAAAGTTTATAGGTCCCTGTCTGATTTTGATGGGTTTTCATGGAAACCAGACTGGCTTTTCCGCCCAACTCTGTAACTGCAGAATTTCTTCATCCTCCCCCCTTTCATCATCAAGGTTCCAAGTAACAATGCTCAGGCACTTTTGAAGATCTTTTGGTTTCACGAAAAGAAAGAATTGAAAGAAAAGAAAGGTGCAGTGATATCCATGACCCTCTCAGATCCTCCAAAATCCTTCAGGAGCTTAGGAGGATTTTGAAGGATTTGAAAAGGTACAGCCAAGTCACTGTAACATGGGCTGGATTCTCCTCCAAAACTGAATTACAAAGAAGGCATCGTTGATTCCTTGCACTGTGGAGTTTCAGGAAGCATGCCGGTAAGACTGTCGGTGAAGTCGGGGTTAATTTGTTGAATTATAGGTTAGCAGGTTGATTATAGGTCTCACCTCAGCCATGGAGCCTTCCATGTCCGGAACAACAAAGTGCAGCCCGCCTTGGGGTCTCTCCAGGGAGAACTCGATGCTCACCCTCAGCATCTTCTCATCTATAGGAAATAGAGGGTTCTTGCACCGTTAGGATCAGACCAATTATGAAAAAACCAAGACCTGGTTCACCAAGAGCTAACTCGTTCTTTGGAAAGTGGTTAGCTTGACAAATTCTGAAAAGAAACACTGAAACAAATGAAATCTGTGGCATTTTGTAAGATATTTAAAAAGTCAGATTTCCATAGCTAAACAATGAAGATACACTTTAACATTTAAAACATATTGGTCCTTACACAATTTTTACAAATTTCCAGCAACCACCAAACCTGGATGCTGACAATAGCATTCAACATCTAAAAATAAAACATAAACCTTGAAATTAAATATGAAATCAAACAAAGAAATGAATCATAGAATTAACTGACTATTAACAAGATGCATTGCGTCCTGGGGTATCTTGATGAGAAGCTCTCCGTTGGCCTGGTCCGGGTCAACAGAGTTCATGGCAGTGTTGTGGCATCCAGAGAAAAAATCTAGGTTACGCCTGTAGAAAAAAAAAGATGGCAAAACAAAAATGCATTTCACCAGGATTCCGAGAGGCTCTGATAAGTTGGCAAGGAAACTGATCAAGACATAAAAATATGCATTCTACATTAAGAAAAAAAAGTTGGAAATGTACTGAAGACTTACTGCTTCGTTTCATTCTGACAGATGGACAGAGAGGGATCACTGTACATGAAGGATGCCTCCCACACCTCATTGATGCAGATTCGGTAGATCCGTAGCGAGTTCCGGTTAAGGTGAACGCCAGGTGATCTTCAAACACTGAGTGAACCTTTGAACTCTGTACTGAACTATGAACTTCGTACAGGTTTGCAAAGTTCTCCAGATGCAAGGCACTTTTAAAACGTTTTCATTGCAGAAAATTTAAAAAAAGGATATTGCACTGCTTGCTGTTGAGAAAGATGCGGTTGACCCCTGACCTGAGGGGGAGAAGATGTAACTCCACATAGCCCTGCAAGGGGTCAAAGATGAAATCGTCAAAATGACAAGAAGCTGATGTTCAAATGATGCACAAGAAACACTCTACAGTCAGGATAATTGAATCTAAGAACAGGTAAGCACTTAAATTATCTGGATATGAATTTCAAATAAGCTTCGAGTGAACAGAATAACTCTAAAGAGAGGAGAAGGCCGTGCGAAATTGCACAAAAATCTAAACAATGTATATACGCCAAACGAAGGTTTATGACGACGTGGGGCTGTTACTCGATCAAGGGGTATAACCAGATCGGAGTATAATGGTATTATATGTCGATCAATGGATTTCCCCGACTGCTCTACTCGGGTTGTGAAAGGGGAAACACTGAACAACTGAGTAAAAATCAAAATATAAAATTGAGTTGTGCCATTTAAACTAGATGGACGCTTATAACTCGGTTTTGCAAACAAAATGAACTTAGTATGTACATGACTTGCAACAATTGCGAAGGTGTCGTTGCCCACACCGACTGTTAATGTCAACTTACAATAATCGATTTCCTCTGAAAGTTGACTCCAGTTATACACAGAATCTGGTGGTTCGTAAACCGAAAACAGAAATGCATCATTAGTTACGAATTCAACTTCAAGGAAATGTCGTTGCTTTGGTAACACAATCTGCCGCCAATTTTAAATCCATGTGGAAAAAAATCAGTGTGAAATCTCAAAGAAGGGGCCTACATCAGTACATGAAATAGGTAGGTAGGCCTAGATTTCAAAAGACTCTCAAGCTAGGCCTAGGCCCCTAGGGCTGCACTAGCAAGTCTGTAGCACTAGCAGCCAAGGGCCTGTTTGTTTCGTACAGACCCCAATCGCGATCAGTGATTTGACATTGGTTCACTGACACCAAAACCAGCCTATGGATACAACAGACCAGCGTTGGGATCTCTAAAGGTCCGAAACGGGCTTCCAGAGCTACGGCTAGGTCTATTATCTGCACGTCTCCACGCATTTCCAATGGAGCGAAGACCTAGACCTAGCTCTAGACAAGAGATTCGGATGCAGCCTCTGATCGAGTTCCAGAACCATGTCATCATCTGATCATCATGCATTTTGTGGAAAAAAAAACAAACGTCCAGGCCCACGGCACAATGAGGCTAAGCGCAGTTAGGCTATGAATGATGCAACATATTGAGAAAATACTCATAATCTAAAAGGACGTGGTGTTTCAAACGCCTTCTCTCCTTTCTTAAAAATCTTGGACATCTTTTTGTGCTTGAAATGATGTCACATTTCAAACATTAACGAACTAATCGTAGACTGTTGGTAACAAATAATATCGTCTGCTTCGACTTGGAGTCTTTTCCCCGCGAACTGTGACCTCGTATAAAACTCTGAAGTAATTGATATTCAGTGCTACAACATTTTCTAAATGTAAAACTAAAAATAATACAAATATAAAAAAAAATTACTTAAATAATTTAGTTTAAGGATAAGTTTGTAAAATGTGGAAAATATTCAGAGAAAAATGTAAGAATTTTAAAGAGTTGTTTAGTAAAGCCTCGTTTTCGCGATTTTCGTAAAGTGCGCCCTCTTTACATGTGGCTTCTGTGCTAGCGCGAACCTTTGGTAAATTCTGGCTGAATTTCTCCTTAAATACGACTAAAATTCTGCAAATTTCCTCGAAAAAGTATATTTTGGATTGATGTTAGTAATGTTAAGAAGTTATTCGTTTGAACTAATTTGAGGTTGTGTGTTTTAATGCGGTAAAAAATCACATACAAACTTGACAAATGAGCCCGTGTCTACTGCCGGCAGTGGCTGGGCGACGGCTTTTTTGCGATGAATGATTCCCAAATTTGGGTCATACAACATGTATTTAGGCCTAGCATCAACAAGTTATTCAAGCATAGGCCCTTGGTCTATGTATGCCAAAAAATGTATATTGATAATATAATTTAGGCTTCTACATGTCATATTCAATAGGCCACATTTATCACATTCATCACATTTATGTAAAATGATATTGGGCCTAGTGTCAACAAGTTATTCACGCATAGGCCCTTGGTCTATGTATGCCAGAAAATGTATATTGATAATATAATTTAGGCTTCTACATGTCATATTCAATAGGCCACATTTATCACATTCATCACATTTATGTAAAATGATATTTGAGTGTGGAAATTTGAGCAGAGTCTGTTCTGCTCATGCAGCCCAACTGGCCGCCATCTCATTTTTGTGTGGAAAGCAGGAAAAAGAAAGATGGTGGCCACCCATAGCCCTACATCGCAAAAGATTTTCGTCTTTCTGTATGAATATGGAAGAAAATTCCCTGCTTTTGTGACAGTGGAACATTATTGATAAAAACCACTTTGAAATCTTTACTTCACCTTTTAGGGCCTAGGGGATATTTTCAAGTTGACACTTAGTTGACGCTACTTCTGATGCTTGTTGACACTAAATAGCACAAGTGGTTTACAGCACTGCAAGTGTCAAGTCTGTGTGATTGCATGCACGTTGTAGAGAGCATTAAACTGTCATGTTTTAGAAAGAGACCCACAGACGGACAGCACTTAATGCCCCTGTGCACAAACCTATGAGACTTGCTTGAAAAAAGTGTTTTCTAAGAAACTGCTTCAGAGTTAAATCTTACATGTACATGTATCTAAATTTCACAATTTATCCCTTTCTGACAGCTGTTATAACATTTTAAGGGAAATCAGTGACCATATATGGAACTCATTCCCACGTTTTGACCAAAATATGCTACACGGTCAATGGGCAATGTTGTAATACCATCTTTACTTCAACTTGTTTTGTGCTGTGAACCATTTTTACCCTTTCAGCTCTTTTTTTCTACAGAAGTTAAGTAAATTTCCGAAGCAAAAATGATGTACATGCAGCCTGTAGGCCTAGCCCTAGGCTACATGTACCTCCCACCCAACTTAATTTCTTTTCTTTTTGTCAAATTGCAGAGAAAAACCGCCAAAATGCAGAACGAAGCCGGTGAATACGTGGATTTGTACATCCCCCGCAAGTGGTAAGCTTTCCAATTGTCACTAGGCTGCTAGGGCTAACTTTGAAAAGCATTCATGAAGCCCATTATTTTGTGAGTGATTTATGAGGTACATGTATCAGCTGCCTGTCTTGTGCAGGATATTCCAGCTTCCGCTTCACAATGTGAAGATGTCTACCCTAAATCTCCAACCTTTCCTTACTCTCTGCAAAACACCGTGTCACTTTTATTTTGTCGCAGACAGTGTGACATATTCATGTCAAATGTTCTGCTGTAGATGGTACAGCACTTGAAGCTGTTTCTAGTGTAAGCACCCGCATGTGATGGAAGCATAGCAATGTTGATTTCCTCATGATGCTCTTTGCAGTCATGTGATCCATCATTCATGTTTGGGTTCTCTTTTTCTTTTCTGTCAGCTCTGCAAGCAACAGGATCGTTGCCGCCAAGGATCATGCCTCGGTCCAGATCAACGTTGGCGAGGTGAGTTGGCCACTCTGCTAGATTTTGCCTGGGTGTTAGTCTTATTTTGTAGGAGCTGTTACCAAAATGTTGTGGTATCAAGAGATTTGTTATTATTATTATTATTTATTTGGCATAACACAAAACAAACAGTAAGAAACAGAAAATGCAATACAGAACAATACAATACACAAGACAAACGATTAACTAATGGCACATGCCAGGAATTGAAAGGGTTTACATGAAAACAGTGACCTAAAGGCCTCCAACTCCACTGCCACTGGCTGTAAAATAATATATATCTGATATAAAACAAAATAAATTTTTATAGCGACCTTTAAAACAAACCAAAAGATTTATACAAATTACAGAAAATAAAATTTGAAATAAAACTAATTCATGTATATTACTACCAGCAACAAATTAAGCAATTACATAATAAACAACAATTAAGAAAAATTACATTACACGTTAAGAATTACACAAAAGTATAAAATACTCAAGGAGTTTCTAACACAAAACACAAGAACAAAAAAAAGGTAAAAACAAGAATCCAAAAGGGAGATAGCAAACAAGATAATCCACGACAAATTAGCAATAAAAATTATGAGTAAAATGTGAAGCACCTAAAAACAAATGGAATAAAAACTTGAAACCACTTATCATTACTTATTGTAATAAAACCATACAATGCCTTCATCATATAAACTAATCAATAAAAAGTTAAGCGAAGACCAATTAGGACGTTTGAGTCGGTTTTCATAATCCGTTTCCAGTCTTCTCTGTCCGAGTATCATCCTGGTAGCTCGACGTTGCACATTTTCAATTCTATCAACAAGCGTTGCAGTGTAAAGATGCCAAACAGGCCGGCCATATTCTAAAATTAGCGGGACTAGGGCCTTAAAGTTGGCCAGATTACATGTAGCATTCTTGCACAGGTCTCCAGCAACACTATTTATGCAACTGTTGGGTTGCTATTAGCCCTAGTAAACAACATACGGCACGTAACTATCCCAGGCCAGCTTATTATTCAAAACGATTCACAAGTATTTATATTCTGTAACAATATCAAGACGAAGATTGTTCAGTGTACACGAGGGAAGACCAGGATCTCTAGACCATGTAATCTGCATTACCTTTGTTATGTTAATATTCAAGCACAATCTATTCTTTAGACACCAACAATGGATTTGATCAAGGTCGTGTTTGCAGAATTTTTTCATCCTCTTAACAGGTTGTTGGCCGATATAATAACATATCATTGGCAAACAATAAACAAGTAGATGAAGTACATGGAGAAAGATCGTTAACCATATGCTACCGGGGAACCCGGTTTCGGGAACCTTTGGTTTGTACGCACAGCCGGGGTGCCCGAAATCAGACAAAAGAGCTGGGCCTTGTAACAAAAGACCGTACTCAAAACAAAAGACCCGAGTAATTTGTTAAAGTGCTAAAAATCAGCATGGTTTAGGCACAAGAACTGTCTCATTTGGCAGGCTGAATTTTGCTACTTTTAAGGTTAAAGCCTATTTGCATTGTGGTTGCTACCTGCTAGATTTGGACTTAACAGCTACACTGCTGGTTAAGTTGGGTTGATTTGTAAACACAAGGTCAGTGGTGGTTCCAGTCTGTGGATTATGCAGACACTGCTGTGTGACACAGTCCACAAGTTGATCTAGGTTCATTGTTGACGCGACATGAGTAAGATGTTGCATGCTCGCCAACCAAGAATCACCCCAATCTACACCCGCAATGATGACACCTTGATGATTAGTCTGCACTAGCTGGATATCATCCACAGTATCCTGAAGTTTGCCCCATTAGTCCACTGCTGAATTAGGTGGTCGATACAGAACGCATAATAGCCACTTGCTGCTTTGAAGGGCAGTTTCTCTAGGAAATCTCTAGGTCAACATGTTCAAGCTTGGGAACACGACGAGGGCAGAGCTTTGATTTCACAGCTACAAGAACACCCCCACCTCTAGGACTGGTATCGTGACCGTCATTACGATCACGCCTATGTGTGACATAGTTTAAGCTTTGAAGAAAAGGTTAAATGGCAACATCATCAATAGTTAACTAAGTTTCAGTGATCCCGAGAATATCTGGTGGTATAGACTCAAGCAATGTGTCTTGTTCTTCACGCTCTGTGCATTAAAAAATCATACGGGATACAGTTTTATATCTACGAGTACCGGGTGTTGTATCTCCGAGGACAGGAGGGAGAGCTAAAACATCGTCGTTGGAACCCTGGACTCCTGACATTGACGTTATATCATCAAAGAATGAGTCTGACAAGGGGAGCAGGTGAAAATGAATGGAGGTTCGACAAAGCCATGGTGTAGGCTTGACAGTTAAACAGCGTGAATGGCATTTGGCGTCACAGCTGTTGCATTCAGTGCTTAGTTGGTTTTTCTTCATGGGTGTTGTGCAAACATCATAAGGGTCCTTCGCAGGACCCGGGTTTGTATGAATATCCCCACAAAGTAGTATCCTCCATAATGGCCGGCATGATTTAGGTGAAATGCAGTCATCGCTTAAGTCAAGCTGAAGGGTGCTGATGGAGAATACCGGCATAATGGGCGCCCCTAAAAGTGCTGTTTATACTGGAGTGCAAGATGTACATCAGGCAATATACAGACAAGACTGACGAGGTCATGTCAAGGCCAAGTGACCGGTTGTGGATACGACGGGTTGCCATGATTGTGAAATGTTATCAGTTCATCTAAACTGCAACTTCACCAATCATCCCAGAGGGGTCCCCAAAGCAGTCCAACAATCAGCGGCAAACAGTTGATGACAGCCATAGTAATGAGGCAGAACAGTCAATAGAGATAGGCCGACATCGGGCCTAGTTATTTACATGTAGGTTCAAATAATCCAAGATGGCCGACTGTTGTTAAAAATGGTCTTCCACCACTGTCATTAATTTTCCAGGGAATACAGTCAGGGATGTTGACATTATTGATTGCTGATGGTTTTTATCTTGGTTTTTCACCACTGTTTGGATATTTCCAGGTGGATCCAACTACTGGTCTTTACAACGGCAGCTTCAAGACCTACGCCGTGTGTGGTCCCATCAGACGAATGGTAGGTGCCTGTCTTTGGGGTGTTTCCATTTTCAACCTGCGTAGCCTGCCAACCTTGAAGTAATCTTTCTTGCTGAATGGCGTTTTCACACTCGATGCCATTCGCTCGTCCACGCTGCCGTTACAGGGCACTGGGAAGAGTAACTCCCCACAGAACTTTGTGAAGGAAATACATCGCAGCTCTGGACGCGCAAAGCACTGTGGGTTACTCACTGTCCTAATCATGACATGTACACTGAGTGTGCACGCTGCATGCATATATGGAAGTGATGACCCATCTCATTGTTCGAATGGACCCCATCCAGTGCGTGCTCGACAACAATCATGTCACGCATCCTGAAATACATGTAGCTGCCTTTCCCAGCACTCACATACAAGACTAGCCAGCATTGAAAGAAACTTTTTCTCCCCCACCCTTCAATTTTGTTTCAGGGTGAATCGGATGACAGCATCAACAGGCTAGCGCTCGCAGACTCTGTCCTGGCCAAGTAAGTCTGTTCGTTGTTTGTCAGTAGTCACCCAGTCGGTGAACCAGTTTCACTTCTGACATTCCTCGGCCCCCGACCCAAGGCAGTGAGGTGCCATAACCCAGTGCCAAGTTACTGTCATTTCCATCAGTCTGTGGCAGATTCTTGGATCTAGAAGTAGCCAGTGTCGTGGGCAAGACCATCACTGTACTAGACACAAGAACAGTCACAAGACAGATCACAAGTGACGGGGTGCACATTAACAGTTCATTTGTGACCTGCTCTGTGAAAATAAGTCACGTCGCCAGAGCCGTTATTCACTTGAAGGCCTTTTAAAGAATCTTGCAGTGTTTAACCCTAACCCCCTAGGCTCCTGCACTGGAAAGCATACTGAACCTCACAAAATCCAACAGGTGCATTTACTTGTTTATGTACTTGTACATGCAGGTCACTGTACCAAACCCGATGAACTCCAACAGAATGAGCCCCTTGGAGTTTGAGTGATACGGTATGGATGGGTCTATGCAGTATAGGATGACTTGCACTGAACAGTACCAAACCTGACAAAATCAAGCATAGCCCAACAATTGGTACAGCACGCCAGACACTGTACACAGTGACCCGTGTGTGTCCCAACTCACACAGAATCCAACACCATCTCCCTGGGCCTTTCATCCCAAGTCTCACAAAATTCAACAAGAAGTTCATCAGATACGGTACCAAACCTGCCAAAACCTCACAAAACCTGCTGTTGGAGTATGGCAGGTTTTGGGCAGTTAGAGTTAAGCAATATGTATCCTCAACATTTTAACATCTACACAGCGTCCATATTCATCTTATCAAACTGCATGAGACATCAAACAAAGAGCTGAGTTTCCTCAATCTAATACAGAGTAAAACTCAAAGTGGCTCCAGTGACTTGTGACTTATTTTCAGAGTGAGTCAGTTTAATAACTTGCCTCAAGGCTGGAGGTCTTGTGATGGTCTTGAGGGGTCTCAGCTACAACACGTGAAGTAAACTGAACTATACATAAAGAGTATCTTTACAAGTATTAGTTCCCTACTCAGGTTGAAATACTTGTCCCCACTTCAAGGAGCATCGACCGAAGTGTTCGATCAGTATCGCACAGCCACCATTCAATTGCGTTCATTCCATTTGTCCCCCCCCCTTTCCCCAGGAACTTCAACCAGCATTAGGTGATCTTGGGGGAAATTCACAGCCGACCAAGATGGCACAGTTGAGGACACTGACTTCGTGCTGACATCAGACCCCTCCAGAAGTCCACAAAGAATCCGTCGACTCATTCGTTCAGACTTTGGCAGTTGCAGAAAATGTGATCAAATCTGCAATGCGTCAGATTCTCATGTACCATATTTCAGCAAATGAACAAGTTTTGTTTATCTGAAAAATGCAATTGCAGACATCTGTCGGTGAATAAATCCCTTCTCAGTTGTGAAATGTACTGTCTGTTTCAGGCGTCCTCTTTCTGTGTAAAACTCTGATATTTTAAGAGCTGACATTTTTAAAACAAAGTCACATGTACAATGTAGGGATACTTTGCATTTAGATCACAAAAACTGCTTTATTACCATGGCAAAGAGCAGAAAAAATGTGGGCAACTTTGGTTTAACTTTCTATTAAAGAAGTGGTTTTGTTTTTATTTTACATCTATGGCATCCAGCAATTCGGTTTCAATAAATACATATACAAGAGTTAATTCGAGTCACACTCTGCCCTGTCGATGGCTATCCGTAACTCACCGGTTGTAGAGAGTATAGCTACAACATATTCCTAAGAATGTCTTCAGTTATTTGCACATCGTTGGCCCTGCTTATTCTGCTGTCAAAAATGTAGAAGAAAAACATGGACAACTTTGCTACAAAAGCGACTAGGGAGGCACGGCAAGGCCTACGGACAAAGCTCAGTCCCGTACTTTGAATCAAGTCTACTGCAGAGCCTTCATAATTTCAGGGATCATGGCAACACGCTCGGATTAAGAATTCGTTCTTAACCAGAAAAAGCAGACCTTAAAAAGGTTTTTTAAAAATCCATGGCAAGACTGTTGACAGCCGTTGCGTAACTGCCAGAAACCACCTTGCACAGCCCAACAAGCACCACTCTACTGACTAGATAGTCGAAACTGGCTTCAAAAGAAAAGAATTCACACACATTACTTAAACTGGTCATCAACCAATTAACATGTCTACGTGGGGTAATGCATAACACTCTTGCAAATTTTGGTGCAAGGTGGCAAAATTATCCCAAAGGAGCATCAAAACTTTATCACCGGTAATTGTTGCTAGAAGTCCAATTCTAATCATCAAGGCATTTCTTGGAGATTTTCAAATCTTATACTATGGACATCTTGGACAAAATCAAACTTAACTATTAAAGCAGTTCAAGTAGAATAAGCAACCTATAACAATGGCCACGAAGAAAATGTACCGTATGCAACATCCCTCAACATTTCCTTTGTAAACAAAAAAGCCATCTTGGACCAAAAGGCGGGTATCTGAGAAATTCAGCCCGTTAGCAATTTTTAAACAAAGTTAACACAGCATTTTGTGGTAAAATAAACCGAATTCGACACTGTCGCATCCAAGGTACATGTACAGAGTAGTTTCATTGTGAAAAAACCTTGACGTGACTGCCTCTTAAACCACCTACCACAGATTCAAAGCATAAATGATTCTCCTCTTAGTACTGTAAACGCTAACCTGCTCCTATCTCCATGTTAAGGCATACCATATAAACTGTCCAACCCTCTGATGCGTCCATCTATGATAAATAATTACACAGGTACATACAAAACCAATTTTATCTATAAATGCCCTCAGCGGTCAAAGCACTTTGGCTATTATGTACATGAGCTTTTCAAGAAATCTTTTAGTACAAATTTTTATAATGCACAATTTACTAGCTGTAGCCATTTTTTGTCTTGAGAAACCCAGCATCATCACTGACATCACACAGAATTGAATACAAACTACTTGTCCCTACAATTTTGTTGAACGCTTTTCAGAGCTACATGTACATGTATAGGTACCGCTCTTGTTAACTTCCTTAGATCAATCCTGAAATTGCATGGTTTTAAAAGTAAAGGGTAAACATACCCAGAACACATTAAACTTTCTTCAATCTGACAGAGAGAAGACCTGGGCCTGATTTTTCAGCTTTACTCACTGAGACACGCACTGTGTAAAGTAAATGTACAGGTACAGCAGAATACTTCACAGCAGACATTTCAAGATACTAGCAAGTGGCTTATTTCACAAGGGGGAAAAACCAGAATGTATTATGTACATAGATACATCCTCCTCTGAAAGATTCTGTGCTTGCATGGTAAGCACACAATTTCTTTGAAGCTGCAATCACTGCTGAGCAAAGTACCAGACTTGACTGTTAACACATGTATTATGTACACTTTGGTTGGTAACCTTTACTGAGCATTGAGTTCCTGTGTGTAGCAGAAGAGCACATGTGTATAAGCAGAGCCACGAAATTGGCCCTATCTGTAAAATGCAAGAGCAAACTGTGCTCTTAAATTTTACTGTATGCCCTTTTTTTTTTTCCAGATTGCTTCACATATCTTTGGCTTTTTTGCAAGCTCCGCAAGTGGGCATGAAACTTGGGCTTTACAAAAAGAGAGGAAACCCCAATCTTGACAAGGCTTTGTACAGTATTTTCCAATTTTCAATGGAAACCAGAAAATCAGCTGATCAAAGAAAGTTGCATGCCTGCACAAGTAGTTTGGAACATTTACTGTACAAATCAAATAAGAACATTATCCAAAGTTTGGTCTCGTAATTAAAACAACAGGACGCACCCCCAGCAAAAAACAAAGTTCGACTGAGCTTTTTTAAGGGTCTCCAAGCGATATCATGAAACGACCCTGCAGGCCAAAAGACGACAAAGCCAAGGTTTGGAACACAGCTGGACTTAAGATTATTTTGTTTTCGGTTTTTGTTTTCTAAAGCATCAACCACAAGGCCAAATTGATCCAAAAATCGCTAACTTCACAATACTAATTACAAGGCAAAAGAGCTTTGGTACAATCAGCAGCAGTAACTGGTAATTTGGAGCAGGCTTTACTTGGGTACTTAGGCCAGAGCTACAGATAGGTGTACTGTCTACGTGTCTTAGTGTATTTCCAACGGAAAGAAGACCTAGACCTATCTCTAAACAACAGATTTGGATGCAGCCTTGGTTAATACACGTACATTAGCAGTCCATTTTGTACATGTGAGTGTACAGTTTGTAAAAGCACGGACATGATGGAATTTGAAAGTGTGACCCCTTGAATAAATTCCCTCTGATTCGATTGAGATGCGCGCATCGGACTTCTCTACAGCTAAGTGAAGCAAGGCAAGGTGTAATTGAATATCCCGAAGCTTCTCCTGTTTTGCACTCTGCCGGTTGCCGACAATCCTTCAGTGAATTTCTCAAGACTTCCAGCCAGTCTGTGAAGCAAAGCACAAACAGCAGTTAAATAAAACACAGACTCATTTTCTCATAGATGGGTGGTGCTCTGACGCAGACTGATTATTGATTCTGTTTACGCAAGCAGAGCAACGAATAAACAATTTGGTACGAGGTACTCATGATCACTACAGCCAGCAGCGAGACGCTGTGTACATAAAACTGAACACGGAAAGTACACCTCACTGAGGCACTATGATAAAGCTCCCCTTTTCAATGTTGCTTGTGCATGAGGGGCCTGTGCGTGTTTATGTTCTTTAAGGTTGAAGAGTTCACATAATGTCAATGAAGAAGTTGAATTGGGCAGGTGAAACGCACATGTACATGTATCTAAAAGTATACAGCGGCTCAGGTGGAGGCCACATTGGGTGACGGTAGAAGCAACTACCGGCAGTCATCATTCAAACGCACCATTTCCTAGGGTGCCGAGGGTTAACTTTCAGAATACACGAAGCGCTGAGTTCCCAGAAAATAGATCTAGGAACTTGGTATGGATGGTTACTACATCCCCGGATGCCCATGTATGCTCCCTTGCAGCACTCTCCAAGCCCAGACTAAACATCATGAATATCGTGTGCAGATGCAATGAGACTACATGTACATGTACATGCCCCCAGGATGAAGTCTACCTGATACCGGCATTCAACCATTCCTCTTTCCCAACAGCAACAAACTTTGTGGTTAATAAAGCATGGCAGCCATTTTCCCGGTCAGTGTTTTTGTTCCATAGGGATACACACGAGTAGACCAATTGTGCATATCCCCCATAACAAAAGCACTGACCAGCAAGATGGCTGTCGTCATAACATCTGCTTAAAACATACTTGTTTCACTGTACACCAAACCCTTTTTTTATTACATTTCCTACACAAACCTAGGCAGTATCTCTACTGTCCCAAATTCTTTTCTTTCTTTTAAAAACAAACAAACTAACTAAAAGACATGACGGAGACAGTCCAGGCTTTTCCCACAATTTTTCTCCTAAAAGTTTCACTGCTCAATTCACAAACACATTACTGCAACTGCTGCAGTTTATAATCAGCACCCAAGCGGGACTTTAAATAGAAATTAAGAATCATTTGAGGGTTTTGAGAGTTGGACCCCTTATTTAAGGAATGACCCACATGGCTTTTGACAAGGCAGTATTTGAAAAGGCCATAGGCTGAATTCCACAAGATTACTAAAAAATTCACAAAGTTATCATGAATTTAAACATGTGACTTTGACTCTGCAACTTACAAATAAATGAGCATTTAGGCCCAAAGAAGTTTATACACCTGTCTTATGCTTTTGTCTCTCTTTCAAATCCAAAGAGCAAGTGCATGTACATACATACTTGCACACAGTTCAGTTTAAAGTCCATATTTTTGCACATCAGTTTAATTGATAAGGTGCTGAATACCAATTCAGTCTGAACACTTTTTTACTATCACAGGGGTATTATTGATTTATTCCCTAAAGCAATGGTACATATCAACAACGGGCAAAGGTGATCTATTTCATACAAATTCAACTGTATGCTATGTGCTCTCAACTTACAACTCACTCAGACAAAAGGATAACAGAACTCCAAATTAGAATATTTGGAAAAATTCCAGGATGTCTTCTCTCACTTGCATGTACATATACATGTCCACCTGTACATGTACTAGTACATTTACATGTGTGCCGTGCACATTGTAATTATTCAGTACAGGTGATGTTAATGAGGTGGATGTATTTACCTGAGAGCAGTGAGTTGATATTCATTGAAACAGCTGGTATCGATTGACTGATGAATAACCACTGAAGAATTCAAAGTATTTACAAATTTGAGAGGTTTTCTGCACATTCATGTATGTCTTTGTTTCTATATCCTGTTTCAGTGGTGGGTTTTTTTTGGGGGGGGTTCTTGTTTTTCTATTTAATTCTTCCCACTTTTTAATGTACATGTATATAACTCAAGTCTACAGGTACTGCACATGTACCTCCGTAGTCATTTATTTTGACAGGAACTTTCCTGTATTCTCTAAAATACATGTATATCCCTCTGCTGACAGCCAATGCAGTTCTTTCGCCATGTAAAGTTCTTAGTTCTTCATATTCTCTTTTATGTAAGGTCTTATTGGATTTTGAAGGATCAGTCTGAAGAATCTGACAGTTAAAGTTTGAAGACACCAAGTGACAAATCAAATGTCAGAAGTATTTGTTTTGTTTAGTTTTTGTTTTTCATTTTTTTAGGGGGAGGGGTGCTTTTGCTTTTGTATATTACAGTACATCTGGAGGAGGGGGTTACTTACTGGTAGATGTTCTAAAGTTGCTTTCTACCGGTATCTTTTTCCATTTTTCAGCTTAACTATCGTTAAGAGCAATTCACTAACTACATTCACACAGTGCACACAACCTCTGATCAGTGACATGTTACAAGTGGTTAGAGTGTTTCATAACTGAACGAGCGAATGCCATGTGTGGTACTGGATTCAATTTACAGTAATCCCAATATCACATGCACATGTACCAGTACTGTATATATGTAATTCAAGGACTCCCACACCTTCTATTCATATGAATGGCATGTGTATGAATCGGCAGGTTTGTGGAAAGGTTTCTACTGTTCCCAAGGGGGGGGAGTGCACCTGTACATAACTATTGTATGCATATCTGTACACGTACATGAATTGTACATGTACATGCATGTAATGAAGCTTCGTGTTGGAAACGACAAACAATTTGTACATTTGCAATGCATGTTTCAAGGCGGATCATCTGGGATAAGGATTAATCAGCTCCGTGGTCACTGGCTAACCCTAACTCTCTAGGGTGTGTGCAAATTATATTAAAATTGGAGCATTCATGAGTGCTAGGCTAATTCTGTTTGTTTTTACATGTATGTACACTTATGTACATGTGTGCAATTCAGGCCTACTCCATGCACTGTATTGAGTAAACTTGTACATACGTGTATACAGTACCAGTCAATCTTGACAAATTTACACATGGACAAATATGCATTTTTCTTTTCATACATTTCGATAGGATTCTAAGAATTGGAATGTACACGTATTGCACAGTGTGAAGCTGGCAGAAACTTTTTTCTGTTGAATACTGTACTTTGAAAACAAAATGACAGAAATAGCCTTATTTGTACAAAAAGTGTGGACGACATCTAAGAATACCAGTGCCAATTTGATTTCTGTCCACAAGCAAATATGATGCACACTTCATAACTGAAGTCATATCAAATAATATTGTATTCTACTGAACACCTGGAGACAAATATTGCAACATGCATGAGTTAGCACAGTACATGTACCGGTGATTTCAACCAGAGACATGGGCATATACATGTATTTGCGTAGACTTGAATTTTTTTATTTCTTATGTGTTGCCATAAAAGGGAGACGATCAGAACAGGTGAATTTCTCTCATGGGGGGGGGGAATAATTATTCACCTTGCGCATTTGTATTCAGTGTTAATGTACATGTACAATGTAATGTAGATGCTTTCGGTAGAAACAGTATCGGGTCAAGCATCATGCCTGAGTGATTGATTCAATTCATTGTTTACTTTCGGTTGGAACTCGTTACTTCCCACCACACACAGCACGCAGAATGCAAGGCATTTCATTTCATCAGTATTATTTTTTTCTGTTGGCTAGGCCCGGTTGGAATTCTTTGGGGCATTGCAAATTCACATACGAGAGCCAACCGCGGCTTTTTGACCAGTGAAAATAAATTACCTCGCTCTGAATTGCTAAGGGCTTTCGAGCTGTAGTGTTGAAAACCCATAGTGTCATTTCCAGAAATATTGCAAGAAGAGAAAGCTTGGAACATTTTCAATACAAATTTGGGAGGTGGGTGGTGGAGGTACCTCCTGCCAATCCAAGCCCACTGGCTCCACCCAGATAATTGCATGCAGGCCTGGCTTATCTCGGTATCTTGTTGGGATCAACAGCTTTTAATTTCGCGCTCAGTCATCCCTTGAATTATAATGAATTGAAACCACAACTGCATGTACAGTACGCTCACCCAGGAAATAAAAAAATATGTACAGTGTGTACATGTGAATACATGTAGCTGCCAGAAGGCAATTTCAAAGTTTATCCCTTGATTGCTAAACCAGATGTTGTTTATGATACTTTCTCTGAGTACAAAACCAGGATATGAAGAAATACACGTACCTGGTACACATACGAATTTCTTCATGGAAAGTCAGTATATAAAAGAACGTAAAAGCCACCAATTAAGCTTTCAATTCTGGTTTATAACATTGGAGGAACTGCCGGTACTATGCCTCCACCTTTAAATGTTTTCACCAGTCTTCGTCAAGCTTAAAATGGGACCTTGAAAAACACTGGCAGGTGCGTATAAAAATTGGATATAAAAACATTGGGGCTCACCCCAAAATCTCTTAATGTGACTTTGCTGTGAATCTAGTCACAACATGAATTTCTGGTGTATCCCGTGTTTTGGTTTGTTTCTGGTTATGAAACTGAGGATTCCTAAAATGCTCAATGGTACTGTACTGTACTTCAGAAGCCTGAAGAAATCTGCAGAGAGAAGACCATGAGGAAATGTTGAGTTTTAGAGGTGGAGGGATAACCTCTGTGATCAATTTTACAAGAAGAAGCATGGAATCGGTGATTGAGACCTAATGCAGGTTTTTGCCAGGTTGGGTCTGACAAACTGATCACGGAGGCGGAAAGTGGGTAAAGTACCATTTGTGATTATGACCTTCCCTTTCAGTAAAATTTGAATTTCATAATCGTCCACTTACAGAGAGCCTTAGGGTGGTAGACACCATCTGGGAGGATCAGGAGATGCTGGCCGCTCGTGCTTTCCTCATCTGGCACAGCCATTTGATGACCCGAGCGTTCTTGGTGATGATGGACTGGGTTGTGTCTGGGAGCTTCTTCGCCAGGCCCAGGCCCTCCTCGCTCACTTTGCTCCCCTGCGAGATGTTGTCCGAGTTCTCGGTGCTGAAGTTGCCACCCTCGTCGTCATCCTCCTCCCGGGTGTGCTTGTACTCGTGCATGTCGTGGAACACCTCGTCCTCGTCACTGTACAGCAACGGAGAGAGTGGGCTCTGGAGGAAGCTCTCGCTCAGCCCCATCTGGTTGAAGAAGCGCTCCACCTCCGAGGGGGCACTGGAGAGGGAGCAGCTGGGACTGGTCACCCCTAGGTCTGACTTGGAGCGTCGGCGCAAGAATTCCCACCTCGTGGGGGAAGAGAGCGGTGCTGGCCGTGAAGTTGGACCTTCACGATGTGCGGCTTGAATATTCCGGTTCTGCCTGCTGTCAAAGTTTGGGAGGGGCCTGTGGATACTGGCATGAAGATTCACATTGTAAATCTTTGGCACAGGCTTCTTCTGTGCAGCCAAGATCCTCTTCCTACATGCCTTGTCTTCAGATCCTTCAGAGCTGCTACTGCTGCTAGACTTGTGAGTTACTTGTTGGACAGGAATTTCCAGTGCTTTTACATGCAATTTTTGCCCCCTCTTGAGGGTGTTTAGCTCGTCGTCAGGATTTATAATCCGAGAGAGCAGATTCTGCAGTGCCTTGTCATCTTCTTTCTTCTGATCGGCCTGCCGCTGGGGCTTTTTCACCCGCAGGACTTTACTCCGACGGAGCTCCGCTTCATCACTGTCTGTCTCCGACTCCTCCCCTCGAGCTCTATTGGGGTTTGCAGGTGCAGACCACTTGGAATACGTTTCATTGTGGTTGGTACTTGTCACTTCGGTGCTTCTGAACAGATCAATTTTATCGGCCACTCCAGTCCCATTTGCACGCCGTCGTGTGGCATTTTTACCCAGGTCTGAAAGGCTCATTGTCTTGACTTGCTGTGGTTCTGTGTCAGGAGTTGACTTGTCTTTGCCATCATCTTTCTTTGATGAAGACGTGGCTGAGTTGTGACTTAACCTCCGTCTCTTGTCCAACTCACTGCACCTTGATCCTTCCACAGACTGTTCCGAGTATTTCCTTCCGTGTTCTGCCTTCCCTTGCATCTCTGTTCTATTAGAAATTGAGCCACGTTCTCTCGCATCAGGCACTGGTCCATGTAGTTGTACATCTTTTGAAACAACCTGCACCTCATAATCAGTTTCATTATCTTCATAGGTGTTCAAGTTTACATCATCACTAATTTCCACTGGAAATGCCCAGTGGGTTCCAACTGTGTGTATTTTGTCATCAGACAGTGTTCGGTTTTCTGAAGATTCTGAGGAGATGCGATTTCCGTTACCGTCATTATGTGGTTGGCCAGCTCTGTTGGTGTCTCCTTTTGCCGGGCTGAGTGAGATTTCCCCACCTCTTGGACTGCTCATGACTCCACTGAGGAAGCTCTGAACCAGTGATTTTGCACGCTCGTGGCCATCTTCTGGTGACATCTTTGTTGCTGTGCTCTGCTGAAGTCCATAGCTCTGTGGAGTCTGCAACTCCGTGCCAATTTCCCCAGCTATGCAAATGTCAGGAGATAAGGCCCTTTGATTTTGAGAGAGGCTCACTTGTGCCTCCATTTTGTTTGCATCGCTTCTGATCTGGTTTTGACCAAAGTTAACTGGAGCCCAGGACCTTTTTTTGACTGGGCTGGTCGTGGTATACTTAAAGAGTATGCTTTGAGCAATATCCTTTTTTGTGGGCTGTGGGAGGATGGTGTCTTGCTGCAATCTGTCATCCTGACTGCGGTGTCTCGGACGACAGAAGTTTGCTTCTTCTTCAGAGGAGCCAAGAACTGTATCACTGTGATCAAGATCTGACTTGGCTCTTCGGTGTATGATCTCCTCTTTAGAATCAATCTGGGGTGAGTCTTGGGGCTGCAGCCTGGACTGGAAGGCCTTTTTGCTGACATAATGCTTTGATGGGTAGATGCTGCCGATGACTTGCCCTAGTACCCTGTCTCCACCATGATGTACAGCATGTTCAAGCACAGACCTCTGGTTTTTGCTGGTTTCTTCAAGCTCCCCCCAGCGCTCTGGTGACTTCCCAGAGACATTGAACTCCTTGGTTCGCCTCAGTCGCCTTACGTCATCTGACGTCATTGGCCTAGAAATGTCTGGGTCAAACCTTTCTGCACTAAAGCTTTCTCCATGACTTGTTGAGACAAACTTCTGAGATGTGGTATCCTTCCTCATTTTCTCAGTGCGTTTTTTATCCCCTTCTGATGAGAGTTCAAAAGGCGGCATGCAGGGCCTTGAAAATGTGTCTTGTTCACAGGCAACCTCCATGGGCTGGTCACCACTCTCTCCTTCGGAAGTATACGATCTTGGTCTAACAGCACGTGATGATGTTTGCCAAGGTGGCTCTTCCACTGAAGCACTCCGTACTTTTCTCTCGGCTGCCTGCCCTGGAGGCCTCAGGGTAATCTTGCTGATCTTCCGTTCTTGGCCATTCTCGTTTGCCAAGTCGGTGGCGTATCTGGCTTTGAAGCGCTCCATCTGTCTTCTGGTCTGGTCATCGGGAGAAACAAATGAAGAAGGGTGTTTAGCGTTGGACACCATCCCCAAGTCACTTTTCAGACTGTGTTCCTTTTCACTGGAAGTGCCCAAGGTTCTTAGCGTGTCAACCACTTGTGCGTTTCCTCTCTCGTGCAATTTCGGTTCCCCAGAACAACTATGGCCTGGGTGTGACAAAACCTCTTCGGGCTCAATGGCATCTGCCTCAGATGGGGCCTTGAAAGCAGTTGTGTGGGAATCTTTCAGATAGCTGGGGAGATTGCCCTTTAACAAGACCGGAGAACTGGACGAACTATCAGACTTTTGAAATTCTGCTGGGGAAGCTTGACCCTGACTGACTTCACTTCTGCTGTCAGCGCACAAAATGTTCAGATACTGCTCCTTCAGCTTACGGACACGGCTACCGCCACTCAGATTTTCTGGTGGGGAATCAGAATGAGACGATCCCGTATTACTGACAACTCCCTGGGATGAGGAAGTCACTTCATCGGAAGACTGGCTCAAACTGCCTCGAAGCGAAGCTTCCACTATCTCCAGTGTTCGATCTCTACTGCCTTTCCGCACACCCCTCATCAGTTTAACTTGGGGAGGTTTGTCTGGGATGGGTGGGGGTGCCCGCGGACGGGACTTTTTGACAGGCTGGGGCTCCCTGTCCCCCTCATGGACGTATGGGACCGCCCTGAACACATGGCCAGGTGTCCTCTGGTTCTCGTCTCCCTGGTTGTCTTCTAACTCGTCTCGGCTGCCTCGGCGTACAAACTTTGACCGGCTCTCTGCCAGTCGCTCCCTGGCCGATTTTTTGCCGAGCTGTTCCCTGATGGGCAGGAAGCCAGGTCCGGTGTTGAAAGTGCGAAGGGGAAACTTGGTCACAGTTGATGATTCCGAAGTCACAGCCATCTTGCATGCATCTGGAATGTAAAAAAAAAAACAACTTGGGTTTGAACCATCCTTGGTGTGAATTTCAAATTGCCCAGCAAGTTTAAATCTAGAACTGTACGATAAGATGGTGTAAAGTTTACGATACTGGAAGAGACAGGACTTCAAAGCATTTTTTTTTACTTTCCAAATAAATTTTAAGCAAGGAATTTAACCCAGAGACATATTACAAACATTTACCACAGAGGGAACATTTTTCAGGGGAGTACTGGGGGGGGGAGCTCATTTTCTGAAGGATGTTAGGACCTGAACTACTGTTACCTTTCTCATAGGATGGAATGTAAAACACTTACCAAATTTTTTTTTTTACCAAATTTTGTTCCCTTCCCGTTTTAAGTTACTACACTGATTTACACGTCACCCTAAACATTCTCAGGTGAGGTGAGGACATCATTTGCCATCTGTGTATAAAGTTTGTTTGAGGCAACAATTTAAGTGCATCAAATCTAAAGAAGGAAACCAAACAACTTCCCTGATCATGACAACTCAGCTTAGTGAATGATGTACATGTATGGCTTTAGTTTAGTCCTGTATTTATCTTTACACTGAGTACACTTTTCACTGATAATTTTGTCATTTGCCTTTTGGATAACTGCTAATGATGGACTGTGCATGTACATGTACCTACGTGGAATTCACACTAGCAGTTAGGATGTCAGATGATTAAGATGCTTCAAAATGCTTACCCAACAGAGATGGTCGGTGAACATTGTCCAATAAGTAATCGCTGTGGTTTGAAAGGAACGAGGTCTTGTATCACAGCAACTGCAAAAAAAAGAGACGATGAGTCAGCCCTTGGCCATCCAGAAGAAATCCCAAAGCCTGACGTTGTTATTGTGTGGTTTGTAAAGGGTATTCTTCACTTGCTGTAGGGTTGATGTACCAGGACATGCATACAGTTGACATGAATACACTTCACCAGCAGGGCTCTGACAAGAGAACAAATACTGCAGATGTATGTAATCGGACACAGGGCTTTCTTTGGAAATCATGAATGTCGGGGCGCTATATCAACCTGTCTCCCTTTTCAGGTGATTTTTCAAGCAGTACCCCTCATGTTAAAAATTTTAAAAGATGAGCTGCACTGTATTTAGTTTTGAACCATTACAAAGCTTAGATTAAAATTACGCATGCAATTTTTTTTTCCCCCAATGCAAGTTTCTTTCAAATGAAATGTTTCGGCAGAGTTTCACAGACAGCAAAATGAAGCAAAGTTTGTAAATGACTGGCGTCACCTTTTGAGTCATTAACAAAAGAAATATTTCCTCATAGCATGTGCAAAACATACGTGTACTCTTCACATCTTGCTCATTTCACCAAGGTTACACCCTGGCAATGTGGTCCCTTGTAATTCACAAACACACACTGCTCAGCATTCACGTTACAACCAATGATGTATCCACTTCTCTTTCATGAAAAAAACAAGGAAATTCACACATTGACAAACTCGGGTTACAACTTTTTTCCCTCGTTTTAAATGGTTTTAAGTGCACTTAGATAGGCATACTCGTAACTATGCACCATTTTATACACAATGCATTAGTGCTGACATGTGCAAAGAGCCCCTATGATTCATGACTGCATTTAAAACATACCAAAAGATGCTACACTGAGCCTTCTGTGTTCTCTCACAAAACCTTTTGAGCTCTAACGCCTTTTGAAATCCAAGTACCATCATACAGTCGTACATGTACCCAGGTAGTGCATACTGAAGCACACAAAAAGGCCCATTCAGAGGAGCAGACTTTTACCCAGGGACGCAGAAACTACATGTATAGTCCTGCCTTTTTTTTTTATCCCGTTGTTATTATTGTAAGAAAAACTGACAACCATTTTTCAAAGACATGGCCAGCTCCTACCTATTATTCTCCTTTCCCAGGCTGGAAATCTCAAGGGACAAATAAACAAACAGTTCGGCAGACCAAACTTTCCTTCACACTCATAGTGGAGACAGCCACTTAGGGCTGAGAACACTGTACAGGCAGGTACTAGTATCTGTACATGAAGTGGCTTCCTAGATATGCCCCTCCCCTAACTACGGGTACATGTAGTTCCGCCCCCCACAATCAGCTGTTGATCATGATTATTTTCAAATTCCCCTCCCCTAAAAAATTCCCCTCAAGTGTATTCCCCTCCCCCCAACCGTTTTCACAGAAGAGTGCCACTGAATACTTCAACTGCACAAACCTGAATGACTATAATCTTCAATGAAAAAATTTATAGACCATATGAATGCTATCCAATTTGAGAAATTTATGTCGTGAAACTTACGCAGTACCCAGCCAAAGTTCCACCCAGAAGACACAGTGGACACGTGGGCTGACATGCATGCATTGTAACTTCTGCTTTATCGGCTACCGGTACGTGTCACGCTTCGTCAACTCTGACGGTTGATTTGAGCACTGAAGAGTGACGACACATCCAGTATGAAAGGGAGCTCATGGACCGTGGATGAGTCTAGCAAATTAAACTATGCCCCAGGCCGTGGGATAACCCACTTCAAATGACCAGCTCTTGTCAACAATCAATCAGGGGAAAAAAGTCATTTTTTTACAGGTACACGTAACTGACCTGCATTATCAAGACCTCAAAAAGAATACATGTACATGTACCAGTGTCTCGCCCAACTGCTTTGTTACTTTGCAGCACTTCACACGGGGGGGGACAAACCTACATGCACATGCAGTAGGCCCTACTGTATCAACAAAAATGCAGTCTCACTTTGATATGCAGCTATTTGGCAGGACATGTATAATGTTCCATTTTGATTACAACACGTGCATACATGTACATACATGTACAATAGTTGTATTTCCGTTGATGAACTTTGGCCAAGTGCATGCATGGAGGAATAAAACATGTAGTGCCCTTGTGATTCTAATGATGACTCCTTGTTACAGGAATGACATTCTGCAGCCAATCATGTCCCTTTTTATCTTGAATCCGCCAAAGGATCAAAAGGCAACAGGCTGACGTGTACGGTGTGCCTTTTCCTAGAATCCATGACTATCCATTTAAAACTGCCCATTTTTCCGAGAGAAATCTAGCACCATTGCAAATTCTGCTGGACACACATGGTGTACTGTATGCACACGCACACACGTACGCTATAATATTTAATTCTAAACGGAAAATGACAAAATGAGGTTTTTCTTTGTCACACAATTGCCCACCAGCAAGGCCAGTGTTCAGGTGTACATGATCTATTAATATGCATAGCATAGTATTCAATCAACTGATACGGTACCAGTTTTTTTTCAAGACAAAATTACTGATTCAAATTCAACTAAATTTCACATTACCTAAAAAAAAATCCATTTACATGAATATCAATTTGTACAATAAGCATACACAATGTACCAACATGCACCGTATAGTATTCAATCAACTAATACGGTATTAGTGAATCAATTAAATGTCACGTTACTAAAAAAAATTCCACTTACACGAATATCGATTTGTACAACAAAAACAGTACACGTTCTACTGTCCTGCAAAGTTTACAATAAACACAAATTGTTACACCAACTGTTTCACCCATCCAATGAATGGCTAGTCTGTAAATCTACAGACCTGCACAGGTCTTTAAAAACTAGCTTTAGGGTGTTTTCTTAAAGATCATTTTCACTCACTGACTTTTGAGTAATCAAGGAGAATGCAGCTTGTATGTGTAGGCTATTCCTCTTCTTTATCTGATAATTGTTTTCAGTTCCACAACCCTTTCCAATGTATGTAGGATCCGTTACCTCTTTCAGTTCACTTCATAACTGTAAAGAATTTCACGCTTGACAAGTTTCATGTAAACACAGTCACTGTAAAGTACTATAATGTACAGTACCTTACACATTACTCATGAAACTTCAATTCTCTAGAGAGCCCATTTGTGGCTGCTCTGTTCTTTTTTTCCTACGAAACTGTGGGACCTTTATTCAAGAACTACATGTACAATCATTACTGTAGGTATACGTCTGTGCATTGAACACATCACCATTTTCTCTTTCTGACGTTTGTCAAACACAAAATTGAAAAACTTGCCCAACCCAAGTCCATTATGTACAGACACAGAATTCTGCGACTCCCAGAAAGTAGCCTGGCGGCCCATCACGTTTCGCTTATCTCCCACCATGATTAAAAGGTGTACACATGTACACACCGAGCTTTCAAATCTGGCTGCCAAGTGTAGAATTTTTGGTGCTACATTTGTATGGTGCATTTAGACAAAATTCATCTTGAATCATGTAAGCCTGCACAGTTAATTTTGGTTCACTTTTTAGAATCCCTTTTGGGAGTCCATTTTTCCCGGTTCTCTCTTGCCTTGGAAGTTTGAACCCTCTCAAAGAATTGAGTACACATACATACATTAATGTTTGCCAGACATAGAAATATTTTCACACAGAAAAACAAACTTCATGGGTTCCAATTTCTGAAGGCTGGTTAAATGAATTATGACATGCAGACAACAGGTTGAATAAACCTGACCTCCCATGGAGCAAAATGTAAGATCCATGGGCGCTGGGAAAAAAACCTGGATAACAGCACCACCACAGTGTTGCTGTGGGATTCCAACCTGCCAGTCAGCGTAAATTCATGTTCCATGCAAACACAGGGCAAGGCACCCCTCACTGCATGGGACAGTCAAAAATGCTTGACTGGGGGTTCACTTTTTTTAATCAGCCCTTTTTTTGTTTAAAGATTTACCACTGAATGGTGCTGAATATTTCCTGTCTGTCAAAGGTGTACCACACCTGGAATGTGAAATGCAAACCTTCCATGGAAACTCTTTGACCAAAGGCAACTTGATGCTTGATAAAATGGGCAGGAAGAGACCTTCCTTGGGGGTCAAAAGGTCACTGATATCCTCTTGGCAATTTTAGTGGAATGTCTGATTCGTAAAGGAATCCTTCAAATTGTCTTTTGCTACATATGTATGTAGGCTAATCGGTTGAATTCCTGCATTGCCTGAACTTAGTCTGGTAAACCTCACAGCCGAGCTACATGTACAGTACATGTATACAATGCTGAGTATTTCAACTGCAAAACCTGCATGAAAATTGAGCAAATTTACATTTCATATGGCAACTCAACTGACTCTCCCTCTCTATCATTCTCCATAGAAGTGAATGGATCTTAGAAAGATAAATTGCCACTTGAAATCACACAAGGGTCATCTGCAATACATGTATTGTATATAGTGAACAAGCACAGTATAATATAGGCTCAACATGTACCAGTACATGTATGTATATACATGTACACTGTACTTTGTACATAGAGCTACATACATGTACATCTCTGTGATTTGAGCCAGGCTGAATTTTAGCAATGAATGCTGTAATTTGTTGCCAACATCTTTCATTAGTTACCAGTAGTTGACAAGATTATGGTTGCTTTTCCTGTTAAAACAGTAAACAGCACACAAATTGGTTGAAAGTATTCACAGTATTCAAAGTATTCATCAGATATTTTTAAATTTATAACTCTGTATCTGGACTGTGCTTTTGATTTCCTTGTTTCCATGTACATGAAAATGAAATTTACATATTCTGTAAGTCCATAATACCCATTACAAATTTGAACGTGTGCACTGAGACCATGAAACTGTCATTCAGAAACGAGCAACCCATCAATATTTACAATGGGTATCAGGCTATCAGCAGTGGTTTTGATGCCAAAATAATTAGGTAAATAATCTACTGTGCATGTGAGCAGGTGTGGCTGGAATTCAGCAACACAAGCTGCTATTTCCAGGTTAACGGTGAGCAGTGTTCTAGCTACATGTAGGACCATTTAAGTGCCGGGTAAACTTTCGGATTACAAAGCGTAGTGAGCGCAGTTCTCAATGCTTTCTGACGCTTGAAATACGATCCAATTGGTACATTTAAATTTTCAGTAATATTTCAGTTCATTTTTTTGAAAATCCATGCTGGGTGGCACGGCCAATTTGAACCTGAGAGCCGGGCGGAAATTTGCAGTACGGGGTAGTGCCGCCCAGCACCGCCCACCGCGGCTAGAACCCTGGCAGTGAGGAGAAAGAAGAAAATTACATGACAGACATTCAAGACCGACAAGTGTCAAGGGCTACTTGAAAATGCAGATTCATCTCTAACTTTTCAAATTTACCGGTACTTCTGCTGCTAGGGCCTCTCTATCAATTTTCACACATTTGAACGGGGTACATTTTATCAAACTCTGCTGGGCTTTGGTCATTTAAAATTCCCGAGGGCTCTGCAGTGAGGCCAAGCAAAAAAATAAATATACTCAGCTTCTGGGTTTTGAGAAAATAAGAGAATGGTAGTTCGTTTTTTTTATATTCCAAGACACATGTACATGTACATACATACTAGTGGCTGCCATTTTGGCTTAAATTTCCAACAACCATTGCTGTTTTCACTGTTCCAAGATAAAAACAATTAGACCTTTCAGACAAGAAAATCAAATGCAAATATATGAAGTACATGTGCATGTAGCTATGATACTTTGTTTAGCATTGAAGAGTTTCCGGCATGTATGTAGTTTCACACAAATTAAACACACCAGCTTCCAAGTTCCATCTATGGTACATGTAAGTTAACTGTGCACAAGCAACTTTATACAGTACATGTATTTGGAGGTGGCCATATCAAGACGTTTAGTCTACCAATGTTCAGATGTGCAGCACTAGTACATGTAGTACATCAGTATACGATAGGTTGATTTTTTTTTTGCATTTTCACCTCAATTTCACTGCAACAAGGAAAAGCAAAGGAAAAAATCACCCGGGGTCTTGTTTTCCTTCATCGTTGGTTACAATTCTTACTGTAAGCCCGGGTCAAAGTTGGCACAAAGGCAAAAATGAACACAAATTTGTGATGTCAGAATAAATAGTCGCTTTGCAAAAGTTGAACATATTTCAACTTGAGTGAAATTTCGCTGCAAATTTTTCGTGACGTCAAATCCGCTTCGCTTTCCCATTTTGCCTGAAGTATGAACTGACCTTTACATGTAAAGCAGATGGTTGCTTGGTTGGTAGACCACCAAAAGTACATGTACATGTTAAGTACTGTACATGTAAGTGTACATGATAATGTGGCCACGATCAGTCCATCAGCATACACTGTAATCGCACGACTGTGTTGAGATACATGTATGGTATTAGGCCTATTGTATTAACTTTAGCCTAAGGGTAACCCCCAGAACCGTGGGGTTCGTCGTCCATTGCACTCCCATCTTCGTGGGATCGGGGGGGGGAGTGCGGTAGATCGGGGGGGGGGGAGTGCGGTAGACAACAAATCCCATAGTTCTGGGGGTCCTTTAGGGACCTGTTTGTTTCACACCTTCCTCCATGATCAGTGGTCCCATTCCTAATTGGCTCCATCCATGATTAGACAGGTATCAAGTGAACCAACTACAAATGATCGTGATTTGAATCTATGTGAAAGAAGCAGGGCCCCGGCCCTAGGTTTTTATAACTCCATGGTAGCCTATCACCAGTCACTTCTGTCATGTCTGTTTGAAATCTCTGATTTTTTTAGGCCTTCTCCCTTTTTGAAAACACTCTCCCACAACCACCATGATGACAAGTGCCGTGAACTTTTTTGTGGAAAGACAAGGCAATCGGCTGATGGTGGAATTATGTGCACATTTTACAGTCAGTGGGATCAGCCATGTCTACACAGGCCTATCCAGAGATTGGACAGATTACGCCCTTGGCGCCAAACAAAATACATCGTACCGGCGGCGGTAAGTTGT
Organism: Acanthaster planci; assembly: GCF_001949145.1. The sequence goes on from NW_019091357.1 coordinate 3,367,134, forward strand.
ATTCACAAACGGCATGACTTGGGCTTGAACGAACGGCAACAGAACACTCTCGATCCCTGCACACTCAGCGTGCATATTTATTGAACATGCTAAACTGATGAATCAAACATTCTTTCCAACCACAGTACAGCATATTACAACTTGTTCGGTTCAATTCAAATGAAAGAGACGCGAGGAAAACTTACCCTTCTCCCCAGTATCGACGGGTTTAAACCTTTGGATAATTATTCTTCTCCTGGCTTCTTTTTCGATTCCTAAATTCAAACTGAACTTCCCGACGATACACAAACCACTGCGACGCGGTGTATCATCACTGATGTCACACAAATATAAATGAGTGAATTTTACGTTAAGTGAACAAGAGATGGCGCTGTTTAACATTAGGGATAAAAGGTCCATTTGGATTAATTCAGTGAGTAAATTAAAGGGTGCGGTGCTTAATTCAAGACAAGCCACTAAGCAGTAAGTTGGGCAGTCCTCTCTGAAGGCAAAAGAGGGAGTCCCTTATAAATCCACTCCAAAAGAGTGAAAACCACTCAGTAAGAGGGAACCATATAAAGAACAACTCTATTTTCAAGTGGTCACCTGCAATGGCTTATTTGAAAAGTGGAAATTTCTCTCTTTTGGAGTGGTTTCTGAGGGATTCGCTTTTTTCGAGAGTGACTTTTTCGAGAGTGACTTTTTAACTCTATTTGCATTTAGAGAGTCGGTCGCTTCGATACCAGCTAAAGCTATCAGGCTGAGTTCGGGTGGCTGGAACTGGCTTGTTCTTGTGTGTTCACGAACAGCTCGATATGTTGTTTGTGGGTCGGCCGCTCGAACGGTTTCGCAGGAGATAGTACGACAGGCAACACGGTGGCGTCCATGTACGTTCTTCAAGGGTAAATGTTTGGAATACGGCCGTTTCACGATAGTGTGCCACCAAGAGTTTGCAACGCGTCGGCCAATCACAGTGCGCGAAATTTGTCGCCCAATGCGCGTTTGGAAAGGGTCGACAAATTTTGCGCGTCATGATTGGCCAACGTGTTGCAAACTCTCCCTGGAGCGCTATTGTGAATCGCCCGTATTATGGACTGCATTCTTTTCCTATTAAAAAGGAACGCCCATTACTGTGTTATAAAAACTTACTAATGCTCATTTTGCAAAACTTCCCAATCGCCTCTGGCTTTGTAACTCATCTTACTTTTTTGCAACTGTTCAAAAAACAAAATCCCACAAGTTTTTCCTCAAGTTTCTGAAAAACCTAACGTGGAGGTGGTGTGTGATCCTGTTATAAGAACAGTGTTCTTGGTGTTCCCGCCGTTCGAATGCGAAAACAATTCAAGAATGTCAAAAACAGGCTGCCTGAACTTTACTCGGCGCCGCTCATCTTGATTCGGATTGAGGGCGCTAGACAGAGGTCATAATGGTTGCAGGCCAGTAAATAAACTGCCATAGCCAACAGTAAATACCCAAACTTCGAAAAATCAGGATACGTTTCTTAGGCATTCGATCGCGAGATGCACATCAAATTAAAGCCCATGCAGTTTTTTATTTTTTGTTTTCTTTCAAATTTCTATCCATTCACCAATGACTTTTGAAGATATCTGTTTCCACAGAAGGTCACCCCTAAAGTGCATTAATTTGTGAAGCCCCGCGCCATTTTGAAATATTGATTGCCTACACTTCTCGAAAAATAGACCGTTTTCAGGCACCGATTTCTTCAAAATCTCACTCAGACGCAAGCTGGTATTCTCTTAGCCAGCCTAAACCTGTCTTTTCCATAAATCTTCAAGTTCATGGGCCACAAAATGCTCTATTTCGTAGAGAATTTGACTGAATACAAATTGTGATTTGGCCCGCGCAAGCATTTTTCGGCCTTTTTACTGGACTGTATCCATATCAAACTCAGAGTGCTACCCATCGCATCCAAATGCAAAACGTTCAGCAACTTTTTAGCAAGCAACAATAGGCCTACTGCGACCTAGGAATGGACAGTCAAGGATCACTGACGATTTGGAATTCGGTTTTTGTTCAGTGGTAGATTTTGCCGGAGGCCGTGAAAATTGAAAAGGAACAGCAAACAGATGGAGGATCATGTTGGGCATACTTTCCAACAGTTTTATTACCCCAACCGGGAAATTTCTTCCTGTGAAAGGTCCGACTCACTATACAAAGGTCCTAAACCTTCTCTGGTTTGGAGGAAAGAAAGTGTAGTTTGATGAAGCTACACCTCGCTCCCTGATGCAATGCTTGATATTGTATAATCACACCTCCAATTTACCGTATCCGAGTTCCCTGCGCAACAAGTTGTTATGATTGTGTCATGGACTGGGGACCTCAACTTAGCTTCGCCTTGGTCAGTGCTTTAGCTTTGACAGAACCCACTGAGTGCATCCCCCTTCCCGCAAAATGTACGCAGTTACGTCACTGACTTGGATATCCCGGGCACAGACTTAGAAAGCTTCCACCTTTTTTGGGGGGGGGGTCACCAGTTGCAGTGAGTTCAGAGTTAAACTTAGGCAAGACTTTGTTTTACGCAGTATGATCCTATGGGCTAAACGGTTTCACGTCTGTTTGCAGTAGATGCCACCCGTATCATCTATACAAATAACAACCCCATGTGTAAACCCGGCGAGAATCTATTTGATTGCAAATAGAAATACAATGTATTAGGTAAGTTGACGTAACGGAAAGCTGGTTTATAGAGAGAGCCTGGCTATTTAATGTCCCAGAGCGTAGCAAAAAGATCTCCTCGAGATAACCAACAACTCAAAGAAATTTGAGCCATTTGGGGGAATCATTCTGAGTATAGAGGGAACATTTTTATTTATTCAACTTAATAAATCCATGCCAGAACCGTGCATTTGGGAGAATCAAATCTGTGTTAACAAGTGCACCCTGTCCCCAATTATCCAATCCTGGTTTGGCCAAGTTCTTTAAACTTCGTACCCCGTAAAAACGAACTGTTCATCTGTCAGCAATCTGCCCCTTACCGGGCAACACTTTTCCGTTTTCGGGATGGAGCGGCAGCGACGTCAAAAATTTCAGTTTTTCCAGTTTCACACAGGGCTGCCATGGCCTGCATCGCTCTTCTGAGGGCCTTCTGCATTTCATTAATGTGCTATTGGCTGCACTCGAGATGGAGTGAAGCCTTCCCTAAATAAAAGAAAAAGGCCACTTTTCTCTCCAACTATTGTACAGGCATATGTTGTGGCACAGTCTGGTATTTTTGACAATCATACGACAACTCAGTCATGGTCGGATGAACCAGTCTATCTGCCACTAAAACCAATATTACCAATATCGAGGCATAAAATAATAGACGTAGCCACAACGCAGAATTCCGTCGCCAAGGTTCGACAAGGAGGCGGTTTGTTTGTTCACGAGCCTGCATCTCGATCTCTGCCATCGTTCGCCCAAGTAAATTAGACCCTATAAACACGATTTGTAAATGGCCACGCCAGTGAGCAACTTATTTGGTTCGCAAGCGAAAACAGACAGGTCCAAATATGGCTCCAGCAGTACAGCGTTATTGATAATAATGTAAAACAAAACAGAAATAAAAAGAAATGACGCAGGTCACTTGTTACATATCTTAATTTTCAGTGACTGCTCTTACCAAAATCATAATTCAACGATAAGTCGAGGGAACTTGGGAAGAATTTTTTTATTTCTAAACTATTGCAATCTAAATTCTGGGTGATTTTACTCTAAGCCTAAATCGTACTTGTCCTCAGTTTACAATGTCTGAAAATATCTTAATGTTCGGTTTAATTAGATTATGGAAACATAAAGTCGATATCCACCCCGGCTCTGCTTTGAGTTTACGATCTATTCAAGGTTTTATGCCCCTCGTGTTCCGAATTTATTTGCTTCTATCAGTAAGCGTCCTCAGGCTTCAAGTTATTTACTACACTATAAATATAGTGCAATATCGATGCATGGCTTGCCTCAAAGTTTAATTTATTGAGACAAGACATTCATCTTTCAAGTTATTCTGTTTAATCTCTGGACTCGAAACCATGATGAGACAAATCATCGCAAGGTTGAACTGAGGCAGTAACAGAATACATGTACTTCTCTTACATGTTGCATATTTATGTACCATGAACAGTGTACAACTAAACCGTCAAAGGCAACTCGACTGGCGGTACAACACGAAGCTTGTTAACGCCGGGCTCAGGGTGAGGAGTCGCCGCGACAAAATTTATCATTAAAAATTGTTGAACTTCGGTCATCGGGCATTTCACTGCATGGCTGTTTTTTGAGATCTGGGGTGTAGTATGGGTTATTAACTTATAAGAACGATAATGATCAGCGAATTCTCGGAGAAGGACGGCCATCGTAAGTGTGGTGCGGCATGGACGGCGGTCGGACTTCGGGAAAACCTGGTGAGCATACTTTGCTTTTAACCAAAGAGCCGCAACCGCCCGCTTTAATTTTCAAAACATTTGAAACAAACATACGTTGAGAAGCATTGAGCTTAAAAAACAATTAAGCTGGTAGTGTTTGCCTTTAGGTTGGACGTTTTCCAAGGAGCAGGGATATGGCAAAGCCCATTAACTACCGAAACCAACCACCCATGACCAGCAATGTTGTGACAACCCGCGGCGCTATGCGCCTAAACAAAGAAATTCGTTAATTTAAAATTCAAAAGTCCTCGCGCTAGTAGCCTGGTGACTGCCTTTCAAAAAACACCCGGTAGGCCTACAAAATGGACACCGTGCTCAGGATCGGGGCAAAAGGCTATCCAACTGTTACGAAAAACATATTTTGAAGGCACATGTGACTGCACGGTGGGGTGGCGGATCCAGTCGAGACCGGTTCCAACTGCCACCCTTTGTTCGCATTTCGTTGTACTTGCTTACAGCACAAACATGAGACACGGGTACGCGCAAATGTACAGTCATGCATGTACATGTACACGTCCATTGTACATGTACAATGCATTGTCGACTCGGGAAGCCCTTGGTGATAAGCAGGGTCGGGGAAGCCCTTACCTCAACGTCACATCGATCCAAAGTCCTGATTGGCTGGCACGCGCTCCATCGCCACAACGGGATTCCCGTTGCCAATCAGCTGATAGCTGCGCCCCTGCAACTTGCGGAATAATTATGATGCAATCCCACTGTATGTTAAATTTTCTCCTGCTCTTTTGCAACCACTGGGCCACCTGCCTCTAAAGTCAATCTATTGTTAGCAGCCTCACATACCAGCCAGTGCTCTCACTCTCTCTCTCTGCCTGCGTTTATGAGTCGCAAAAAAATCGCCAAAATATCAACAAACATGGATGCCCTCCAGAGAGCAACGGAAAAGCTGAAGAAGCTGATGGAGCTGATCAACGCCAGGTGGGGCTGGGTGGTGACACTCTCAGCCTTTTTCATCTTCTTAACGTGCTTTGGTACGCTCTACTCTTTTGGCATCTTACTCATTGAATTACAGGAGGAGTTCGGAAGCGGGGCGTCCGAGACATGTAAGTGTTAAAAAAATTATGGTCTTAGAACCTGTGTGTTTCAATGTTTGTGTGGATCAGATTCATTTTGAATCTCCGGATTTGTATCATTCAAAATGACAAAATTGAGTTTTGGTGGCTAAGCCCATGCTGAGACCGTGAACTTGAAGATATATAACTTGCCAGGCCTTGCCTGTCTTATCTTATAATAAAAGCTTTAAGTTGAGCCTTTTGTGTTTAGAAAATTCAACTCATCAACTTTTCTTCTGTGACAAATATTGAGATGACGGATTGAGAACAGGTGTTATTGTGGTACATAGTGACTGAGGCATATTGCCCAGCCTCTCAATATACCTTTCGCGGCCTTACTGATCGTTTTGCACTTAACGACATGCACGATGCATTGCGCAACTACCAGCAATAAAGTTTCATTTGCACTCCTGCTGTTTAACATTCTATTCAGCAAAATACGCTTCAAATTGACACATCCATTATACATATAGTCTAACAATGCTCCAAAAATTAACTTATAATCAGCATTTTTGTATAATCTAAATAATCAACCGGCTTTTATTCGAGCAGTGTAAGACCACAAGTAGACATGCCTGACGTATGACTCTCCTGCATTACGAAACTACAGTTCGCAACACGCGCATATGTTACTTTCAGTTTTGCTATCTCAGCTTCGTCCAACCTAGGCTAGCGGTTTACCGTAATGTTGTCGAGCGCCCAGGCATGCATTATTATAGTCGTCACGGGCTAAGTTGCCTACCGGTCTGCGGTTTTGCGGTTATTGTCTCGTGACCGGCAAGACTGGTCTTGGGCCGCACCCGTCACCCATAATCAGCCGAGTTTTGTGCACAGCTACCCCGAACTGTCAGGATCACGGTCAGGTCGGACCACCGCTCGTATAATCGGCGTGATGGAATCCCAGAATCCTCGCCCCAAATCACTCAATCTCATGTGTTCCTCGTTAGGAGGATGTTTTTGGGACATGTTTAGTAAAGTTCCACCGCGGTGAATTTTGCTTGCCCTGTCTCTGAACCGACGTCCCAGTGATTCTTAAATTAAGTTTTTTTGAGAATCCCCATGAACCTATGAAAGAGATCATCGATGTCGGAAAGAGAAATGAAAACAAGCAGCATGTGGGATGGTTTCACATGGTGAAACATGATTTTTCTCAAAACAAAAAAGGACCTATTTGAAATTTTTGACTAATGGGAGAGTTTGATGAAGGAGTAAAAAAGGCCTTACTGAACCCAAACATCAGTGTGCTTGTTTGTGATGCCTGTTGATCATTGATTCTGAACAACTAAATATCAACAGACTAGCAAAACCAAAGGGATCAAAATACAAGCCAAATATAATACTTTCCTGCCAACAATTAGGACCGATTTATCATCCACGAGACGGTGCGTGCCGTCCGTAGATCGCCCGATATAACGCCGTTTCGTAACCTGTCTCAAGGAAATGAATTATTCATGGCGCCCTCTTTGTTACTCTACCAGTCAGGATACCAATTTGCATACAAAGACCCCTCTCTGCGCTCCTCACGGCATGCATTGTTCCCCGCGTGTATGTTTACTTTCAAAAGTTTATTTTACCTCTGGTTGGGAGGTTGCCTTTAACCACCGAAACAAATCGACCGTTGCAATGTTTATACATGTACATTGTCGTTAACGACAGCGTAAAATATGCACGAACCAACATTGTCACCTATATTTGTAATATTTTTTCTTGTGGAAAAAAATATCTGTACCGGCACCAATCAGACATTGCATGGAAAAAAATAAGAATATTCTATACGAAAGAGCTGTTAACGTGTTCAACTTGGGCCACCCTTCGAGCATACAAGGCTGCACATGACACTGGCTAAATCTCATGCATGTTTGTGTCCACGTCCGTTCACTTTCCGCATAAACTAACCTTTTGCCGCGTTTCACCCTCTCCGCATGGCACGCATTCGGATTGGAGCCGCTTTGTATGAAAACCCCGTAAGCGGAAGGGCGCCTAACACATCGCTCAATTGCTGTTTGCGCACCGCTGAAATGGACCACTTTTCCTGAGAGAGAGGCTTTAAACTTTCCCAATAGTTTTGTTCTGTAAGCCATGGCGGCTTTCAATAGGTTGAAGAGAATTGGGCAGTTCGATTGGTTGACTTGTCGCTCTAATTTACTTTTTGATTCCGAACCGTGTAGGTTCGTCAAATGTACTGAATTACTTTAATTATAATATAAAATGAAATCGTTAATTTACAGTGATCTCAAAACTAATCATAGATGCATTAAATCTTTTGAGAGATTTAATCACTATCCTTGATCGATCTAGATAAATTGATTAAAGATTAACATTTTACTAATTGTTAAATTGGGAATCAGTCGATCGAGTGAATGATCGATTGAATACAGAGCTAGGTTAGCCTGATGAATTGACTTAGGTTAGGTTTGATGAATTGACTGCTTTTTACATGTTTTACTTCATTGCAGCATGGATTGGTTCGATCGCCATCGGTCTCCACGCCTTGGGGACCTTCGTCTCGAGTGCTCTCGTCCGGCGCTTCGACAACCGGCCGGTGGCCATCGCCGGCATCTTCCTGTGCTTCGGCAGCGTCATCGTGACGTCACTCATGCCTCTGCTGGAGGTTCTGTACTTCACATTTGGCGTTGTCTACGGCGTGGGCATCAACTTCATCGTCATCTCCTCCATCAACCTCATCCTCCGCTACTTTCCGACCAAGAATTGCTCGCGAGCGACCGGTGTGGCTCTCACCGGCTCCACAGTAGGTGAGCTGAACAAAACATGTCTTTCTTTTCCTTATATCTTTTTAAAGACTCATTCATTTTTTATGTTTCTGTCTCATTTAAGCTGGGGCAAGTGTACTAACAACACGTCAACAGTTTTCGTTCGCGTTCCTTTACCAATCAGTCACTCATACTGTTCCATTATAACTTTTAGTTCGGACACCATGCAGTCTCATCATTTCCATTTCAGGAAAGAAAAGTTTGGGAAAAGCAAGGTGTGATGAATTCGTTCAGAAAATTCCGAGAACACAGACTGAAGATTAATTTTTAGTACCTGAGATAAAGGGTAATACTTTGCTTGGGTTTTCTAAGTGCACTAAGGCTTAAGTTGTATGACAAAAGGAAGATTTCTCTTTATGGGAACCCGTCCTTTTTAATGCTTTGGAGTTGATGAGGTAGCCAAACCATTCTGGAAAGTTTATGCATACGTGGGTTATCACTAAGAACCATTGGCATAACGCTGCAAAAACTGTGGGCGTTGCATCAAATTGGTTTTGAGTTAACACCCTCGGTGCACCTATAGAGCAATGCCAGTCCAGTGTTGTCCTTTAGGAACACTGAGGGTGTTAAATCAACACGAATCTAGCACCACAGTTTTTGCAGTGCATGAGGTGGCGGTCATTTTTTGCCATGGGATTCAGGTTGAAATTAACACGGATTGAAAGCACCCTTTTTACAGGCAGGGGGACAGCCAATCAAGTTTGGTTACACGAGAGGCGCAGGAATCCACCAATTTGTAACTCCTGAGTTTTAAAAATGAATAGCGACTGACAGATAAGAGCTTTGTGAACAAACATAACATCATGTAAGATGAAAAGATTGCTCGAGAATTACGTTTAAATAACGAGCATCAGTCGGAATACAATTCACGAAATGGTCGAAGTCTGCAGGTGTTTATTGCGTCCTTTGTAGATTTTTGCGTGTTCAGATTAGTGCTAACTTTTGTTTGCCAAGGGTTGATTTTAACGACTTTATTTTATCACCTGTATTTGAGAAACATCTGTGACGAGGGCAGCGGGTCCTTGAACCCTGATATCACAGAGTCCAATCTAAATCCGGTCTGAAACCAATGGAACAGAAAATACCTCTCAAAATAGTTTACGGAGTCGATATCATAAAAGATGACTAAGATGATGCGATAAAGGTTAAATAGTTTTCTCTGAACTATTTTCCAACCAGCAAAGTTAGTAGTTGTAAACCCCATGAAAAAAGGTATTTTATTTTTGAACATCACTCGTTGGAAATCATTGCATTCGAGGAAAGTAAAGCGTAAGAAGCGTAGGCTACTTTTCGTAAATTCTCTCAATTTTATATAGTTGGTGCCTTCTTTGTGAATATTTAATTTTAAGAAGTAGGACTTATCTTTGTAAAAAGATATTTCATTATCAGTGTAATTTCGTTTTCGTAGATGTGGAAAATAAATAATTAATTTTGCGTTATGTCCCCTTTACTTTCCTCTCTTTACGTTCTCTTCCACTCTGCGGTCATTGTGCTGATTGCCGGGCCGTAATTTTGCATGTCAGTTTTCAGGCCTTCAAAAGTTTGGTTGTACAAAGGCAAAGCGGTGTCTTTACTGCTTGTAATTTCATCACCTGCACGAACCAGTGGATGATGAAAAGATAGATATACCAGAACACTATCTAATATTTCTCTTTTATATCGTTCAATCTCCACATATCTGCTAGAGCCCCATTGCTTCTTAATAGCATGGGTGTCTCTGGCAGCCTAGATTCTCCCCGAAGACGGAGACTACGACACGGTAAGATATGCAGGCTACCAATTACAAGGGGCCGCCAGAAGAACCTAGATGGGTTGTCAAGACTAGACGCATGTCCATCCAGCACGGACCCAAGACTGACGAATGTAGACGCAGGAGAGTCTCTCTTCATTCAGACGAGTTGCTAGACGTCAAGAGGAACCCAGGACTTATAATGACGACTATCTTCGTGGATCTCACGTCTATGGCTCCGAAAAACGTGAAGAGGTTAATGGCAACCTGTTGGAGTCGTCTGAACATCCGCAGATCCGGCTTGTAGAATTCAGCAGAACCTCAGTACGCTACAGAAACCTGACGAAACTGGGAGAGATCATCCCATCACTCAACCATCAATCCATTTCCATGATTCCAACAGTTATCTGTGCGTTTCCCGTTACTCGAGAAGAAAACCACATGACTCCTGTTTGTTTTAAAGAGAAGTATAACACTGGTATGTATCACGTAAGGTAAACCGTACCAATGTAACCCATGTGTTAAACTAACCCACTCTGTTTTCCCCGTTTTAGCTTGCCGTGGTGCCGGTATCACAGTGATACTTTGATCATGCAGCATGGATTTCGTGCTCTTTTGGCATGACTGGTGCATAAGCATGGTTATGCCTGCGCATCCCGAATGTGGTCCCCGATGCTGGGGGAGAGACGGGCACCAGTTGTTCAAAACTCATTGGCTTCTCTCCGATTTGACTTGCTGTTGTGCAGGTATGCTGGTCATGAATCAAGTTGTGCATCACCTCATCGTCGCGTGGGGCTGGCGGAATATGCTCCGCGTGGTCGGGGCGATTCTCCTGATCGTCTCCGTGCCGTGTGTCAGCACTTACTCCCAGCCGTCCTCCAAGAACCTGGTCCTGGCGGACTCCATAGCCCCTCTCGAGGAGGGAGAGGGGAAGGAGAAGGAAGGGGTGGATGAGGAGAAGAAAGCCCTGGAGGAGGAGAAGCAGAGGCTCAAGGAGAAAGAGGCCGAAGCTGAGGAAGATGAGGCGAAGCCGAGCAGATGCGAGCGGCTCCGCAACATGGCATATCCTGAGCTCTGGTTTCTCTCAGTCGGCATCATGGGATGCTGCATGACACTCACATTTTACTACGTCAGTATGGTAAGCTGATTTCTTCTGTGGATTTGTTCTGCATGGCTAACAATGTTTAATTAGTTATAATCAATTGAAGCAAGCTCAGCTTAATAATGTGAAATAATCCACCTTGAGCAGAAGCAACCACTCATCGGTTGAAAAAAGCCATGTTGGTCGGGAAGATTCATTTTGATGGTCGCGGCGCGACCGTAATGCGTGCATTTCATAGTCGTTCGTGAACCAGCGAAGTGATCAGTTCCTACCAAAGGAGCGTCCATTGCAAAGAAAATGGTATCCTCTGTTGGCCCAGCTCGAAATTCTTAATGATCCGGGTACATGATACAGGCCTGGTCTCCTGAGGGATTAAAAGGTGCCTCCGTTCGTTGATGTGCAAATGATGCTCAAGCGCCCCGATTGTTTTTCCTAGGCATTTATGATGATAATACTTTCTTTCGTTTCGTAGATGAGCTTCATGACAACTAAAGGCTTCGACAAATCGGACAGTACCCTCTTCATGATGGTGCTAGCCATTGCAGAGGTCGTGGGCAAGGTCATCATCGCGGCCGTTGCCGACAGCCTGCCGTTCCCGAAGCTCTACCTGTTTGTCTTGGCTAGCCTCCTCGGCGTCGTCGTCATGGTGGTGCTCCTTTTCGCCACTTCACTCGGGCTGATGCTCGGCCTTGCAGTCGGTAAGTGAACGGCCGGTATTGGAGACTGTAGTGGAATCGATTTCAGAATGTGAATAGCCGTATACTCAACGTACACATAGAAAAGCCACAAAAAATTTTAAAGTACTTGTCAGAAATTCATGCAAGGAGATGGGGAACCTGCCAAGTGGCAGTTTTTGCCCCCCCCCCGCAACGAGACTCTTCTGACTACGGTGCTGTGGTAGAGCAAGCACATCAACAAGAGGATGATGTCATGTATTTGGAATGTTCTTAATGCCAATTTTATACTCATTTCCACGATTTTCTTTTTGTTTCCTCCTCTCATTTCAGCCTCTCTTATATACTAACCCCTCTTTTCCCCACAGTTTGTGGACTGCTCGTCATGTCGGTCTTCGACACCTTGCCGTTCTCCATCTGTGTGGAGGTATTCGGCTCGACCAGGGGGTTGGACACGTCCTCGGTTGTCATCATCATGAATGGCGTGGGCCTCATCCTCGGCTCCTTACTCGGTGAGGACACGTTGCGTCTCTGCACGGGATTTGGGATCTTTGTAGTGGATGAACTGAGCCTTATTTGTCGAAAAAATGTTGACAAAATTCGCTTCCGTGAATCCAAATTTAACAATGAATGGTCGGTTGTACTGGAACAAACGTTTGTCCAATTTCGGGCGAATTGCTGAAAAGGGCAGACAGTCGAAAACGAGCAAAGTCGAGTGTTTGAATTAGATAAGCTACTATGGATGGTGTAAAAAGATTCGCATGACAACAAACTTGCAATGACTTCCTCCCTTGTCTCCAGGCATGAGCGTTGACCGCACAGGCAACTACGACTCTGCCATCTTTGCCAGCGTCGGCATCTACTGCTTCTCCATCTTGCTCTTCCTCGCTGTGCCCATCTACCAGAGGCTCTTCGCCAAGGAGCGGTACGTCATGGTCCGGAACAGACGCAAAGCCCTCCTCCTGGTGGCAGACGGACCGGAGCGGACCTTTGCCCCGTCGCTGCTCCCCTCGCCAGAGTACATTTACCTGGACATCGTCAGTGTCGTATAACAGGGCGCAGGAATAACGGACAACAGATTTAGAGAGACTAAACATTTTTTTAATCGGCAATGAATTTTTAGGTGTATGCGTACGCGTGTGTGAAAAGGGAGAAAAGGATGTGGTCAAATTTTCTTCTCGGACCGTAAAATGGTGTCGCTGGAAATTTGGAGAGTGCTTAAACAATAAGAGTGTGAATAATGCTACATATTGTGGAAAGTAAAAGCGGTTGCAGAATACGGGCTATTCGCAATAGTGCGCCTCCAAGAGTTTGCAACGCGTTAACCAATCACAGAGTGCGAAGTCTGTCGACCCTTCCCACATGCGCATTGGGTCGACAGATTTCGTGCAATGTGATTGGTCAACGCGTTGCAAACTCGTGAAGGCGCACTATTGTGAAACGCCCGTATACGGTATGGTGTGAGTGTTGTGAATAAAATACGGGAGGCAATGAGAGGTTTCCAAAGAAAGAATAGAAGGTACGGTGTACTTGTTGAGACGCTATAAAAACACATTACGAGGCCAAAATGAAGCTGGTGTTGATACTATTGGAGATTGGTACAAATTTGACAGAAACAACCAGTAAGTGTGCCTCAGTTGGAGACAGAAACACTTTGCTGAATTTCACACACGAACCTTGCCATACTTAAACTTGTTCATGAAGCTGTGAAGCCCTCGATGAGAATGTGTGTTGCGCAGTTGATAGTTATGTGTGTGTGGAAGTACAATGATTTTTTTCAAATGACTGCTTGGGTTTTTCACGCTGGCTGCTATTTTGTTGGATTTTAATTTGACAAAGCACTAACAAATGAGTGCTTAAATTCCATTAAATATTAAAAAACTCAAGATTTTGAGGTGCGGGATTTTCTTCTGCGTGTTTGCTCTAAAAGGATAAATTTTGGATGGATCTGCACACGAGAAAAGAGGAAAGCAGTCAGTTATTCAAAAGAAATGGATGCAGATGGTTGCATGCTAAAGTGGAAAGACGAACTCATCTTGGTGCAGCTTATCCTACATAGGCATATTAATTTTTTTAAAATATATTTATTGTTTCAGTGAAAAGAGTTTTTTGTAGTTCTGTACAAGTTGAAGAAGGAGAAAAATAACTGTAATATCACTTCAAATCATTTCAATTATAGCTTAAGTGCGCTGTGTGTAACTGGATGTGAGGTTACACATTGTCACGCTTTCCAAAATGACTTTCATTTGTTGTTAATGGCGTGTTGTGTAAAACTTGTCAACAGTTTGCCAATATGGTTGAATACTTGGAATGAACCAAAAAGTGAATTTATCAATGCTTGAAAATGAAGGTTTTATAAACAAAAATTCTCAGACACTCTATTATCGACCTATGAATGTTGTACGTCTGTGCTGTCCGTTAATTCATTTTAAAATATTGTTTATGTCCTTTTTATAAACTGTTAAAGAAACCTTTTGTGGTTTTGAAAGCAGAGCCCCACGCAAAATATTATTGGCAACAGAATGCAACTTTGTATTATATATTTATTTTTTGGATTCCTGCATTCTGCAGATATAATAACGCTATCAACTCTTTGCTCCGATTTTCGAAACCATTTCGTGTAATTTGTCTGGAGGATGAATTTGTTTGGAAGTATTTTCATATGCTCTTTGCTTCAACTTCCATTAAAGCCCGATGGTATTTTGCGTGGAGCCCTGACAAAAGTATTAAAGCTGTGGTACTTCTCTTTGATATTTTGTAAATAAAAGAGATATTTATTTATATTTCTGTGTGTGTTTTGCATACTTTGGTGATGACTCTGTAACCTGGTGATACACGTTTAGAGTACCAGGGAGGTGTCGTGTTGATAAGCCCCAGGGACGAGAGTGGCGGAGGCAGCCCAACTTGCACTTTCTCGCTTTCGAAGTTGCGCCATGTGCACTTACTTACGATTGGCCCAGAACTGAACTTGAGAAACCAGCAGGAGAGCGGGGTTTGGCAGCTGGGTTGGGGGTCGTTCAAGGTGGGTCACCGCTGTGCAGAGTACTACCATGACAAGCACTGTTCTCATATACGGTGCCATTTCTAGTTGAGTGACACCTCTGCCACAAACAGTGGAATCGTATTTTAAAAAATATACGCCTTCAGTTCATAGTATGCCGGAAAATATGAATTTTTCTTTCTTTTTTTTCATAAGCCTTACTTTTCTATAACCATCTTCGAAAGATCACAACGGTGGCCAGTTGAAGTACGAAGCGGAAAGAGTATATTTCAGAAACAATCTTTACAGACTTCAGAGATGATTACTTGAATATGAAATTGCCGAGGCGACGATGTGGTCGTTCATTCTCAGCCACAAGGTGGCGCTGCCAGCTGAAAAGTACGTTTGGGAGGATTCTTCAATGGATACTTCCGCTCATGGCTGGTTAACCTCAAAAATTGAGCCTTCACACGGTGCTGATGAATGGACCAAGGCGATTTTGTCTCTTGATCATGAATACGAACAATAGCAAATAAATGTGATCTGGCATACTTCGTCACCGTTTTCACGAAAGGACACACATGTATTATAAAGGAAAAAGCTTGCACTATAACACTGCGCTGAACTTCGGCGAAGTCCGACGGACGTCATGATTGTCTCCCATGATCTGATGGCTCGCGAGCAAGGTGTCTGAGTTCTACACAGGCTTCCAAAATTACGGCTACGTCTATTGAATGCGCTCCACGTATTTCTAATTGGCGAAGACCGAGAACTAGCTAGTTTCTATGCAATCTTTGGAGTCTCGGACTTGGACGCAGCTGTAACCTTGCTCATTAATCTGAATACTACTGGCAGCTGCAGGTGCGTTGGAAACGTGACCGGGTCACGTTCTTTCCCACGCATGCTCTGAGAAGCGCCCGGTATCCAAGTCTCCTGAATTTATTTTCTAACGTGTAGTTCATGCTGAGGAATATCAGTCCTGTATGCTCAAGTCAACCGAGCCTATTGTATGTTGATGAGAGGTAAAAGTAGTTATTGCACTAATATCTGTATTTAGACTATGTATAAAAGTAAATACATGGTCCCCTCTATGCGCGTTACCTCATATACATTTCAGTTGATGCATGGTTGATGTATGACCTTGAAAAGCTTTCATGATGAATCGCACGGAGTCTGTGCTTACACTTGTTTACACTGTGTAATTTTAAAAGGAGCAGGGGTCTACCATTATTTGTAGAATCAATACCATGGAGGAAGGAAACCTCCGTGATTTTCGTTGAGGGAGTCCAATTAGTTCCTAAAGTGGGAAACCCAAGTGTGTTTACTGCGCGCACGACCTGTACTATCGACCATCAGTTGGGGAAGTCCCGTATTTTGTGGTCCCAGCTGCAAGCGTAAAAAATGTATAATGTCACATCTAAATAAAAACGCACCGGATAAAACCAGTTTTGGTCCGCTTCCATTGATTGGCAGGAGGGATCTTCAAACACTAAGTGTACTTATTTTTAAATGTGGACTCGCTTTAGTCAGGTTCACATAATAATTGGTTACTGTTATTAACAAAGTGTGATTACGTGGATAAATAGGAAAGGGGAACTGTCGTTGCGTGTTTGTTAGATTGAATACAAGCTACTTGTATTTTATTCCGCCCCCTTTTTCCAAAATGAATCGGTCTAATCGAGCAGCTGGACAAGTGGTATCGGCCGGCCGGCAAGGACCGGCCAGTACAGTGTGCGTGTACGTACGCGTGACTTTAGCTTTCACCTTTTGTGACATTACAAAAGCGCAAGCGCATTCAAATAACGGGACATATTTAATTTCTCTCGGAGTCGTCAGGGGAAAATTATCTGACGAAGAAGATTTAAGCTCAGAGAATGGAGAAAGATTTCCTCACTTTTGAACTAAGAACAAAGAATTTCAAGCCGCCCGGTAGAACTTTAATGTACACTTTTCACTCATAACCTTGAAGAAGACAGCAGGCCAGCGGACGAGCGGGGGAAAAATGACGGAGAAATTGTACACAAGATTGGCGGTCGCCGAAGGAGCTAGCACGGCAGATGGTGAGCAGACGAAGGCGACCGACGACCAAGCTGCAACCGAAAGTACAAAGGGCAGGCTCGGGAGATGGCGGCTCGTCTTTGGCAAAATCCGCCGGCCTAGCTGGAAATGGGTGATTCTTGTTGGTGCCTTTTTCCTCAGAGCAACCTTCATCGGCATCCTGGCTAACTACACCACCCTTTCTGTGAAACTGCGTGATTTTTACGGAACGAATGAAGAAATCATAGGTTTGTTGGACAGTTGGAATTTTTCCAAGCTTAGGCCCTACCTTCAAATTACTGGGAGCTTTTTTGCACATCAATACTAGCAATACTATTACTAGGCTATTACTCATGACATGTTGTATGTCTGGAAATCCCTATCGTGAATTTCCAGATGTCAAGTGAACATTATGATTACCTAGTATGAGCCACGGTTAGCTATGATAGCTATTTTCGGTGAGAACTTAACATGCTTAAAGAAGAGTTCTACATGCACGGGCCTAGGCTTTCCCATGCAGTAGTTTATTAGCCACTAGAAGGTGATAACATGTCCTGAAAAGAGAAAATGTTGAATAATTTACTTAGAAAACACAATTTTTTAGACCAGTCTCATACTATGAGTGTAGGGTTTGTGCACGTGCGTAGGGTGTCACTGTCAAGTGATGTTTGTATTTTCCTTCCTCCATTGTATATGGAATTCTCCCCTATTTCTCTAAAATATCCGTCTTTAAAGTACAGGTAAATAAAGGTAGGCCTAGGCCCTAGTTCTGTGTTCCTAAACAAAACAAAAAAAAATGAAAATTGAGATGAGTATTCATTGTCATTGCAAAACTATTGGCCTAATCCATGGCTTAGAATTTTTTATGGAAGAAATTTTTTAAGATGAAGAATGAAAGTTTCAAAGGTGTTTGGTTGGAGCTTTTCTAGACCCATGAAAACTTGTACCAGTTGTGCCACGTCCGGGGACCAGTCTCTAGTCATGTCTGGACTATTCAGCCAAGCCACTTCCAGCTTTGTTCATTTTGCATTGTTATTATTCAAATGAGAAAGGTACAGATTGCCATCCCTTTGGACTTCCTGTTATGCATGATTACCCAAGGGGTACCATACGGCCTGTTCTACTTTGGTTCAGGCATTTTGCATATTGGTAGCTTTGGCAGTTCAGATCTAGTAGCACACATGATGCATTGCATTCGAAAGCTGTTCTCTACGTTGAAAAGAGAGTTTCTGTTGCTTTGTATCCAAGTTACATGTATGTGGTCGGCCCTGATCTGTTCTGGAGAGAATGGTCAGTCCAGAGTGTGAAGACTTGCTGTGTCCTGTTGAATACATGACCTTGTGTGTCTTGTCCATTGTGCCATCCTATCCCTTGCTAGATTTGAAAGGCTTGGCTGTTTAGATGTAATTACGCCTCTTCAAGCCCCCACCTCTGGTATCATGTTGGGCTCTGCTGAATATTCGATTGATTATTGAATATTTGAATATTATTTTCCACACTTGAATATTCAAATGCAAAATTCATGAAAAGGAAGGGAGAATTTCCTTTTGTTTTAATTGAGAAAAATTGCACTATGGAGGCTTGTTTCAAGCAGATTCAAGTGAAAAGCGTCAGAAATCTGATGACTCAAAAAGTAACTTAGTCAATAGCCCTAAAAGTCCCAAATCCTCTGATTTCAATATAAGTTTTACCTACACATCCCCAAAGGGATTAGGGTTAAAAATTTTGAAAGGAATAGAAATTTTCAAGAGGGCAAGAAGTAGTGTTTGTCCCTTAAATCTTGCTAAATTGTGGCTGGAGATGCTTCCAGACGTAAGAAGCTATTATAATGATTATAATGTACAATTGTGTGCATTTGCAACTGATTTTGTATACGTATGATTTAACCATCAACAATCTTCCGGTCAGTAAGACCAAAATTTGGATATTTGATCGAATTTAAGTTCGAATATTCAAAAAGTGAATTATTTGAATTGACTCAGCCCTAGTATTATGGCCTAGTATTGTGCAACTTTTTTGGCAGTTCCAAACATGGAGTCTCACATGATTAGTTCCAGTAGCATTTAAATTGTTAAGGACTCTGTTAATTTCTTGCATTTAATGTAATTTGACAATAAAAATAAAAGAATAGTCCAAATCTATTGAGAGTATGAGTGCTGTGCGTGGACGTGGAGAGGACATATCAAAATCAAGAAAACCCTATACAACCATAATTTATGGGAAGGACTGCAGCTTTCTTAAGCATTATATGCTTATAATCCAACTTATTGTATACAAGACGGTTGAAAACTGTCATATAACGTCAATTTAACCCTGCATGGGCCATCCCCTTCAAGAAATCTGCAGTTTTCCTATAGGCCTTAAGTATGGTTGAATTTGGGTTTCCTTTATTTTGGTATAGCCTGTACATGTACTTTGGATGGGGACTGTAGTTTTAGGAGAAAATTCCTTGAAACCATTATTCAAAAAGCAAAGTCAGGCTAGTATACAGTGTGTGAAATCGTGAGTTCATCAGTAAGAATAATTTCATAAGATGGAGTGAAACATTCCATCTGTCCCGCAATGAAATTGCAAGGTAGCCAATCTATGCCTTTCCATTGTATGGAAATGAAACATCCACTGTCAGTTTGTTGCTGCCTGCATAAATTCTGAAAAAAAATCTGCATCACTTCAATAAATCTCTGGCTGAAACAACCCTGGTATTATGTAGCACTTCAGAAATTTCTTGTGATCGTGGATGACCATTTTGGGTTTATTTGGCAGTCAGTTGCAGTAGGGTATATTTCTAGGTTTGGAAACCAATGTTATGGGCCACTTTCTTTCCTGATTCATCCTGCTCCAGGTTGGGTGGGGTCTTTGACTTTAAGCGTGAGAAGTCTGTCCTCCCTGCTGACTGCTGCCATCGCCGTGAAGATTGGCTACCGCAGCACCGTTTTCCTCGGGGTGCTGTTGGGGGCCATCTCCCTGATGTTGTCGTCGTTTGTCCCAGGGGTCCGCTGGTACTTCCTGACATTCAGCGTGCTGCTGGGCGTGGCTACGTCACTGACGACATTCACAGCCTATGACTACGTGATGAGCTACTTCCACAAGAGAAGCGTGCAGGCCTCAGGCTTACTGGCCATTGCATCCAGTGCAGGTAAGGCATGGCTCATGCAATGCCACATTGTATGTTTGTAAGAAAGAGAGGAAACTGGTTTCAGTTCCGGTGGAGTACTGCATATTCTCATCAGGGTCGATAGGCAAATGAAATATTTTCAAGCTGAAACTTCTGAACTAACGTTAGACTGTTGGTGACCATGCGATCTACAGTTCAAATGTCTTCAACTCTCTTTAAATGTCCACATATTGCTATGGCCAATAATTGTGCTCATAGCTCTGGAAGTGGCAGCCATCTTGAAATTAAAATAACATTTTGCTGAACCACCAAAAATGGATTTTTGTGCACAACACGAAGGTTTTATGTCAGTGGCCACCTTAATGCGATTGTCAGTAAAAGGATATTGTTTCCCCACAGAAAACTTCCCCCTCTTCCTAAAAAGAAATTTGGTTACCTCTCAGCATTCCTCCAGTTCTTGCCCTTATCACCTCAAAGACCTGTGTGCCCTGCAAATTTCTGCTTGCATGTAATTGGTCCCTTTGTCCATGGGTGAGCCCTTGACATGCATGTTGGCATACATGTACATGTATGCATAGGCCTCAAATTTCACCACGGCCGTGGCGGTCGATGCCCTTTCATTTGGCTGCGGTGCCTTGAAAATGGCACTCTGTCCGCGGCCAAAAATGGCCGTCTGCCCCTTTCATCTCGGCTGTGGTGCCCCCTGAAACTGTACCTTTTTTTTCCCGTAAGTTGCCGATCTTAAATCCACGCAAAGAATTAGTTTTGTGGTGCGGCCGAACGATGGACAATCATCTTCGCGCTACAAGCTTCACAAAATTCACTTCACACAAAGTCGCATCCATTCCATAACGGTCATGCTGTACAGGGCTACGTCTGCATATTACAACGTACGTAATCCAGCCATAGCCGATAAATTTTCAGAAAGCGAAACACAAGAGGGCGCTATGTCACGCAGAGCCAGAGATGTGCCCACGACTCATAAGTAAAGCATGTGAGACATGTAGGATTTATCCAAAGACGAGGCAATTCTATTTCTTTTGCATTTTAAAACTTGTTAACAGCTTTGCTTTTTTATTCTTCGGACAGAGGAGATGAGGTGATTCCCCCTCTCCAGATCTGTTCTTGTCACTTCACAGGAGTTTTAAGGCGATTCTTTATTTGAAGGCCGCAAAACAGTGTTTGGCCTTGGTGCCTTTCCTTTACCCAAAAAATGGCCTCGTTGCCCATGCTTTTGGCCACGGTGCCCCTTAAAATGTCCATTAACCTGAGGCCAAAATGGCAGTGCCCTAAAATCATTGAAATTTGAGGCCTGTATGCATACATGTAGGCATATGCATGGGGATGTCACAGAATATCATCCACAGTGATCAATGCTGAGCAGCCCTTGGAGTTAAACTGTTGCTTGTGGGAATGTGCCCTCTAACAGGTGGTTTGACAATCTTGCACCTCTGCCCATACTGAAAGTGGCTGAGACTCGAAATACGGCCTGCTCATCCATGGCACTCTCTTGATACAGTTAAGCAAAGTGTTCAATAACCCTAACACTCCTCAGTTCTCCAACAGGTGAAGCATTGAGGAGTGTTAGGGATAATGAAGAGGCTGAAGATTAAGCTTCTGTCAACTTTTTCAACAGGCCTGATGATAATTGCCCCATTGATGGAGTCGCTCCTGGAGTCCATTGGCCTCCACAATACCCTGCGTGCCTTTGCCGGGGTCGTTCTCCTCAGCGCCCTCTCGACATTTACCTTCCGCCCGTCCCCGGCTGAGAAACGCCGCATGTCTGTCATCCAAGTCCCACCAACTGCCCTTGACCAGGATACATGTAATTGGGCCCCCGCTGAGCCAGCTGCCCCGTGGAAGCCCCCGGTCCACGCCAAGAAAACATTCAGGGAGAGCATGGCAGTGTTCTCCAGGATCCTGCGCTCACCAGATATGTGGATCTTGGGCGTTGTTGGCCTTACGCTCTGCCTTGCCTCGACGTTCACCTATCTCAATATGGTAGGTAGCTATTTCCTGGTTCATTGCTGTTCTCTGTACTGTTCGTCAACGTTGTTTTTGTTTTGTGTATTTGGTCATTTTTTTTTTTGTGATTACAAACCATTTCAGTGGCATCCCACATTGTCGTTGATCATGCAACGCTCATTCCCATTGCGTTCACAGCTACTATTTTGATTCATTCATGCCAACAGTAGTAGTCGTACGAGCACTCGGGCAAAATTGAGGGGAAAAATAGTATGTGACTCTGAATGAAATGGTTGTGATGGGGAAGCGATATGTCTCAGAAACATTTTTTCTCAATTTTGTTAAAGTGCCCGGGCGACGGCAAAAGATCAAATTTACATCGAATAATGTGGGATTTGTTATGGTTGCGTGTGAATTTGTTCATTTTCCTCCTCCAAAGATTGTTCTGTGAAACAGAAGTACTAGTTCAAAAAAGCGGAAAACAAACTACCCTTTCATC
Organism: Acanthaster planci; assembly: GCF_001949145.1. Next base: position 3,389,470 of record NW_019091357.1, read on the forward strand.
AGAAGGGAAGGTTTGTAGCCCCCTTGTTTAACAGAGAGGTGCCCTTGCACCCAAACAATCTTAATGTCAACTTTGTTAATTGCAAAACTGAAGATTGCATGTTGCGAAGAGGTATGCGTACAGGTCGACTTGTGGAACATACTTTTGGGTTTTGAAAGTTGCGGTTCTTAAAATCATAAAAATTAAATATCTCAGTACATTTACTGTGGTTGTCTGCTGAGTAGATCACATTTTTTTCGGCTTGGCCATTAATTTGCTGGTGTTGGGAAGAACTTCAAAACTCCAAAGCCACCAAGGGCAAAACAGCTTTCACACGTCCACCAGTATGCAAGTGGGTTGTTTCAAGCCCTTATTGAAATAAAATTGCATTGAGTCTGAGGATTTCTGTTTCACTGCATAGCCTGATCTGTCTTGCCCAGTAAACCGTAAGCCTGCAGCCAGTGTGAGAATGCTGAGCACAGATATGCAAATCAGGGATGAGATTCTTCCGCTTTTTGGCAGATTTCTGCTTTTGGGACTTTGAAAATTCGCTTTTGCAAATAAGTTCCGCCTTTTTGGACTGTCGGATACGCTGATAGTCAACTTAGAAATTCTGATATTTTGAACTTTTCCGATCCATTTCATCAAGATAATTTTCGACTTCCAGGTATGTGATACACCCCCTATGATAATATTGCCATGCAAAGCCACTGCCCCTGGTACCCTGAATACTTTTGTGCCTTGTCACAGAAAACTATACCGTTTGTGTTGTTGAACGGATATTTCGTATCATTACATTTCTATCATAATGTCTGCCCGTAAAGACATCATTCATCAAGAAGAAGGCAAGGTGAAGCACATCAACAAAGGGATTAAAATTCCTGATGACGGGAGTAGGTTGAGGCCAAAATAGGAGGAGTGTTCTTGTCTGAATTTATTCGGAAATTTTGCTAAACCTGGTAAGGCAGTTGTGCCATGTAATGTTAGAAATCAATTATGCTTTCCGGGGCAAAAAAACCTTAACAGCACGTGCAGAATTGTTGAAATACAACAGCGAACTCTAGATATGTAAAACGAATTATTGTCTATCAGGTACATGTATTCGTGAACATAATCGACATGTATTTTGAAGCACATGACAAACCATAAGTGATGAACAAAACTGTGGTGGGTCTTTACATGTGTAACACATATCAAGTTAACATATAATAAAAAGGTTAAGCTAGGTATGGACTTTCACAAATGTTTCTATTGTAAAATGTGTCCCAGAGAGGCTTATCAATACATTGCACCACAGATCATCTGAAGTTGAACATTTTCCTGGGGCCCGTGTGCCGTAAAGGGCGCCACGCTGCGCGCTCGCAAATTTCAGCTTTTTTCATTTTCTGAGAATCTCATCCCTGGCAAATGAGGACTCCATGAATATCATTGGACGGCCTCATTAGCATAATCCTTGACTAATGAAATGTGAAAAATTACTTTGTGGTACATTTACATATAATTGGTTTTCGGTTATACTGGGCACGAATTGAACAGGTGTTTCTTTGAAGTGTTTTGGGGATGGAAAAATGATTTGAAATTAGAACTGCAACTGGAGGTTTCTGTTTGGTGAGTACCAGTTAACATCAGCTCCTTAACTGTTCCGCTCTCCTTCTGTTCTTGGAAAGCTGAACAGTTAACGGGAGTGAATGTGATTGACACTGATTCGTGTTTCAACTGGAAAAGTGGATTGAATGGTTTCAGTATTAAAATATATGTGTGAAACACACTCAAAATATGCAGTAAGCAGAGGTAACGGGGAGAAATGTTTGTCGGTATCAAAGCATGAAATCTTCAGAAAGCAAGAATGTGGCTTTTTGACAACAAGAAAGACTTGGTTAATCTGTGAATATATGTGAAGTTCAGGAAAATTGTGCTAAGGTTACTTCCTGTGACCTGTTTATTTTGGGTGTGTTCTGATGTTAGAAGTGATAATTCATGTATATTCCAAACACAAGTTTGGTATTTCATTTGGCCAACATGCCTTAAAGGTCTTCACAATGCAATCACCGTAAATACTGACCAGCAGTGTTGAATAATCCCCTTTCCACAATTTCAAAGGATTTTCATCTCAGGCCACGAAGGTGCGTTTACACAGTATTTGACCAACGTATCAAATCCAAGCACCTACTGAAGTTGAAAATGGCTCTTTGGTAATTGCTAGAAGCCTCGTCCCCCAGTTTGTGCTGCGAAGAAGCTGGCAGGAATTCAATTCGTTTGTCGGATTCAGTAATTGCAGAGTTGTTAAAAGCCTGAATGGTGACAATTTATTGCAATTTTTCTCTGCAGAGTTCCAGTTTTGCTTGGACTAGAAACTGAAAAATACACAAGGGTCATTTGACACTTTTTATTAGAACGTAATTATTTTACCGAAACCATTTGCAAAGAGGTCAAAAAGTGTAGAGATCAGCACCGAATACAGAACATTTTCAGATTTTGCCCCTGAAATGTTTTAACTAGCATTTCAAATTCAAAAGATCCAAATGTCAACATTTTCCAAATTACATGTCAGCACTCATAAAGGCTACATTTCTCATTAGTTTATTTATAAATGACTCCCTCAAAAAGATGGAATTCATTCATTTCTCCTGAAATACATATTGGTTGAAATGATTGGCAAGAGTAATAGAGCCTATTGAAATTGAGAAAAAAAATCTGACCCTTAAACCGATGTCTGGGTAACCTTTCAAAGAGACATGTATTCTGTCTGAACACTTTCCAAGTGTATTTGAACCCAGAGAGATTGCAGTGTAACGAGTTGGTATTCAGGCTTTATGTGTATTATAGCAGTCCAGTGATTCTTCAAAATGTGGGCAGTTTGTAACGGGGAGTTGGCCCCTCTTTGAACTCCACTTTTTGGGTTTTTTTTTTAAACATGGCCTCGAGCACGAGTGGGGTTCATCCTGACTGAAAAAAAAAGAGTCATGGGAAATTAAAAAACATCCCAGGCGCACAAGAAGTTTTTGAGTGACACATTCTCTTCGACCACAGGTGGAATCTCAGGTTCGTCTCAAAATTGGAAGCAGACACATTTGACAAGTGACTTGCAGTTCTGGAGAACCCCAAGGGACCCTTTGAATTACACTTTGCCTCTCAGCAGTATCACGGCATATGGACAATTGTCTTTGTGCCTCCTGTAATGAGGGCATAGTTTGCTTTTTTACAGTTGATGGTAAAATGGGAAGCCACAGACTCAAGCCATGTGTATGTTTTCATTCACATGTACATTGGATCTCATTCACGACAGATGCTCCGCTTCCACACTGGCACCAGGCCATTTAGCCTAAAGTACCATTATTTTGCATTAACTGCAGCTTTGTGCACATTGCAAGGCCAGGAAACTAAATTGTGTCATCCACTGAGAAGATATCATGGTTGAAGAGAGCAGTGTCTCATGAGTGCCAGATGACAAAAAAATAAAATGTATTCACCAAGCTTGTCCAACTTCAAAGGTAGATTTGTAGCACTTGAAACAGTGTTTGCTCAATGGTGTCCTACAGTGCCAAGGCTCAACTTTTAAATGCAGTCAAAATTCTATCCAAACAGTTAAGACTTTCAAGGCATTTGTGTGACTTGGGGGCAGTTTTGTGATGCAAATTGGCCAAGATTTGGACAAGCCTGGTGGTGGGCAGCAAAAGTTGGAAACCATGCCTGAAAAAGCATGCAGCATTCCCCTCCCAGAAAGGAAGCAAGAAGGTGTCAAAAGAACCCCAAATGAGATACATTTTAAGCTCCGTGTACATTTGTACATGGGTCAGTGGCTAGTAGCAAGCTGTCTGATTTTCTTTGAATGTATCCTCCATGAAAGCAAATTAACAAATGAAACGGCATGCTTTGACTCGGCCAAACATTCCAGGTTTTTGTGGCCCACAGCCAGAGACTAGTTGTCGCTGTGAAACATGGAAGTGACGCAACATGTTTGAGAAGTTGCATCTGCCTAAGAGTTGTTCATCACAACTGATTGTTTTCCTGCTGGCTTGTCGGAAACAGCACAACTCTGGCCGGAGCTGCGGAGTGTCAGTCACAGAGTGGTGGTTGTATTGGAGCAGAGAGCATTGTTGGCCAAAATCATGACAAAATTTTGTTTGTTGGAGAGAAACTCCGTTTGCCACCTTATTCAGGGAAATGCAGTGCACTGCAACTTTCAGTTGTCTAAATATTTGATATCTACATGAACAAGCTTGAAAACTAACGAGGGGTGGGGAATTAAAAATAATTGAAAATTGCATTGCGCTTGCTGCTCCCCAGGTGACATATGGTTGTTGTAAACTAACTCCCAGCAATATAAAGAGAAACAGTTCAAATGTTAATGGGTATGAAAAAATAACTCCCAAAATAGCAAACCATTCTTTCCCACATTTGTTGTCAACTAAGAACGAGATGTTTAAAAAATCAAATGAAATGTGGATTGTTACATGTATTGTGTTTGAGGAATTCTGTAGCGCTTTGGCTAGCGCTTTCACACTTGATTTAATTTTACGACTATGCAGGTTAGCTTTCTGAATACCCTGGGTTTAAGCGTGAAGACCAGTGCCTTCACGCTGAGCATGATGGGCGTAGGAGAGTTTGTGGGCACAGCTCTGTCCACACTCCTCGGCGACCGCGTTCCCCTCTTAAAGATGGAGGTGCTTGCGATCGTTTCTCTTGTGGCTGCCATGGTGACGGCTGCCCTGACTGTGGTAACCGTCTATCCTGGAGTGCTTACTCTTGTAATAGGTAAAAAAAAAATCAACAAAATGTGCCAAAAGAATGGTAAAGGTTGCATTAATAGGTTGCTTATACTATGCCCGCACTGTATGTAGCTGTTAGCATCTTCCCACCCCCATTTTGCCATTCTCTTTTATGCATTATTGGTTATTGATGTGATTGGATAGCTGCCAAAGGTTGTAATGTGGTTTTGGTTCTGGACTGAATGTTTTTTGGGGGAGGCTGAGACGGAATCACAAAGCTGACCTGGGGGGGTTGGTTCTGATTAGTTTTCTCACAGCTTCTAGAATTCTGTACTGTTTCATTTGACAAGCAGAGGGTTGTACAGTGTACATGTACATGTATATGTATGAATATTCCATCATGATGAACAGTAGACCTGATAATTCTATAATATGTAATTTTGTGTTCATGGTCATCTCAGTACATATGTACTTTGCCACCCCTGATATACTCAAATTGTCGTTACTAATAACCTTTCAGCGTTTCCCCTTTTACTGCCCTCTGTGGTTTCTCCCTGGTGAAAAAGTGAAAGGTCAACCAACTGTGTGAACAATGTTATCTTCTGTGAAACAAACAAATCAGATAGCGCCTTGTATCCTGATCAGGGTAGCGATACATTTGTTCAGAAGACCTTGTCAATTTGCACTTTGATCAAATAACAGCAACTCAAGCCCTTGAAGTTGAACAATAGGCAGCATGGATTATATGATTCAAGCCATTGCAAGAAGTCTGGCATTAGTTTATTTAAGGCCGCCACTTCCTCATATTGCCACCTGTTGCACAATTACTGTCCAGCAGTTACAGATATTGAGGAACGTGAAGCACAAATAACAAACAAGGGATTCAACCCCCTTTGTTTCCTTGTTTGGGCTCGTTAGCGATAAACCAGACATGCTCTTAAAGCCTATTCTCATCAGTCAAATGTAGTTAATTCATTTAGCTCAGGTTAATTAATCCACCTAGTATTATATATTCCTCAAATCCCCTGATGCTGTCAAAGAAATTGAAGTTCAGTTTTGCTGATGATATTCAATTGGAAATAGGTTGAATTAATTGAATGTTGCCTTCAGTACTGCTGTTGTGTTACAAATTTGCCTAAAGGCTAGTTCATACCTCAAGTGAACAGTGAAATGTCAATAGATATACAGGAAATCTATTCACACATATCTACGCACTCCTGGATGCATGCAATATGGGATCTTCAGTTGTACCATATACCCACTACACTTTCAACCTGAACGTTTATAACATGTACATTAGTGTTTAAAGTTCCGTCGAGCCTGTTTCTTTGGGATATTACATGAAGGCAGAGAATGAATTTATCTAGCTACAAACAATCCAGGCAATCCCATTATGCAATCCGGGGAGGTGTCATAATAGTGCACAGGCCAGGGTACATGTACACCGTATCATGAGAAGAATTCATACAGAACAATAGAGGGAGCTTCTCTGAGTAATTTCAATGTACTGGTATCAGGGATAGTATATATGATTCCTAACTCCCTTTTTATTTTATTGGAACTTGTTGCAGTTTCGTTTGTGCATTTTCATAAATTTCAAAATTACTTTGGAGGAGGCACGGGGCCCATTGATGAGAAGCTCTTGGGTCAAAATTTAGTCAGTGTTGTTGAGTTCTGACAGGAAGCCCTCACAATTTCATCATCTAGTCTCAGGTCAAAAGCCTGATCTAGTGAACTGCAACAAGTCTTATTCCTTTGTTGTGACTTGACTAACAGAATTAGATACGTTTTACTTATATGAACCCAAATACAACTCTTGAATAATTGTCCACCAAATTGAAGGTCATCACACTTGTGATTCACAAAGTAAGGCTTGCGTTATGATGTACCGATAGACTTCTTATGTACAGTACATGTATGTTTTTACTTTGTACATGTACATGTACTATTCTGTTCTTCTGAGTTTGTTTGGTTTCTGCAGCTGTCATCTTGCAAACAGCTAAGCTGGCGTCTGTTGACCTTTTGTTCACTTCTCACAATAAAGGCCCAGTTTTCACAAAAACATCCACTATGTGCCTCTGAACCCAACCAACAACAGTGACCAAAAGCCTCGAGTGGCCGCTACTCCATGTAGTGATGGCAAAACGTGATTGTAGGTTTTTATTACCTACCTGTAAGCGGCTGGCACTGGTCTTGCATGATTGACTGAATTCCCTGAGTCAGTCACTGATGTTACAGTTTGCTTTTGACTGAACTGGAAGTCCCTCTTGCTTGTGCTTTTTAAAGTAGCAAGTTCCACATAAAAAGTGGAATTTCCTGTACTGTGGGGTTTTGCAGTTTTCATTTGTTCTTGAATGGCCCTGGTGCCAACATCAGTCAAGGAAATTTTAAATTTTTTTGAAGAATCTAACTGAATGATGTACACACACTTTGAACAGAAGTGAAAAAGTGTAGATGCTTTGAAATTCCACAACTAGCATCCAGATGCAGCACCGATTCAAAAATTGTGCCAGCTGGGTAAAGCTTTTTTTAAAAATTCTTTTTCTAGTCTTAAGGTTTTAGCAAAACATGGCCACTCATGGGTACATGCACTACATGGCAGAGGTACTTAAGCTGCTGGTTTTGTGAATGGGGTCAGATTTTTTAACTAACATTCTGATGTCAGTATGGTAAAGAAGTAGTTGCCTGGAGTGGAAATAAATGGGCACTGCATGGTTTCATAGTTCATCTGGGCTGTTTAGCAGGCTTATTGGCAAGTACGTCTTGAATCAAGTCAGCCAAATGACATAAACAAAGTACACGTACTAGTAAATGTAGAAACCTTAGCTTCAAGGTAAAGACTTGTTGGTATTTATGCTTGACATTAGAGCCACAATTTTTTTTCAGAACACCACGTCTAAGCACCTTGTCTCTGAGAATTTGTTCTCTATCCCTCCACAATTTTGGCAATGTTTTTAAGGATCACCCCAGAGGCGTAGGCAAGGGTACATAAATACAGTTGAGGCAAAAGGTTTACATACACCTGGTAGAACAAAAACAGTTTTCGTCAAATTTCACAACGTTGCTCATTTCTGCCAACCTTTCATGAGGACAGATAAGATGGGTCTCCACTTAATGTATATGGTGTATGCGTCAAATAAAACACCCAGAGATACATGATTCACATTTACATTTACAAAAATCAAAATTTTGCATGCTCCATCCCTAATATTTAGTGCCACTTTCTGCATTTTTTGTCACATCTCATAGTCGCAGTGGACCACTTTCTGAAGTGTTTTTGAACGACGATAAGGGGGTAAATGTAAATTTTCTCAGAATCTTTTTCAGAAATATTAATACTTTGAACTGTAATAAATGTGTCTTGAGTATTTTCAATTGAAGTATACACTATGAATATTAAGTTGAGATACAATTTTTCTGACCTCAGGTCATAAAGAAAAAGTTGGCAAAACTATTTCAAACATCGAAAAATGTAGGAAAACTGTTTATCTACAAAGTGTACCGTTGTAAACTTTTCGCCCCAACTGTACTGCCCTCACTCCTTGGCCACAGTGAAACAGATTTTTTTGCCCACTCAGTATTCGGACTAAGCGGAGTAGTATTTTAAGCAGGCCAATAACTATTTCCCCCAGAGGGATTAGTATTTGGCCCTAGCAGATTACTATTTTGCTTGGGGTGATAACACGTACCATATCACTCTTGTGGTTTACTATTTGGCCCATATTATGAACGTACCATAATTCACCATTTAGACAGTCATCTAGCTGCCCCGGCAAAATAGTAAATCACCTAGGTGAAAAAGTATCTTCCAGGATGAACTACCAATCTGCCTGTGCACTACAGTATTGGGCAAAATGATTTCAATTCCTCTCCGAAGCATCCACAGCCATCCCATTAACACAAAACAAAAACACCTGGTTCATTAAAAGGAGGACACAGTTTGTGACTTGCCTGGAAAACTGTCTTGTCGCTGATTCTAAAATTCAGGGTAGATTCAGGAAACTCGCGAACGGAAAGGCCAAAAGCAAGCTGAAGCAGCCCAGTTGGATTCTGAACCAGTGCTATAGAAAGGATGTAATACAAATATTGATGTAAACGGAATGGAGTGAGTGGGGTGTTATACCGGTAGCATTACTGAAAAGGGGAACCTCTTTCAGTGAGAATATGTAGACGTAATCAGTATAAAAAGAGGCAGTTAAGGTGTTTTTTTTTATTGTACTGTGAATAATGAAAGTGCTTAATGTAGCTGTAACTTGTAAATTTAAATCATAGTTTTCATCGTGTGTTTTGTTTTTACAGAGGAGGAGGTAAGTGTTACTTCAAATAAATACACAGCGTGCATGTTGAACAATTGATATTGCTGAGAAAGATGATTTCACTTACCGATATTTATCATTTCACTTCACTAACACATTGACAACTTCACTACCAGTACTCAGTAACTTTACCATTCAATCACTTATTTTCAGGTGTTTGATAAGAGGCCAGAGAAATATGATTTGATTCTTCTTTCCACTTGTCTCAGAATGCATTTTTTTCTCTCTGAGACATTTCATCGTCAATTCTGACATACATCATGACTTCAAAATTTCAGTTTTTCTCCTTTTATCCCCCTTCTCAGCTAAAAGGTTGTTTATGTTATTACTGTACGTCTTGATACATTTATTTTATCAAATAGGAAGACTTTTAAAAAATAGTACCTTTACACTGTACCTGTAAGTCTCTTTTGTGGGTTGGTTTAAATCAGTGCTTCCTCTCCTTGGTGATCACGTCTTCATCAGTCCTAGGGGTCCCTTACCTTGACGTCCCGTGCAGTGTTTTTATATACATGTATTGCTGGATTTGGCACGGGTTGGGGTATTATGAACAGACTGAAGTGTTGGCAGCATTATTATGCAGAAAAGTACCCTTTCACTCAAGAATGAAGTTAGACGTGTTATCACGTACAATTACTCAGATGTGATCATATTAATCCCAAATTTACTTCAACCTTTACAGTTTATGTATTTTGAACTATGTTGAAGTCAGGGCTGTTTCATTTTGAAGGCTGGATTGTGTTCGTGCAAAGTTGAATGGAGAGCAAACAGCTTGTGCAAGATGATTCCTGACAAAAAAAATCCCAAGACTGTATATTTCTTTGAATTTTTTTGAAAAACTTGATCTCTGAAGTCAGGATGATTGAATGATAGTCAGCTTGAAGGTCAGGCTTTTCTTTTAAGAGAGACAAAATGTTGCTGTGTACTGTAGAGGACAGTTCATATACATGGACCAAGGAGGTAAATGATGTTCAGTAAAGTCCACAGCAAAATTGGCAGGAAATGGACTTAAAGTTGCATTACCTTTGACTTTGCTTCAGTTGGATCTAGTGTTAGCTGGAGTGAGATTGATTTTGGGGCTGAGTTTGCTCATACTCTACGTTTTGGAGAGAAAAAGAAGGGGGGATTGAAAAAAATAGCTCTTCATTTGCGGATTGCATTCTCACTGTCTGGTCTGGGCCCTGACGTGCTGCAGAAAGCTTTGTGTCTCATATACTGGCATCTCTCCTCTGTATAGTGATGGGAATGTGCCGTGCTGTCTACAACTTGATGGTGTTCCCCTCAGTTATCGAGTGCATGGGCAGACACTGGAAGCTGGAAAGCTGTGCTTTCTGCTCCATGATGTGTGGAATTGGTTACTTGCCAGGTGGAGTCCTCGGGGGTAAGTTTGTTGGACAATTACCAACAGATTTTGTCTGTTACTAATTCGAATTGGCTGTGAAAGACTGCCAAGATTAACTTTTTGCCAGTGCCGGTGGCCCAAGATATATTGATGGGAGCATGATTTGACCCTGCGACCTTGAGACTTGCGTACTGGCTCTCTACTCACTGTGCTGCTCTGCGCCGTGTTGTTGGTTTCTGAACTTATGGATGCCATTAAATCTTGAGACCACTAAGGAAGGGATCCAGAAGACCAGAACCTTTTGTTTTCTGAGGAAGCAAACTTTTTTTTGGAGGAGGGGTCAAAAAATTTGGAAATATCATGATCGTTTATGGCCTTTCTGAGAGATAGGGAGTGGTTAATTAATTTGCCTTTTTTGTTGAAAAAAAGTTATTTTTCTCCAGGGTGGGGGCATACATATGAAGCAAGATATCAGACAGAGAGAACTCCCCCTGCTTTGTGTAGATCATTGTTTCACTGGAATCTGAGGAATTCTTTTCAGACATCTGGGGGGGGGTGTGTGTTAGATAACAATAGTCTAGAGTGTGTATTGTGATTGGACTTGCTGGGGGGGTACCCCTTGGTCCCATTTCTTGCTGGATATTAGGGCATACATCCCATTGACCCAGTGGGTCCACCCTTACGGACTGCTGAGAAGAGATGAATATTCAGATTGTAAAGTAATGAATCCCACTCTGGCTGAAGAAGACCTCCGTTGCTCTTTGGGAGTTGTATCCCAAAGTGTTTTGTCATTTCCCATGAGCTTATCGTGGTCCTTGCCCTCTGCCACCCAGGGTAAACACCTGGACTGGGTATTTCAGTATCAACCTGCTTCCCTTGGCTGTTCCCTGGGAACACTTGTCGGGGGTATTTACCTCCCACCCCTAAAACTGAACACTTCTTCACTGTCTCATCCCCTATGGTCCCCGAGGAGAAAAGTCTACGTTCAACTGCTAGGGCTACCCTGCTTGAATGAAACGATAAATGTATGTACCTCGTAAATTGAAAATTAAATAAAAGAGGAATTGATACTTCTGATGTGTCTCTCCAACTGCTCAGTTGACGTTCCTTTCCCCGTAGTACTGGATGGGATGAAATAAATTATAACGTGACGTTGAACGCTAACATTACAGGTGCCTTGTTTGATGCCACCGGCTCCTATCTGTACTCGCTGCTGGTGTGCATCGCCCTCTACCTAATCACGTGCCTTTTGCTGGTCTGGGGTGCGTACCGCTTCCGTCGTTCCCAGCGTGCCCTGGGCCAGACAGTTGGCCCATCGGCAGCCATTGAGGAAAGCAAAGCAGAGGAAGAGCAGATTAAGGACGTGTATGTGGTGGATGAGATCATGACCACAGTGTAAAGATCCAAACCAGATGCCATATGCTGAGTTTGTAAGTTGGGTGTGTGGGGGGGGGAGTAGATAGTACACTGAAAAATTATCCTCTCAAAACATGTTGGACTGCATGAGTACAGTTTGGCACACTAAGCATGTCACAGTGTACTTGCTTTTCGTATATAGGGTCCAAAGAGTAAAAACTGCGTGCGTGATGCACATTTAGCTTTCTTATTTTCATATTCAGAATTTGGGTAATCGGGTATGCGTAACTTGTTCCTATAGCCAGTAGCAAACTTGTTCGGCAGAAATCAGCCAAGTTGGCAACAGAGAGCCACCGACGTGCAGTGTAAATCATTGGGTATTACCAGCCAGTGGCTCTGCAGAGCCTTGTGGATATATTGCAGTAATTGACAAGCCTTAAGTGGGCCAGCGACTTACAGTCTCCTCCCTCGCATGTGACCAAAGTCTCTCTGACGGTGACAAACTAAAGCTCGGTCCTCAGATCCAGTTGAGGAAGCCAGCAGTTTCCAAAGATGCTTTTGTAGTTCAGATGATTCATTTGTAAACTTAGCGCAATATTAAAATACATGTGTGTGCACGCGAAGTACAAATGAATAAGCCTATTGATTTATAGATGATGACCAAAGCAATTGTATAAAGCATCTCTTTGCATGAAATCTCAAATGGCAATTCCTATTCAAAGCTCGAGTAGAGTAGTTTTGAAGTGTGGTAACTAGTAGAATACATTACCGCCTACATGTACTGAGTAAGTGGTCGACTTAGTGATATTTTCAGTATTTTTTTACATTTTAATACATGCACGCATGCAAGTAGCACCCTATGGCACTTGAGACTTGACCGTTTATGGATAGTATATAATAATAAATTATGAAAGAGAACAATAAATTAAATGGAGCTTGATTTTAACCTGTGACCTTTTGAACAATGTAGTGGCACTTAACCAACTGAGCTACCCGACCCTATTTTGGTGGTTCTCCCCAGTATCTTAGTTCGTTTATATAATATGTAAATATTGGTGTTGGCATGTTTGGATATGGATTAGGCAATACTGTGTTGAGTGAAAGATGGTACTACATTTAGATGTATCTACTTGAGAATCCAACTTGTCGCCATTTCCTTATTTTTTCCCTCTCAACATGCACATTTGGTATGTTGAACAGTCAGAATAGTGCATTCGTCTGGAGATTAACCCTAACCCTCCTCAATCCTTCACCTGTTGGAGGACTGAGGAGTGTTAGGGTTAAGGATTGTCAGGGTGAAGTCGCTAGCAAGCATCTTTCAGCTTTTCTCTTGCCCACTGGATACACGTACATCTACACGTATATGTACATGTACACACCCAAATGAAATCTGTATCTCGTGTGTATTTCATTTAATAAGAAAAGATTGGTTAGTTAAGTCAGAGTTATCTATTTTTGGTTTCTGGTTATGATGTGGTAACTTCTAGCGTAAATAAATCTTGCCCTTCTATATTTTTTTTAGAGTTTCTATTGAGTTCTTCATGTTGAAATGTGACATGTTATTCTGAACAAGAGTAAGTTGTAAGAATTTGTACAACTCGCACAGTTCGTGTATTTGCCCTTTTTCTTCATCGTTGTAGGTGTGGACCCCACATTTCCTGGGTAATTGCACCAGACTAGTGGTGAGCGCACTGATGTTCACAGCCATTCTCCAAAAAATATTGCAAAGACTAGCTGAAATTTACATAGTTTATGGCTGAGAATGGGAAATGTGAAATGATCAGCGGTGAAGGAATGGGTCAGAGAGTGAATGTAAAGCCCCATCCCCAAGTTGTTTTTTCCTACCCCGGCCTTGTAGCCCTTTTCTCCCAAATCCCCAGTGGTGGTTCCAGAATACTTGCTTGGGTACTGTACAGTGTAGGTGATGGAAATTTGCACCTTTCATATGAATGTCTTGACATGGCAGCAGTGCGCCATGTGGATTTTATCTTTGATGGAGAGTAGTTATGTGTTGGGCAGTTTACTGTTCACCGCACGACATGTATCTGAAATTTTTGACCAACTTGCGTGTACCGGTACTCAAGTTATGCTGTAGTTGAACAAAACCTTAGTACAAGATAATTGCAATGAAATTGTGACAAAAATTATAAATGTCTTATAAAGAATTTTTAAGATATGAAATTTTTTTATCAAATCGAAGAAATGTTTATAAGAAAAAAGTCCAAACTCAGATTGTTAACCTGTAGCTTTAAATAAAGAAATAAAGCAAACTCGTGTTTGGCTGTACCAGATTTGTATTTTCTACAAAGAAAAATTTAAAAGAAGAGGTGATAACAACAAAGATAATTTATGTTTTGATGAGGGGGCTGAAATGAATGTTTTTTATTTCAAAAAGATAATCATCAGAAGTGAGTCTGACAGCAGGTGACAAATCGCCTCGATCCTGTAAATTCATTTTTATCAGTAGAAATGTACGTATAATTTCATTTAGGTATCACTTGAAAGCACAGAAAAGGTCATTGCATTTTACAGTATTGCTATTGCATTTTACCATAGACTAAGCAGTATGTTAATCGTTAAATGCCTTCAATTTTGAGTTGGGCTTTTAGATGTGGAGATGATTTGATGGTAGTTATATTATTTGGCATAAACGTGCATAACGCGATAGAGTTTTGTCTTTGAAAATAAAGGACCAGCCGTAGAAACACTACTGTGGCGCATGACTAGTTATTGTCTAAATGGTATCTTGATGTTTGTATGTTTTATGGCGTTTAGTATCTGTAACTGTGCACCGACATTTGCTTAAGAGTTTTATATTTAGCTTATTTATTCATCGTTTTCTTACAAGTGTGAGATTCGTTTTTTTTTTAATTTCTATTTAGATAGGAGCTGTTTGGGGGCTTTTGTCTTACGTGTTTCTGTCTCATGAAATGCATTTTAACTTACTAGTTCTCGACAACAATTCAATAACTCATTTAATTGCGTCAGGATTCCGTTTGATAAATTCGTGCATGCTACACAGTTCTAAGTATAGCAATTTGAATTGTTACTGTCCAAATAACGTTCGTATCAACAGTATCAGCGACCGGGGTTAGGAGCTAGTACTCCGCTCTTTCCGCGTGTTAAAAGTTGAACCCGTTCGATGTCCGAGTGAATTTAATGACAGCGCAGTGGCTTCTCGACTCAGTACCATTTCACCACAGAGCCTTCCATTTCAGGTTTCCCCCTTGAAGTTTTCGTACGCCAAGAGATTGTGCAACGACCATTCCATCACAACCCCGCAGCAGGCCACGGTGAATAATTCGTGCTTGCTTTCCCGTTGGTGGATTTGTCGTCAGACTCATTTAAACGTCAGCCACCTCTGTGGGTTGGTCTTCGTGATTTTATCGATGACGGCTTGCGACAGTCCCCTGGCTCGCATCTTTGGCAGGACGTGGAGACTGATGTGAGACAGACCATGGCCGCCGTACTTCATCTGTGAAGACACAAGTTAAAATGAGACGCTGATATAAAACAAAGTACTTCGAATATAGGTTTGCGGTATCTATACGGACATCTGTAGATGACGTTATTTTCAGAGCCATTTTCAGGTGCAGTGAATTGCACCTTTTGATGCTCTTATATTGTTCATGCTTTTCAAGTCAATTTAGACTATCTCTGAACTTCAGTTGTACGTCTTTGCAAGCCTCTACTGATGATAACTTTGTTGACTTCGCACATTTGTTTACGTGCGGGCTTTCCTGCAGGTGTTTGAAAGACTACGCCCCCACCGGCTCCCTAGGAATGATGCACTTGTGACGTCATACACTGGATAGCTTTTGCACATTGTGGCTGCTGCTTTATACATGTAATTTGTGACGGCCTTTCCTCTTATTTCTAATAGGATGATCAGAGAAACTAACGTTTTCATTCAATAAAAGTAACAGAAATATCCAAGCATCAAGAAGCGTCCCTGGCACCAAGTCACGCATCCATGAAAGCGTAAGTCTATTCAGGTTAAATGGAACTGTCGTGAAGAGTGTAAGTTTCTTCCATTACTGAGAAGAAAGTGCAATGTAAATGATTTATATTTTCTTGCAGAAAGGCAGTTCATTGAAGGGCAGATATCTGCCAGTCTCAAGTTCTTTGGAAAATTAATCAGCCTATCAATGTTTGCCAGTGACGATAATAGCGTGCTTAATCCTGTTTTCTCTGTCATGAGCTCCTTCACTTGAGAGATTTAATTCCTTGAAATTTTTCTTTTCTAACATCAATCAATGAACCTTCATAATAGTGTTGTTTTTAAGTTCTTCCAGCACAAAGTTAACTACTCATTTTGGAGCAAGCTCTTGTCACGGCTGCTCTTGAACTAGATTTGTCGAAACAGGACTCACCATCTGATGTCTTCCGTGGAAGTCATGGGATATGACCACCCTGTCTTCCATCCCTTCCTCCACCAGGCTTTTGATCATCTGGATCCTCTGCCCGTCGTTCATGGAATCGATCTCCGGGTGGTACTGGCAGTGTGCTACCTCAGTGCCGAAGAAATCGAACTCTAGCAGGGTGCCAAGCTCGGAAAACTCCAGCAGACCCTCTCTAGTGAAGAAGCATGCTGAATTAAGCAAAAGAGGCGGGTGAACGAATTTACTGGATCGCACAAATTTTTTGGTATCTAGTTTGGGTAAGTGTCAACGCCAGCGTCGCTTCCTGTTGGCTTCAAGATTAGGTGTGCATGGAGGACTCATTCTATGCGCCACACTCTTTAAAAATAATGACCCCGTATAGTCACCAAAGTGGACCTAATATCTCAAATTTTGAATACAAGCCAAGGGTACGGTTCGAAAGTGACTTATTGTGAACAGTCAGAAATGTCTGTCATAAAATTGAACGAGCTTATGTCCCTGAAGTTAGCTATCAATAATTTGGTGGGTGTCCTGGTCTCTCCACTGCAGATTTGCGCCGATAGTGATCCAGATACCATCATTATTTGATTGTAGGGATTGGTACCCCCAGGAGACTAGTTCAACTTAAACCTCTCAATCCCGATGGTCTTGTAGTCCGCCGTACGATAACGTAGTTTTTTGGCATGAGGCCCAGTGGAAATAAACGAGGGCCCTTTTAAGCTAGAACCTTATGCAACGCACAGCTGCCACCATTTTTCTCCACACCCTGTGCTCATCCTGTGCTCAAGGTCGCAGACACCAAAGAAATGGCCTGTTCAGATCAAAGACTGTTTCTTACTGTCGAGATGGTCCATGACAATCTTGTCGACCTGCGCCCCGGCCTCCTGCAATATTCGCACCGCCTCTTCGGGTGATTTAGGATCCAGGCCTGGGTGGATGGACACCGGGCAGCCAAGCGTCGACTGAACAGCAGCTGTGGCGCGAAGAATCTTCCGCTCATTAGCTACAGAGAGAAAACGAGTGGGCTTAGGGTTTAACCAGTTTTGAGTTTTCCCTATTTTATGCAAATGGACAATCTGGGGTAAATATAATATGAACCTGTCACTCCCGTACCCTTCATTTTTCTTCGATGCCCAGAACTTTAGGACGATTTTAGACAGAAAATGCTACATGGTTAACTGCACTGCATGTGCTAACTTTGGGCTTGTTGTGGAGCGCCCGCTCGTGACCTTGAGTTTTTAACTTAAAAATATGGGGGCGCTGTTTGAGATGACTACAGTCTCCACGTCTCAATCGCATGAAATTTTGGCATGTACATAACTGTCTCGAGTTTTGGCAGTGGCATGCTAGTGATAAAATTGTCCTGACCGAAAACAACATTGATCGTTTGGACACAGACACCATGAAAGACTGCTACTGACTGTAATCTGCCCTATTTCGTCGTTTTTTCCCTTCCGGTAGGAAAAATGCTTGACGTTTTCGTGGAACATTCATATACATGGAGTTGAACAACTGGTTCAACACTCAAGTGTGCATGCATTCTGAAGGGTGTTTACACTTGGGGCTTGGACAGAACGTTAATCACAGTGCCATATGTGGCAATAGCGATGACGTCATTTCTTCACAGAATTTTATGAAAGTCCAACTATAATCCCAGCTCCCTGTATGGGGAGTGGAGGCGAGCGACGCCCATCCCGGCCCTAAACTTTGCAATGATTAACGTGCGCCAGCGACACACCAACCTGTCATCGGCCACGTGCAGCCTATCTCGCCGATAAGTCCGCAACGACCCATGCTGCCATCGGCTCCCACCAAGATTTCGGAGGTCAGGAGCCTTTCAATCTCTTCCTGTGTCATCCCGTCTACTTCCGGTGGGTGTGTGCTTGAGTAATAGTAGCCTACGGGAAGACAATGTTTTTAATATAAATGTCTATGTATTTTCGACACTTTCATATTGATTTTATCTTTTTATCTCACCCTGTGGGGGCCGACTTGGCGTTTTGTGTTATTGATTCCAGAGTTGATTCAGATCATGGAGGAAGGAAGACACGCTCCGTGTTCAGAAGAAGTGCATATGCCATTCAGTATACGCTATGCACTTAAATGATAACAGTCGCAATGTTCGTGGAACTGCTGGCTTTACAGTTTTCACAAGGTATACTGCAAAAGACTTAAACCATGCGTCCCATCAGTGAGTTTAAGAAGTCAAGAGATGACTTGTTCGCCGGCGAGTTAAACGGGCTCAAGAAATAAGTGGCTTAGCTATGAGATGTTTCATTGGTTTGCATGCATATGAAGTTCTATTCAAAACAAAAGGCACCTCCTCGTTACGTGATTAGAGTTTGCAAATAAGACCAAGTAGGCTGTATTTCTGGTCACAGTAACGAACGTGTGAGATAATGTTTGAGGGGGAAAAATGACTCATGACACCATAGAAAGCTGGGCCCCCTTCAGAGGTCAGTGTTCACCCCCATGCCCTGCCCCCACGCCACTGTAAGAAATAAAAAAAAATAGGATTATGTGCATTGATCCTGGGCCCGGTGTGGCGGTCTCAGCTGTCTCCTGGTCTCAGCGGTCCCCCTTTACCAAATATGGTAAAAATACGTCATGCCATCTCTGCGCACAACAACGGGAAAGTTTAATTGGCATGCTGAGCATGCAGTCCACGCATGCTTCACGTTTTACGTGACGTATACTGTACATAGACTTACACCAAAGATAATAGCACCGCTTATAGTACCATGCGAGTTAGTCGGACGGACATCTCAGCACGGAAGTCCAACAAGATCGTGCTTGTGTCGTGCTGAAATGTCCGACTACATCAGGGGGGACCGCTGAGACCGCCACACCTGGGCAGGCGGAGAGATTGGCGCGTTAGACGTGTACCTGTTCCAGCAATGATATGGACACCTGAAGCGACCGAGAAATCGACCAACTTGCCCACGTTTCGGCCCAGACCGTAGATCGTCTGCTCGACCAAAGACTGGCAACCGTTCTCCTTCAGGTACAAGAGCTCATCGATGAGGGCGCTGTCTTCGTTCATGAGCAGACAGTTGTGCCGAAAGCTGTATCTATTTATTTTCAGTTGGAGCACACATTGTCATCATCTATATCAGAGGGCGCAAACTACGAAGTTCGCTGTACTACGAAGTTCGCCTTACTACAAATTTAAAGTTCGCTTTTAACTTCGCTTGAGTCGCAAATCAGATTAAATTCATACCTGTACTAATGCGTCTGATATCATTGACACTGCATTTCTTTGCTGAGACAATGGGCCGGTTCGGTATTCCAGTACGTGCCCCAAAATAAAAGCTCGGCCAAGGTCACCTGATAACAGCAAATACGTGCGCGCGAGATCTACCCAATCACTCAGCACTTGCTTTGTCCTCAAAATGTCCTCGCCTTTTTACAATACCGAACTGTCTCATTACATTCGTCACATTTTTATCAGTCGCTTGTTAATTTTTTGTGTGCATAAGTACACTGTAAAAAAGGCGCTTAGAGTTTAAACACATTCCTAAACGCATGTTGATAAACATGTTGAGGGTTAAACGTGTTTTGGTAAGTGGGTACTAGAAGTGTTTGAACTCTCAACGCTGTTTTTACAGCGTACAAAATATTCCATTAGATTTATGTCAAACTTACGGATTATGGCGAAACCAGTAAAGGTTCTCCATCGTGATGGGCCATGTAAATTTATTTCGTCCTTTATCACTGGTTGGCTCTTGGTAGTAACAGGTGAAATCTGCGTACAGGTGCTCGTGGGAAAGAGTAAACCCTAACTCCCCCGGATCAACTTGACCCAAAACTGGTGGAATGGAAAGAGAGGCGAACGATGTAAAAATGATATTCAGCCGCCATATTTCTTTTCTTTAGAGCATATCACTGCCTGGTGAGAAATAACCTCAGGATAGGCGCTTTCCCTCGAGCACAGTTCATCGCTAGAAGCCGTAGGTATAAGAACCCTGAGCCGCAAGCATGAGTCATTAGTCTCCAAGTCAAGTCACAACCTAAAGTACGTCGTTGGCCAATTCTTACCTGTGAGTGCCTTGCCTTTCAGTTGATCAACCATGCTGAACTTATCCCGTGGATAGCTGGTCGTTGACGAAGCCGCGTGCGTCTACGTGTTGAGGCAGTGATCAGGAGTATGCAGGCAATCGTGAATGATCATTAACCTTTGTATCGGGCCATCGAGCTATGATCAGGCACAAATAACTCTGACCATCCAGAATCCAGCAATGCGCCACACGTGGAGTAATTTTAGCTTCGTGCGTCATTTTGCTTCACGCCATCGAAGTTCGCCGGCTTCAAACGGGCAAGTGCAGCCCGTAGGGTCAACCGCTACACTGTGACGTTCCTAGTAGCGTGAATATTGGCAAGGTTCAAGCAGGAGATACCCCCAAAATAGCCGATTCAACTCATCAACAAAATACTATTGGAACAAAGGTCTCGGGCGCGAAAGCCAACACGAACAAGAAATTGTTACCTCAGATTAAAATCTATATTTCGTAGTGTAAATTTACAAAAGTTGAACACCCAAGCGAGCTTTGCTTGTAAATATTTTGTGACTTCAAATTCGCTTTTCATTCGTACGTGTATTAAGTGTGAAGTGGACTTTTCACAATCAGACTGCATTGCGGTAATTCCGTACGGCCAAATATATTAAATGCATTATTCTATGACGAAAGAGGCGCATTATAAACTTGTGTTATTGTAATCCCCCAGGAGGGGTGGAGGTTATCCGTCGTCATTGCGTAGCAGGGATAACGTAATACAGTGCAGGCAAAGTAAACCGAAGCATGATTTTCTGGTGGGAAGAGGATAACCATTGATTGCTTATAATTGCCACGAGTGATAAGTATGACAGTTACAACTTCGGTCAAGTTGATTTGCGAAAGGTTATTCCATCCTATTGGCCAGTTTCCCAAGTAATCATCACATAAGACTGGGTTCTTTTCAATTCACGAAGATTAATGAAATTTTGTATCGCTACGAAAGGAAAGTAGTATTTGAATCACCACAGCACGCCAAATCGGATTACATACCTTCCCACCTTTTTAATTCAGATTTCAAAGATTGAACATTAATATAAGTAATACAGTAAATAATGTAACAGGAGAACATTCAACTGAACGTATATATATGTACATGACCATGCCAAAGGCAAACCTTATAGTTGTCGGAATGCATGTACAATGTATATCAAAATTTGTTACACAATCTCGCTGCAGCGTTCTTCAGGAGACAAGTTGCATGTTGCTTTGTATTTCTGGTTGTTTCTGGCTTTCGGGTGACCTTTGGTCCTTAATTGCCACGTAACATGAAAACGCTGTCCAATTTTTGTTTGACTGATCTAAAGTTGTGCAGAACTTCAAAGAAAAACAAAGTTATGAAAAAGATAATGTTTACAGCGGCTTAGCAAACTTTCCACGGGGATTATATTGTTGGGTCAAATCCCCCCGTTTGAATATTTAAGGTTAAAATTAACTTGATACCACAAGAAGTTGTACGGATAGGCCTACTTGTTTCATGTGAACGATCCTTACAATTCAGCAATCATGACGCCGATTTTCAAAAACCACGAGTTGATGTTAAATCTGGTAATATAGGCAGGCTCCAGGGAGGGGAGGTACCTGCGACACAACCTCATTCGGGTAATGATCACTCTACTTGAACGCTAGCCACCTCTGTGGGTTGGTCGTTACAAACTTATCGATGACAGACTGCGACAGTCCTCTTACTCGCATCTTTGGCAGGACATGGAGATTGATATGTGACAGACCGTGCCCGCCGTACTTCATCTGCAGAGAGACAGAGCAGCAATGTAACAGGACAAGGTGGTTTCATCTTTCAACCCCCGTGTTTTACGTTTGCTGTAAACCAAACCCTACCAAACGTCTGTGCAAAACATCCGCGCAACTGGGACTCACCATCTGATGTTTGGCGTGGAAGTCATGGGATATGACCACCCTGTCCTCCATCCCTTCCTCCACCAGGCTTTTGATCATCTGGATCCTCTGCCCGTCGTTCATAAAATCGATCTCGGGGTAGAACTGGCAGTGCGCTACCTCCGTGCCGAAGAAATCGAACTCCAGAAGCGTGCCGAGCTCGGTAAATTCCAGTAGAGACTCTTTGGTGAAGAAGCACCCTTTGTCAAAAAGAAATCTTAGCTTTGAGCGTAGCTATTGGCACCATATGGGGTAGATTATTATGGGGTGCATTAAAGGTGACACCAATAAGTTATAAACTCGGCAATTTCAGCTGCCAGTTTTCTATTTGAGTGCTTCCCATCGACGCTGCATGCATTCAATTTATACGAACATGTTAGCCCGTGTGACCGCTGCAAAGGGATGTTGGTGCAGTATCTATCAAGACGAGACAAGACAGCATTAATAACTCTGGTTCGTGCCAAAGAGTCCTTACAATATAATCAACGTCAGCCGTTCGCCGAACACTCACTTTCGGTTGGCAACATTTTCATCATTATACTTGCAGCAACTTACTGTCAAGATGGTCCATGACAATCTTGTCGACCTGCGCCCCGGTCTCCTGGAGTACTCGCACTGCCTCCTCGGGTGATCTGGGATCCAGGCCTGGGTGGATGGACACCGGACAGCCTAGTTTCGACTGCACGCTGGCCGTGGCGCGAAGAATCTTCCGCTCGTTGTCTGGGGAGCAAAAGAACATCGCCGTTGAACGTCTTCTTAGTAATCTTCGAGATATTCGAGGATGGGGACTTGCTGGGAAGTTATATTTTGGCATTTGAAGCAGTAGGTGGGGGTGGGGTAGGCGCCAGCCTGCCGTAAATAGGACTATTACCTCTCAAGGGCCAGGAACACCCTATCTCGCCGATGACTCCACACCGACCTGTGCTACCGTCAGCCCCTTGCATTATGTCAGTGGTCATGACCTTTTCAACGTCTTCCTGTGACATCCTGTCCATTTCTGGCGGGTGTGTGCTTGACGTGTAGTAGCCTACAAAACGCAGCCGAAAAGAGCTCACGATAATTGCCCGACAGCAGTCATATTTGCCATGACACAAGAACTAAATGCACGCCTATAATTATGTCTTTAAAGGAGGTTTATCTAACAAGCTTAACTGGGATGCGGGATGATATCACGACAAATGAGACTTCAACGGAGCAAAACACTATTCTCACAAAGTGGAAGGGAGTGGCATATCTTCCCACCCCAAACCGAAATCCCAGTTGGGATTAAGGAGCTGCATTACCCCTGATCTGCTACGAGTACTAACTCGTGAGGATAAGACATGCATGTTCAGACTCTAAGACCTTAAATTTAATATCATTTTACTTTTTCCAAGATGACTTTTTTTTTTTGTTGGTTTTTTTTCACCTGTCCCAGCAATGACATTCACCCCGGTAGCGGTGGAGAACTCGACCAGTTTACCGACATTACGGTCGAGCCCAAGCGTTGTCAACTCTACCAGGGACTGGCAGCCATTCTTCTTCAGGTAAAGGAGCTCCTTGATAAGAGCCTCATCTTCGTTCTTGAGAAAAAGGTTTTCCTTCCAACTGTAACTGAACTTAGAGAAAAAGTTATCCCATCAGGATTCATGTGAAAGTACGCCCTTTGAAAAGTGAGCAAAACGCTTTTGAAAATATTTCAAAGATGATCATACGCGCTCAGAAAAATACCAAGTTCAAGAGTCGGTCAGGTGTAGGTTCTGAGGACCAAACCCCTTTACTTGATAGGGTTCAGAGAACCAACTCTAATGAAATAAGGTTTAAATGAAATAAGGTTCCAGGTTCTAAAAAGAACTGAATCCTTTGAGAACCTTGCCTTCGGCCATGAGTTTGAATATAAGTACTCGAAGGCTTTTATCATCATCACCACATACAGGGACATGTACTGAAAGTTTTCTTTCATTTACAGTCCCAGACCCAACAGATTCATATTAAAAGATCCAACAGTCCCTTGCAAGCAAGATCGATCAGGCTTGTCGTTCCAGAAACGTAAACATTCGCATTCAACAGAATAATTGTAATGACCGTGATATTTACGGATTACTGCGCAACCAGTACAGGTTCTCCATGGTGATTGGTAATCTGCATATTTCCCGCCCCTCCTCTGTGATTGGCTCGGAGTAGAAACAACCAAAGTCGGCATGCAAGTGCTCATGGCTGAGTATGCACCCCAAATCCGCCGGATCAATGGGTCCAAGAACTGCAAAACAAGAAAAAAATAACTGTTCCATTCCGATATAATTATTTAAGCCAAATGTACCAAGAGTTGGATTTTTATATTTGCAGTGCGTTGGAATGAAGTGCTCTAAAAAATTTGGGAACTCGTGCAGAACTGGACATGGTGCGATGCGTGCCCTCACCCGTTAATACTTTTCCTCTCAGATTTTCTACCATTCTGTGTTAATGTAGAGCGAGTCTGAGAATTGAAGTGCAGAACACGCGGTAGTCAGTTGAGTGGACCTGTGTGACCGCACGTGGTTTCACCCAGGTGAGCTGGCTAGTTCTTGACGTCCACTTATCCCTGTATTTAGGTGAAACTTACACGACGACCACCCTAGAAATGAACGACAGAAAATCCAAATTACAAGTTTGGCCATGGGTGTCGTGTCACCAACAGCCTGAGTGCTTCCAGGCGACCTCCATATTATGGCCGTGTATTTATCGCTAAGCCGTGGCGTGACGGTGTTGCGCTGTATCACGGGAAGGACCGGTTTTTTACAAGCGTGGTGACCCGTGACTACATGCATGGTGATGACTGGACTGAGTAGATGAGCTGTCGGCTCTATCATGGTTTAGAGATAACCTGCGTTAACTCTTGTGCTTAAGTGCAACTCGTCATCACACAACTCCTGTAGTCACAGGTAAACATGAAATAAGCAACACTATCTAATACAGGCATGCAGTGATCATTAGCCAGGACAAATTTAAACTTCGTGACTCAGTGGCTGATCGACTCAACGTGCGTTCTCGATGTCCTTGCATGAGTCGCAATAAAGCAGGCACCGTGCACCCAGCCTGAGTCTCGCACCGAGACGCTTGTCGTAATGAACCATCAACCGTCGCTGAAAGATGGGGCTAGCTATGTGAATACAACCGCAGAGCAAGGACAACTAGTGTGGGAGGGCTGCGTATAGCACCGTGATCAGAATATTGACAAGAATATAATATCATTTATTGACAAGAATGTAATATAAAATCAGTGCAATAGAATATGTGATTGCACATATTCCAGAGCACTGATTTTATATTACAGTAAAATTTCGATACCTCGAATCTCCGGGGAATGGACAAAAACATTAGTTATCTGAAATTCGAGTTAAAAGAAAGTTCCGATTTCTTTTGAAGTGAAGTCATTATTATGATGTGTATTTCTATGATTTTAGGGATGGTCTGCTTCTGATGAAAATTTCTAAAAATTTCATTGGCCACCCCCCCAAAAAAATTGAAAGGCAAATGAAACGGGACATGTCGATCGTCGTTTTTCTGTGCAGCCTGAACACCTGCAAGAGTTGTATTTTTAAAATAATGGTGAAGTATGGGGACTTATAATTTGCTGTCTATATGGGAATTTAATTGTAATGGTACACCCTTCATGGCAACACGGAGGCCGTTTGGAACACGGACGTGTATAATAAAATCTGGACTCGCAATGCCCTTAATCAGCTTATAGAGTCATTGAATCCACTCGCGGCCATTTTACCGAGCCGAATACAAAGCTTTCCCGGCAATGCCCGCCTTTGTTCTTCCTGACGTCAAAAGAAGGGAGCCAACCCACAGTAACTTCATAGCTAGCTCAGTGCGCCCTCTTTAATGAGGATTTTTACGTGAAATTTATATCATCATCTTTACCCATCAGCCAGTGGTTTTCTTTTCCCCGGGCCGGAGTGACACTGGAGTAAAGTGAAACCTCAATGGAACAATTGCCAGAGGTTTTGAGGGCCCACGTCAGCCTTGAGTCTACGGTATACATGTTGGTTTGCTTCAAGATCGACACCCATTAAAAATTCCAAATTCTTGTGTTCAGTGTCAACTTTCACAAGTAAAGACACCTCACTGGTAAATTCAGACTACTCCAGATTTTAAAGAGATTGTTTTAAAATTCCTGAAATCCAGAAATTCGCCTTGGTTGAAGAGGAAAACCTGTAACTATATAAAGCCTGATGAGCAACTTTTGAATATTTTTAGAGCAGCAAACCAGGGTTGCATTTGTATTAACATTATGGCCAAATCTGTTCCCTGGACCACTCAGAAATGTTTCAATAATTGGATTTTGAGAGATTTGGAGACTGTTTCATTTCCTTCGTCCCCTAAGCGTGTAAATATTCCCTATGTGTAGGCTAAGCTCAGAATATTCATAAAACATGTAACGTTACGTAACATAAAGAGATACCAGTGTCGTCGGTCGTTGCCCACCCCTGGCCTATAAGAAATGTGGTTCTGGATTGCGATTATAAGCTTGTTTCGTGCGTTTTGGACGCAAAGTCGTTGTTGTTTCCATGCAACATTTTCTAGAAAGGGCAGGGGGCTAGTTAAAACCTTGCACTTAAACGCGACGATTCTCAAAACATGCATAATCAGTTTTAGACGCAAAAGGAGCGCATAACCATGCCAATAATTTTGGGGATTTTGAAAAAAATAAAATGGAATTAATCTGATTTCTAAAAACATTTTTTATTTCTGAAAGAGACTTAAATGCGACTTGAATTAAATGCGAGCCAGGCACTCCGCGCATGACGTCACTATGCAAAACTCACGCTGCATCCAAACCCCGTTTACAGTCGGTCCGTGATATACACGGCGGACCGACTACGGACCGACTACCGTACAAACACACTGCAAACAACACGTGGGTGCGGTGGCACACGTGCACGAGTGTAGTACGATACTGAGCGCATTTTCGCGACGTCGTGTATCATCAAGAAATTAGTGAGGAATCGCTGACATACCTACGTGATGACATTGATGGAGTAAGTACAATGGATTTTGCTTTTATTATTTCACACTTTACATGAAATTCATAAGCCTGCCGCTTACATGTAGTAGTGCTGCAGTTGGGCTGGCCCAACTATTGTTGACCAGTGCTTGCGGGATGAAATGTCTCGACATTATCCAAGTCAATGTGTCTCACACTTGACACAATTCTTAAAAAATGTAGCACTTAGCCCTATGACCAATGACATGACATTTGTAAACAATATGACTTTGGCACGTGCTGGGCGCATCATACACACAGGACCTCTCTGCTGTAGTTGGGCCGGCCCAACTGTAACACTCTAGTTGGGACGGGCCCAACTATAGTTGGGACGGGTCCAACTACAGTTGGGACGGGCCCAACTATAGTTGGGACTGATGCTATAGTTGGGGCGTTACAAGACCATGGAGTTGGAGAAAGGAAAAAGACCATGTTGAGACTAATCCTACATGTAGGACTACAACGGTTTCCCCGTCGTATATTTGTTCAGGTTGTGTAGACAGAAGCATGAGAAATTGTGAATTAATAACAGAAATACAGACATAAAACGACTGGTTTATTTACATAGATGATCAACCCTTGCAAGCTATCTTGCCAACGCACATTACAAACAACACATTCGACTTGTATGCCATCGGCTCAACCATGTTTAAATGTATTCGTTGTTCTACGCTTAATGTCTTCATTGTACAGCGCATTTGAACATATCTATATGAAATTTGCGCTTTGTAAATGAATAAATTATTATTATTGGCAAACAGTTCCGTTACACTCCCTCCTCTGAGACAGATTCCAGCGGAGAAGTGCGGTGAATCAGTCTCACTATTCATAAGCTCTGTTGTGGAGTCCACAATCATTTTGCTATCATCTTGAAAGCTATCATACTAATATCAAGTAATAAAGATGATCAGAAAACAACTACTTTCAAAGGCTTCTTTGTCCGCTTTCGAGTCAACTCGTATTGCCATCCGTGAAGAAATAAATTTTTGCAGGTAGATTTGGCCCTGGTCCTTCCTTACGTCATGTACATTGGACCACCTCACAGCCGCCTGCAATCCCCAAAGAATTGGGCTGTCCAATGCTGGACTTTTGTACAAATTTCGTATGCATGACTGTCCTTCTCAACAATACAAATGTTGAAATTTTATCTCAATCTGTCATATGGTTTGACAGTCACTTGGAAGTTGGGAATGGCAGCGGAAAAGTATATATTCTTGGTTGACCTCTCTTAGAAAAAAGGTGCAGTGCAAGAACGGTATGTTGGATTTTCACAAAAATGCTGTCAGAATGACCAAAAAGAGTTATTTAAACAAAACTCCAGAAGGCTTCTGGAAAATATGCACCTTGATAAAATTGGAAAATATGTTAAAGGGAGGTATATTCCTTCTCCTCTTCTCCCTTCAGAGGTTCTTCAAGAAATTTCCACTCACACAGCCAGAGAGTTCACAATTTGTTAAGTTGAGAAAGCTTCAAAGCAGTCTCTGGGTACCTCCTGTTGTTTGTACACGTGTCAACTGGCTGAAGATGGACCTTTTCCGAATCAGCCGGCTTAGGCTGACAGAATTACACAAGTCTGTGGCAAATGACTGAAGCCACTCACATGTGGCTTTAATCATTTAGCCTCAGCCACATCTTTTGGACATTGCCTTAAAACCCACAACTTTGCTGGGGACATGCTCAAACGAAAGTACATATTACAATGTAAACAGACATAACTGCTCCCTTTTTGTCAGGTGTCAAAGGTGATAGCAGCGTGGTTGGTCCCCTGCCTATGAGCTCATCTTCTTGCATCACTGCCCTGGTAGAGCTAGGTGATAGCAGCGTGGTTGGTCCCTGCCTGTGGGCTCATCTTCTGGCATCACTGCCCCAGTAGAGTAAGCCATCTCTTGTTTTATGACAATAGTAGTCATAATTTTGGTTGTCGCAACAATTTGTGTAAAGGTACAGTCCACCATTTGTCTTTTGTGGATTATTTTCCTTCATATGAAGCAAAAGAATCACTGAAATCTAAAGAAGGGAACGCAAGAACGAACCTGATAAAGTTTCAGCTTAATAATGAATGCTCCATATTCTGAGAAAACTATTGTAGGACTTGGATTTCAGATCAAACGTTGCTGAGCCATGTTTTAAATTGTGCCTGAATTCAGCATCTGGGAAACAGTCTCATATTCAGTTGAATGCAGCTACACCTTGTCACACCCCTGAACTGATGAATTATAGAAACTGCTAGTGTCTGTGCATCATGTCAACGCTTGTATGTATTTCTAATAATATTGACTTTCCAAAAATTTGAGAAGGCACCTGCTTGAAATCATTGTTTCTTTATGATGACCGTTTGCCAGAAAGAACAGTTGCTCACAGAATTTAGTCCTCCATCTAAAACCAAGTGTGCTTTTCAACAACAAGTTGGATACCTTTGGATAACTGCAAATGATGGACTATACAGTACTTTTAACCCATTTCTTCTTGTGCAGGGTTCCCACTGTCAATGAAAATCCTGGGAAAAAGTTGGCCTGGAAATTCATGAAAAATTGGTCTGAGGAAAAGTGATGGAAATTAAGATTGTACAAGGGTGATATTGATGGTGGTTATGGATAGTGGCTATGGCAGTCTTCCCGTTTATTATACCAAACAAATTTTCTGTGCATAGTGACATGAAATGTCATGGAAATTGTCATATTTAAGTTCTGGAAAGTGCAGGAAAGGTCACTGAATTTGATTTTCAGATTTTGTGGGAACCTTGCTTGTAACAACCAGGGCCCAATTTCTCAGCGCTGCTTAGCAGGGGATTTCATGCTTGCAGAGGCTCCGCGTATTTCATGCATACCGTAAACAGCAAGTACAGCCAAATGCATCCAAACCTTGGAGGAAAGATTTGCTCAAACTTAGTGATGTAACAACAGAAATCTCTATCCGCACGCAGCCGTTAGCACAACCACCCCTACACCGCCATAAAATAGTGCTCAAGGTTAGCCCAATTTTTCTGCTGACTGTGTTAAGAAACCCCATGAAATTGGGTCCTGACCCCACCCAGCCTGTTACACCCTGCACTCCCCAGCACTGTACATGTATGGTTTTACAAATTTAACAGCGACCCACAATAAGAGTCTATGTGGTGATGGGTTGAAACGTGGATGTTTTGCTCATTGAGGAAAAAATTAATATTACAGTGTGACTGAAAATCCTTAGGTGACCATTTCTTGTTTTTTGTCATTTTTCCCTGTGTTTAGATTTGGGAAGGCCTCGTTGCCAGGTGAATGTACTTGTACTGCCATGGCTGCCTACATGAATGTTGAGGCTGGCTAGTGTCATGGTGCAAGTGGACTGACCGATGATATCTCCAAAGTGAAGAGGCAGGTTACTTCATGAGTAGCACAGGTAAGAGTCCTGTGTTTCATATCATTGCTGGCTTTCTGCAAGGATGAATCCAGGAAAGGGGGGAGGGGCCAATTGGGGTCATGACCAAAAAGGAGCAAAATTGCTTTCATTTGAAAACATGAAAGCATCTTTTTGATCTGTTTAATTTCCCTTCTTTTGAAAAGTGGAAATGTAGCCTAACCCTTCAAACAACTTTGAAAATAAGAAAAACTATCTGGCCCCGAGAATCAAGTTTGTCCCCGCTCCCCGAAAAAAAATTGGGTCCTGGATCCACCCTTGGGTGCTTGTGGCTAGCTTTTAAGGCAACCCTGACCGAGGGATGGTTGTGTGCATTATGCCAACCAAGCAAGACGATAGGGATGAGGTTAAACCCTTGTACCCAGGGCAAGCTAGTTGAATGCACTCACTATACTGGAATTGTTCACATTTTCCTGGCCTAAAGTTCCTTTTCCTTCATGGTTTGTTGCTGTTTCATGACAAATTACCATTGATCGATGGTCCACATTTCCTGAGACATGTTCAACGTGTTCAAGGAGCAATTTGGGTTTCACAGTTTTAATAGTAAAACTCATGAAATGATGCATCTAATCATATACATAAAATACCTTTAGACCAACAGCAGGGGCATAATTAAAGGAAAGTCTCCATTATTCATAACCATGAGAAAATGGCTGCCTTGTCCCCTGGGGTTTCATGATTTTCTGTGCAGCACTGCTCTACATTAAAGGAGATGGATTGGGGGGCAACTGTGGCAATTGTCCATCAAATATTATTTGGCCCTGTTGGTCTTTTTATTAAAGTTCTATCCTCCATAGTTCAATTTTTCTTCCTCATAATATTGCCTATTATTACAAGCCATTAGTAGAAGCCAAGTTGCACATTAGGTGAAATTCAGATAAATTCCTGACATCCCTGTTCTTTAGTGAGTATTTTGAAAAGCAAATTTTACATATGTTTAAAGTTTTATCTGATAGAGTACTGAGACCTGTGTTTCCAAAACATTTCAAAAAAAAAGTCTATAAGTTAAAATCACATACATTTTGGGGATTTGTTCAGGCTTTCTGACGGTGAGCAGTGAATGTGGACAAAAGATTTAAGTGTTCAGAGATCTCATTTAAAGAAGGATCTACCTTAATTTTGACAAATATTGAACCAAAACACAAAAAGGGACCACGTTGTAAACACTTAACAGTATTTCAGTCACCATCCAAAATTTCCGATTTGCATCCAACTCAACAGACTTGAGCACACTGTTGAAATATTTCTACCCACACTTTCGGGATCAATCGTTGATTTCTGTAGGAACTGTTGGTATTTAGATATTTTAGGTTTGTAGTCTTCCCTGATTGACGTTACAGTATTACTCGAAAACAGCGCCCTCGCTTGTTAGGAAAAGGGAAAGACAATTTGAAGTGTGTAAAAAAGTCACTTTTTGATTCACTAAACCCTTAATGGGTGTCTGGAAAAATATTTTTAATGATGAGTATAAACCACAAATGCTTTCAGAAGTAATGGGTCAGCAGTGTCAACGGAATCCTCTTGTCATAGTTCATTTTCTGACATGAAAATGGATGAAAAGCAATAAACACTAAAAGTTTTTTTATGAAATAAAAGGTGTAAAA
Source organism: Acanthaster planci (assembly GCF_001949145.1). The sequence continues at coordinate 3,421,513 of NW_019091357.1, forward strand.
ACAAGGAGCGTACAAGGATCCTGTAATTTTTAAAGAAATGTCTCAATTTCTGCTGCAACTTAGTTCCTTTTGTGATTAATTTCTTCTCCAGACCTCATATGAAAGCTGTGGGTATGCCCCAGGAGAAGCAGACCATGATGCTGATGAGAAGAGCGCCCTCGCCTCCTTCAACCTGGAGAGAAGGAAGATGGAGGACAAGATCCTATGGGACTGCACAGAGATGATTCATGAGAATGTCAGCAAGAGGAAGTAACTCAGATAGATGCCAGATGCCAGCCCTCGCCTACATCACTGAGGAGGAACAGTTTCCAAGATTGCATGAGGGAACCTCATCTGAATCTTAGGCATTGATTCACAAAAAGGCAAGGAAAGGACTCAATCTTGACAGAGATGCAGTTCCTTGCTTTCATCTTGGTGATGAAGCAAGTCTATCTGCATTTGTACACTACTCAAAGGATCAAAGGATCATACGTAGTGATTAATAATTTAAACAAATGATATTCACATTGCAAAAAATGAGCGTCATTTAATTTGGCTATTTTCTGGCATCAAAACAAGAAACTTTCACTACAGAGTACTGAAGTCTCACAACACTGAAAAAAAAAACTTTGGTCAGCACCATGTCCAGGTCGTTTATGGCCCTGAAAATGATATATAAAAAATTGAGTTTTCACCAAGTAATGTGAGGGCGCTATTTATGAGTTACAATGATATTGCAGTTATGTGAGGGCACTGTTTATGAGTTAAATCGATATCTTGGAAATGTGAGGGCGATATTTATGAGTTACAATGATATTGCAGTTATGTGAGGGCACTGTTATGAGTATATTCTGGTAATGTGAGGGCACTATTTGTGATTCTGAATCACAGAAATGGAGCACTTTGAAGATATAAGTATTTCAGCATGAAAGAATTACATGTAACTGTTGTGACTCTTTTATTCAGTAAAAAAATGCAATGTCTGACATGTATGTTTGCAAATCTTCCCCAAAATCACTTATTTTTTATAATTATCTGTAAAAATGATGATTGATACAAAATAAAATCAAATTTGTGATTGTCAGGACATTAAAAAAAAGCTTCACAGTTTTCAAAACCTAAACACAAAATGGTAAAAGGTCCAATATTTCAGTCACTTTTTCTCAAAATGTCCTAAAGTAAAACACATACGTGTACATCATTGTACAACGATAGGGTTGTATGGTGCTGGGCAGTCTCATTCATGTCATTGTAACCCCCCCCCAGCTCTCTGAGACACTCCCAGTCTCTCACCCCCTTGCCTCAGAGTCATTCCATGAGCAAAGGGAGTGAAACGTGACCATTTTGAAGTTGTGCTACATGTATACCTAAGCAATACACATCACCCAATGCTTTTTTACCTTTCCAGCTAATTGGGCTCTGAAACATGACTAAGCCGTTGCATTGTCTCGCATTCTATGGTGCTCAGCCAAGCATGAACATGAGCTTCAGTGTACAATAAGTAAAGTCAATGAGGTACTCGCCTTGCTAAAATTTTCAAAGACAAATGTCTGATCCTTTAATTTTTTTGAGTAGTGTATATTAGTATACAGTACAATGCTGCTATAATGAACAGGGCGGGGTCCATACCCAATGCTTGGTGTTGCATACCTTCCCAACTATTGCGATTTCATTGGTACTGTTCCAATTGTCGCATTTTCATAGGCCTAAAAATCAAAATGTTCCGATTTCCATTAAAAAAAGGGGGGGGGGTAAGTCCTGGCAAAAGAGGACGCTATTTGCCAAAACAGAGGGTGCAATTTGCAGAAAAAAGAGGGCGCTATTTGCCAAAACAGAGGGTGCCATTTGCAGAAAAAAAGAGGGTGCGATTTCCCATGCTGAAATGTCAGTTGTTTTACATACCTGTATGTTCTTGTTCGTGTAAAACAGATTTCCTTGTGCGGCTGCTTGTTTTGCTATGGTCTCATAACATGGCTGTTCCAATTTCGGAGTTTATTGACATCTTAACTTTTGAGTCACTGTCATCAATCCTAATTTATTTTTCTTTACTAAAGCAAATTTGCGATATTCAGTAAAAGTGCGCAGAAAATTTGGGAGCCAAGAGGCATGTTCTGTATGCCAAATTGTTCAGTATAGTGACGTTGTACTGTACTTGCATCCAAATTATTCATGACTTCACAGGGTACTCTGTAAATTGAATGGACAATTGGTCAGTTTGCTTTTGAAGAAAGACAATTGTTCACCTTTAATTTGTTTCTTTACATCATGACGCATTGACTCATATTAATGCACATTTAAAAACGTCCATGTTTACATTTATCAAGTGCTCTACATGTACTTCAAAATTTGCAAATAATTACCATTTGGAAAGACTCTAGACACTTTAATACTACTTTTGAGGACTAAAAGCTTGTAACTATTGCATGATTTTAAAAATTGAATGGCATTCCCATTCGGGCAGCCAAAATACCAGCTCTGTTCAGTCAACCCAGTGGCTGTTCTGAACCTCATTTTTAAAAGGTTCACCACCGAAGGGAGATATTGACAAATTGGAAGATCCACCAACAAAGGGCTGGATAGCTCAGTTGGTAGAGCACTGGTATAGTGTTCCAGAGGTTGCAGGTTCAAATCCCACTCCAGTCAATTTCTTTGTTCATTTTTACAAGTTTTTCCTGGGACAAAATTCTATGTGCCTTTTGTATTTTTCAAGTTGTACATCCACATAGCCAGAGCATTAGAAAACAGTCTTTCATTTAAAATTATCACATTGCAAGTCATCGCAAATTGTTAGCTCAGTGCTGAAAGGTCATTACTGCCAAAGTGTAATTTTTGAAAACACTCTAAGAGCCTTACTCTGTGCACGAAAAAAATATTTGATTTAAATAGTTTTTTATTTTTTTGTCATAAAACTGGGTTTTTTTGGCCAACATGTTTAAATTTTAACCAATTCTGTTTCCCAAATTAATATCTAAAACAATACTTTTCACGAAACACCTGTTAGTGCATTTAAGGACCTTTTAGCACTGACATGAAATTTTTTTCATTTGAAAATATTACCTTGCAAAAATACTTTTTGTGTATGTAAAACAATCACCATTTATCGCTATTCGTGTAACCAGTTAATTTCTATTTGCAAGTGAAATAAATGTTCATTTATTTAAACTAGCAGAAGAACTTGTTTGTACATGTATATCTATTTGTAAAACTGTAGTACTTTGCCACTTCACCCTTCTCCTAATCTGGACCACTTTACACTGCCAGAGTTCTATTTGTAAACCTGTAGTACTTTGCCACTTCACCCTTCTCTTAATCTGGACCATTTTACACTGCCAGAGTTTACATCTGTTACCATCTTTAGGTTTTACATTACAGCCTCATCCTACATTAAAGCCCTGCTAGTCTTGAACATCTTCCAAGCTCCTTGTATAAAGTTCCCTCTTGGAGCCTTTTAGTCTCAATCTTATAAGGGCTACAATAAACCCAATAGCAGAATGGAACATTAAGAAACTACATCCTTCAGCCCCATGGGATCCTCAGAGCCGTAATACTGACAGTCCCAAGCCCTCAGTCATCCCCTCAACCCTACCTATCAGCTCTCAGACTTCCAGCCCCAAGGACTTCCACCCTTGCCCATC
>NW_019091357.1:3434227-3706962 GCF_001949145.1 Acanthaster planci
TGGCCTCCCTAAATCACAAGGCGAGGCATCTCATGTACATGTCAATATAGGAATATAAAGTGTACATGCAATGTTAGAATTCTGGAAATAAAAGTTACATGCCAAAAAGTCATCTGAATCGTATACATGGTATAGGCCTAGTCGGCAAAGCCTCAATCAGGAAACATCACACCAACTTGGGGTTTAGTTTGAGGCGTGGAGCTAGACGTGTCTCCTGAAAGAAGTCCTGCCATTTTCACAGAAATGGGCCATGTACATGTACTGTAGGCATGCCTAGTGTTGATCCTAGTCCTACTCCTTGGAAGTATGATTACTAATCTTAACATGGTCTTTTCCTTTCTCCATGGTCTCAACGACTAGGCCTGTGAATTTTCTTCCTGTAAAGTGTAAGTGTGGAATAATAAAAGCAAAAATACCTTGTACTTACTCCATATCAAGTAGGTGTGCCAACAATTCCCCCGAGACTAATTTCTTACGAGAAGTCACGAAAATAAATGGATTAAATCGACCACCATGCGCTCATAATACAAGCGTACAGTCACTCAACGTGCACGTATCCCACCGCATCCACGTGCAGAGTGTATGTCTGTAACCGGTCCGCCAACATCCGTCCGTTATGTTAGTTTTGCGTAGTGACGTCATGCACAGAGTGCCTGGCTTACCAATACTCGACGGGGGCTCCGTCTCAGGCTTCGTTCCCAAAACCATGGAACCAATCCCCGACTGTGGGCCTGAAGCGTTTAAATTAAATTGGATTACTGTAATTTCTGGCTCTCTTGCATCTTAGTTGATGTTTTGTGGCACTATTAAACTAATTGATGCACTTACAGCTTCAACGTCAGCTAGTTAAAAACAGTTGAAGCCTCAGACAGAGCCGAAGTTAAGTACTGGAAAACGGCCTTTAACTGCCTCACCGGCACCCAGAATATAATACGGGTGATTCACAACAGTGCGCCTCCAAGAGTTTATAACGCGTTGGCCAATCACAACACGGGAGATCTGTCGACCCGTTCCATGATTCAAACGCGCATTGGGTAGACTGATTTCGCGCGTCGTGATTGGCCAACGTGTTGCAAACTCTTTGAGGCTCACCATTGTGAATCGCCCGTATTGAATAAAAATGTAAATGCACATTTGTTTGCAGTCAATTTCATGTTGTATTTATTCTCCCCAAACTAAATAAATTCGCACGCGGTTAACCCTGCATTTTTTTTTCAAAGTGGGCCAGCTATGACTGAGATTTTTCTGTAAATGACTCAGAATTTCTTTTGGAGCAAGATAGGCATGGTTTGGAGCTCAGAAATGATGATATAAAGAAATTCATATATGGCTCTCAAATTAAATAAATTCGCTAGGGGTTAGCATTGCATTTTTATTTAAATCAGACCAAAATGTGACTTTTCCCCCCAAGAAACTGGGAGAAACTCTTCTTGTGCGAAATGAGTATGGGTTGGGCACAAATTCGTATTAGGCTAAGATTGAATAAATTGGCAAGAGTAACTCTTGCACTTCAAGTTTTACAGAAAATCTGCAAAATAAAAAGGCTAACCTTTCACAAATAAAAATCTGGAAATGTTCATTTTGAGTGAGATTTTAATTGCAATAGCAAGGCTAACCAACAACCCACTTTAAAATTTCCATTGACACAAGACAAGCACATTTTAAACATCTGCTGCAGATAATTTACTTGACTGGAAGAACACTGGTTCCGTAAGAAATAAAACGATGATTTCAAATCATTCTAGAACATTTTTTATTTCAGAATTCAAAATTATAGTTCAACACTATAAAACATAAACCAAACTTCATAACTTAATTTGTTCAAAACAGAATCTCGAAGTCCCACTCTGTAATATTAGAGGCAAAAGCACACTTTGCAACAATTTCCTAAACTTTTCTTGACTTCGAATTCTTTTTCCGATTAAGAAATGTTTTTCATAAATCAGTCCTAAAGAGTAGCAACTTCAAATAATATTTACAACCTTAAAGGCTGTTTTTGCGCAATGAGCAAAACATTACACAAACTACGATGCTATTGCCTACCATTACCTCTATGGGAGGTCACAGCTGGAATGTAAAACCTATTTCATAACTTTCTTTACCATGAGGTAATACTTGTTTTTGAAATCTCGGAAAAGTGATTCCTAAATTAAATGTGTAATCAGGCCAACTTGTTCTTGTCATTACCTGAGCAACGGTGATATCATTTCAATTCCCATGAGCAGGGAACAAATTCCACACCCCCTTCCTGTTTTCTTTTTTTTATCGAGTGTACAAGTGCACACCATCTCAGGTCTTTCAAATACTGTCAAGAGGTTCTGGAAAATTTTCTAACATTTGGGAAGGTAGAGTCCAGCCAACAATATTTCTTGCTACGGGACTCGGTCCACGATGCCCCTTAATAATGTTGAAGTACACAGAATTTGCTGTTGATTTCCTGAAGAGAGGATGAGTTTGGAAGACTGAGGAGGAAGCTTCCTTCCAAAATGCTCAGAGGGTTAAAGTTAATCAATTCAACTGTCTATCAGTTCATCCTATAAAGTAAACATCATCATTAAAAATTTAACGTGAAAAACTGGAAAATTAGAATTGGTCAAAAATTTTCGGAACAACCAAAAGCATGCACTGCTGTTGTGAGCGGTTTAGAAAATGGCAAACGTCTGTCCATAAAAATTAATTAGGGAAACAATTCCAGAGAGAACAACAGAAGCAACAAATGTAACAGCCAGAGTTTTTAAAAACATCAACATCTTCGCTTGCTTCAGCAAAGCAAAACATTACATATCTTATAAACTAAATTGGTGTAAACTGTCCTTTCATCTTTTCTGCTACACCCTGAAGATGTTCAGCAGTCCTTTCCTCATTTGCTGCAGTTCATGTTGTTGCTGTGGTATACAAACAAGGCAAAGTGAGATGAATTTTCAAAGCCTCTCTGTTTTGAACGAAATGAACAGTGCTTTAAAGGGCGCTAGTTCCGTGCATAAATAAATTGGTTGGACCTCATTCAAACTGAAAAACATTTCTATTTCTATATTTCCAATTTCATGTTTTCCCCAAATGTTGCCATGTTAGGGTTGTGCTCCCAAACAGGAGTTACCTGGGTCAACAAGAAGTAGAAGTACTTTTTGGCAGGGGCCTTGCTACAGATTTCTTCCCCCCGTGACGTGGTAGTCCTACAGATGCAAAGGGCAAAATGTACTCACAGCGTCTTGAATGAGCAGCTTGTGCATGTTGACCATCTCTTGGTGCAGCACCTGCCTGACGCCGTGCTGCAGGTGCCGGCCCAGCTGCCGGTTCAGCTCCCCGGAGTCCGTCTCGTGTTGGCTGTGCAGTGACTTCACCCGCTGTATGCTGCAGGAACAAAATGGCGTTGGGTGAAAAAATGACAGGAATAGAATTCCGAGGGGCACTGCGGCCGAGCACGGAAGTCAATGAAGCTTCATATTCGGCTACACTGTAAGTATGCCACGTTTTGAGACGAGAGCATTTGGCTGATTGCAAGAACAGAAAATGTTTACGCTCAAGTAGGAGTGAGAGACCACACTAACCTGCATGGGACACAGCTCAGCTCAACAAGTTACATGTTGCTAAATGTACTTCTGCAGAAATTGTATCAATTTATTATTGTGGGTGAAAATGATTGCTATGACCATTGGATGTCGACATGAATGGTACAAATCACAATCACGGACAGTTTGCTTTTTACAATGCATCAGAAAAGACAAAAAAAAAAATTGTTCCAAGAACTCAATCTGTTGTGTCTAGCGTCATATGGCACACGGACTCATTGACGATGTCATAGACAGTAAAGTGAATGGGTCCGTACTTCAAAATCTAAGTTTCATTCAACACCAGACACACTGTCAGAAGGAGCATTTTCACCTCCACACCACTGAGGAGGGGGCCCTACTCACTGCTTGAGCAGAGTGGAGGCCGTCATGTGACAGTGCTGCTCCAGTGTTGCCTGCAGCTCTCTCTGGACATCCTTTAAGTGACCCAGCTCGTCCTCCAGGGAGACGATTTCGGCCAGCAGGCGGCTCTTAAACTCCTCCTGAGCTTCGCTCCTGGAAACAAACCAACCAACAAAACAAACATCATCCCAGGATTGAACGTTGATGGGATAGGCTGCCGAAGGACTAGTTTTGGATTACATAAGAACTTGGTTGTTGGCTGGACGATTTCTTTAAAACTACCAACGACTGTTCATCCAGATATGTCCAAACTCAAAGCCTGGAAAAAAAAAAAACAGACAACGAGGGGCTTGATGTTTGGAATGAAGAAACAGGCCCGGGGAGTGCACTCACGGATGATCCAGTAAATTCTAGGCTAGTTGGCACTCGCTTGAAATGTGACCTAGTAAGGCCAGGTAAGTCAGCTAGCCTGCACTGCTACCCAAGAATTCCCTGTAAATGGTAAACTGTAAGTGGTAAAACTATGCTGTGAATCCGTTAAAGATGGGCTTCATTAGCCCCTTGATCATTGGCTAAAAACACCCTGTTTAACCGATTCAAAAGTTTTGTTTTTGGTGTTGCCTTTACACCAGCATGTATTCTGTGGTCTAAGAGTTGGGACAAAAATCACCAACTTTTTTGGGTGTGATTTGAACCCACGACTTCCTGCTTACTGTTGCAGATGTCCCAAGCACTCGACTACTGAGTTTGTCTGGATTCAGCTGGCTCAAATCCAATGCAGCAGCAGGTACCACAAGTAATAAATGATATCAATTTTGTTTTGGATTGAAAAGTCGGACAATTCAACCTGAAGGGAATCACGAATGAAACACTTCAGTGCAACTGACACTTCTTGTGATTCCTCGGCTGTAACACATGGTGACAAATCGCGCATTGTCTGCAGAACACAACACTGTGTGGGCGACCAACAACTCCATTCACATCCCAAGGGGGTGGTCTTGAGTTGTTTATACCTTGCTTGGTGCTGCTGGGACCAGAGCTTGGACACCTCTCTCTTGGTTGTCTTCACTGCTCCTTCGGTCAGCTGTCGGGCCTGTCTCTGCTCGGTCTGATGGATACAGAAGGAAAATCATTTAAGCAGGTTTCCCACAGAAAGGGGAAAGCCAGATTCAATGACTTTCCAGGACTTTCAGGAGTGACATATGACAATTTCCATGATATTCAAAGCCATTTTGCAAAAAAAAAAAAAGTTGTTAGGTATTTGGAACTGGAAAACTGACATAGTCATTACCACAGACTGACATGGATAGCCTATATTTATTATTCCATCATAAAATCAAATGCAGCTTATCAAAAATAACCCTTGCATGATCTTAATTTCCATGACTTCTTCCCTCTGACAAAACAACTCCAGGAAATCCTTCCTTTTTCCTACTTTTCCATTACTTTTTCTGTGACATGCCAGGACAACTTTTATTGAGGCCTTTTCAGGATAATCCATAACCATGCCAACCCCGATTAAATACGTTTTATGGGTATTCTACAAGCGTACATTGATTATATATGCTGAAAATAAAGAAGCAAAAAAGCTGGACCACGTTCAACAGTGTTTTCTTTCAATATCAGCATCATTCTGCTGTGTCAAGTGGTAATAAAGTTAGGACAGAAGTCAGGGCACAAATCTGGGTACAATCCCAGGCCCATTTTAATGGCGCAGCTTAACAGTTAGCAGAAAAGTCTTGCTTACTATATTAGAAAATGTTCCTTACAGTAAGCACGATTTCATGGCAGTGTCAGGCATGGTTGCGCTTACGGTTGTGCGTGAACAGTGATCTCTATTGTTTTGTCACAGCGCGTTAAGCAAATTTTTCCTCCAAGGTAAGCGTTCATTTTGCCGTGCTTAATGCTTACGGTTGTCATGAAATACATTCAGCCTCTGTTGGTGTAAAATCGGGTGCTTAGCAGTGCCTTGAAATTGGGCCCAGGTCACAAACAACAGGCGATAAGCAAAGAAAAAGGAGTGTCTATATAGCTGCTATTCAAATCGTTTGGGACTCAGGACTGAATAGCCTGTGACAGACTTGCATAGAACTGACAAACTCTGGAAAAAGCCCCCTTGCTAGTTAGGTGCCTGGTGTTTGCTAGGCTGTTCCCATTGGAAATAGCATTCCTTCCCCAATCCAGAGCCATCAGTACTCCCGTGAGTAACCTTCTAAGCAGTCTAGGTTTGGAGATTGCTCACGTACCAGCATTCTCTGCTTGTGAGTGCTGGTGATCGTCTTGAACATCTTGGTGATCTGCATCGTCGGGAAGCTCCCCAAGGACTGAAAAGAGGATGGGATGTCACCGGTGCTGGTGTCTTCGGTGTCTTCCATCTCCACCTCTGGAGAATTTGAGCTGGTAGTAGCTGATGACGAAAAGCAAAAGTATATAACGTGATTCAATTGTTGGTTTGTGTTCAGACAATTTGCAATCGTAAGAAACAACCTTGGAATTACTAATCTGCCATTTTCTGAACTTTCACCTGATAAACTCCAGTCTTCAACAATAAAAACTGGACCCCAGACTTACAGAATGACCCACATAAACCTCGTACAAGACATAATAATAATGCACATTCCAAAGCTGTCTAAAAATTCAGCACTCTTACTCATGCGTGCTTTGAAGAGCTTCTTTGGTCTCAGCGACCCCTGGCCAGAGTGAGGCACTAGTCCACAAGGTGGCACGTCACCGTCAGCATCTTCACCGTCAGAGCTGACTACTGTGTCTCCATCAACCTGTGCCCCGTCATCTTCTCCGTCGTCATCGTTGAAGATGTCGCCATACTTCCGCTTAAGTGTTGAGGCAGTAGGACAAGCCCTGGAGGACGGACCTGAGTTGTAAATGTAATGGGGTCAACAATTAATTCATCTTTCCGGTATAATTTTGTTACAAACACAGTCTTTGAACTGCACAAGAAAGAGAAATTTATTAGTGTGCATGGATGCAGGAATGGGTATTTGCCCGAACTGTACAAAATGCAACTTCGTCAGCCTTTGTGACATTTTTCTATTCAACAAGCTAACAAGTACATTTCAGCATGTTTTGAATTAAGCAATTGGTTAAAACACAGCGCTCAATTTGGTCACCATCATTTACACAACTATGTAACTTTAAGCGCAGGAAGCATTAGTTTTCCAAATGTTGAATAAATTTGAGGTAACATATTCACCTGTACCTTGTTACAACAGTTACACTGATTCTGGATTACACACCTGACTTGAGACAATCTTCTTCTATCACTGGTGTGAAGTCTTCAGCATAATTTGGATCAGAGTCAAAGGTGACTTGCTAAAACAGAACAATGATTAGTTAAGTTTCTGGCTGTTGAGGAAATTAAATGGGCTGTTACAACACTTAAATTAGTTATCTTTTAAGCAGTGATAAATTGTCTGTAGTTTTGGTTCATTCAAGTTAATCTTACACTTTTCAGTTTAATCTTATACCAGATTTTGCCCTTAAGCCAATGCTTATGTTCACATTGTGTTTTTAATTGCAAAAAAACTCACAACTTGCTGAGGTGGATTCGAGCTCACGACTACTGCTTACTTTATAACTTCCATATTTTAAGTAATATGGCATTCAGAAATATGTGACCGGTGCCACAAAAATGGGTATTATGGGACATTTTTGCAAAATGAGTCACATACACTTTTGAATAGGTGACATCATCGTAAGCTTTAATTTGGTGTAAGTTTGAACCTTGTGGCATTTGGCAATCTGGAGATATATTGATTTTTGCATAATCATATCATACACATTAACAGAATTACTTTCGGACCGGGCGGAGATAAAGCCCTTTAAACACAGGAAGTGGAGAAAAAAAATCTGCCAAGAAAAAGATCTCTTAATACCCATAGCAACAGTTAGGTTTCTTGTATGAATTGTGGAAGTACTGATATAAAAGAACCCAAAAAACCAGGAAGTAAAAAATCACCCTGTCCACATAAAAAAGCCCTTAGTGTGATATAGCACAGTGTCCCTTATTACCCTTTTTGGCAGAGCGGGTCACACATAAGAGTGTAGTTTGAAAAATTCACATCTCTTCGCACATACAGGTGCAGCAATGACATGATAAACCAAATACTAGTTAACCCTGGCTCCAATAAACTGAACCTTGACTCTAGCTCATTTTTTTAACATCAGGAAGAAAAATACCTTGGGTGTTTTCCCCGAGGAGCTTGTGCCTCGGCTGGAGATGGACGAGGAGATCTTTAGGGATTTGGGAGTGACCAGGTCAGGCCGGCCCCCGGCCTGCATGTCCTCAACCAAGACCGAGGGAGTGAGCGGGTAGAGGTCCTCCTCTATGTCACCAGTGGCTCTGTCGGGATCATCCCTGGCGACCTCTATGCTGGACTCCTCCTCCTTGCCTTCCTCTTGGGAGGACCAGTGCAGCGACCAAGGTGTGCTGGTGCACCGGGGCATGGACTGTTAAGGAAGGGAGCAAAGAGCGCAGGAGTGATGGCCAGTTTGCAGAATATCAATGCGAGGTCAATGTCACGTCATGAAATGTTGGCGGGTCGATTCGCCTGGCTCGAAATGTCTTCAGTAGTTGCTCGCCAATCTACAGTACCAATAGTATTGTAATGTAAATAATCCATGTTTGTTTTACTCGTGTAAACTGGCTTTGTAATGAGCAAGTGCAACTTACAATGGAAATGTGACCTACTTGAAGGGCAGCAGGTAATGCCCTTGCCCTTGCTGTTGATTCAGGTCTGTGCCCTGGGCACAGACATGAAAAAGGGTAAAGTACAACCATCTGAATTCATACCTTGACGGTCTTTTCACTTCTGGTGGAGTTGTCCAACAGGGTCTTGTTGGCAGAGCTACGCCTCAGCTGGCTGTCCGACAGACTGCTGGACTCGTGATTCTCCCTGTAGTAGAACAAGCACATGTCCAGGCTGTCTACGTCTGCCTCCTGGGAGCTCTTCAGTGGATTCTGTTTCCTCTTCCTAGGCAGAGCCGGTTTCTCGTCCTGAAAATCAGAATGTTACAAAGTAGACTGCGACCTCGTCACTGCCTCGTGATTATGCAGGTTGCATGTTACATTTGTCCAATGTGGATCAAGATGTCAAACGGTCTCATCGTGCAGAAAGAGTACCACTTTATTATACCTTCTTCTTTCTCGGCTTTCTCTTGTTCAGTCTGGGTTTCTTCTTGACCGTGGTGTCCAGGTTTATCGTGGAGGTGAGCGACACCCACTCCTTCTTGTGGGTCTTGGAGTAAGTGCAAACCTGACATCCGCATGCATTTTCCATGGAACAATGATCGATGTAATGACGGAGGTAAGGGATGATTGGGAGTAGGCAGCGGGTTGACGAGGGAATAAAAAACGGGGAAACAGGTGTGTTGGAAAGGAAAGAAATTGAAGGGGAGGACGGTGTGAAGGTGGTTTTAGCCAGAAAGGTATCTCAGAGGCTTTGAAGGCCACTAAACATCATGGCTTCTGCTCACTCTACTTTAATTTTACGGCAGTTTGGTGTATTATTTATTTTTGACGTATTTTTTGTTTATTTACTGTCCAATATGTTTTCCCTTCTCTACGCTTCTCTGTGTATGACTTAAAAGTTCTGGCAATTAAATTTACCATACACCCAGCTGTTTGCTGTGCAGGGCTTCCCCTGGGCTAAAAGACTGTGAAAGGAAGAAAATGAAGGGACTTGTGGAAGAGGCCACATGTGGTGGCATTTTCTGACCTGTACTGTAGACCCAGCAAGTACAGATTAACCAACTAATTATATTAATTTGGACACTGTCTTACTTTCAATTTACAGGAAATCTGATAGTTCTCTGGTCAACTCCTGGCTAAACCCTGGAAGGGAATAATGAAAGCGATGATGGGCACGGACAATGATCACCATGACAACAATAAACGGGGGCAGCAACCCCTGACCTGAATTTTAACAAAAAGTGGCAGCTAGCTGTTGAATCACTGGCTAGCTGCTGAATCACCAACTGATCAAAGCAGTAAATGCAAAATCCAGTTACCTTCTGCATGGGTTTCTCGGCCAACCAACTTCTTTCGCTGACAACATCGGGTTCACGCCGCTTCTTGCTGGAGCGGCGCGGTGGCTCAGGAGAAGCTGCCAGACTGCCTGGCTCCTCCTCCTGTGCCCCCTCGTGTTCCTCGTCATTTGACTGCCATTCACTGAATTTATTTTTCAAAAAACGGAAAGTTACTACAAGTCGAAATGGTGAAATGACCTATTCTTTCAACACTGCAAACTCAGGAGATGACCTGATTTCAAAAACAATTCTTTCAGAAACTTCACAGAAGATTTTCTCAAAATTTTTCAAACAATTCTGAGGAGACATGCATTTTTTTAAAAGCTGATTTTTGTTGGAGAGGGGAGCTAATTCTGTGGTTAGGTCTCTGAGACCTCTAAGACCTGAATAAGTTAGTGCTGGCTGGTCTGCTAAGCCCAAGTTGGCAGCCGGGTGTAATGAGTAAAAGCAGGTATTCACAGCCTCTGGTGTACTACCGAGCCTTGAGAGCTTTCAGTGGGGTAATTCCAAAAACTCCTGACCGTCCACTCAGTGAACTATCACGCATTTTTACATTGATAACCAAAACCAGTATGCACAGCAAATCGATCACTATAGCCTATGCAGACAGATTTGCTCCAAACGGGGGCTCAACGATGGGTGTGCAATCTTCCAATCTTTCAGCTGCAGCTGGAAAGACATGTAAAGAACACACACACATCTGTGGAAAACTGTTGAAGCCATTAGCTGTGGCTTGGGAGGGTACATTCTTATGCCAGAACCGTGTATTTCAAATAACATGGGCAACTTCAAGGAAAAATGCTTGGACAGTACAGGGGGCATGCGGCCTGGTGGTTAGAGTTTGTAGCTTCTGATCATAGGGTCAGGGGTTCGAATCCAGCTGGTGGCAGTATGTTGCGATCTTGGGCAAGTCACGTTACCCCTGTGTGCCTCTCTCCACCCAGGAGTAAATGGGTACCTGTGAGGGTAGATTTGGTTGTTAGCCGTGTGCGCCTGATAGGGCAGCATCAGCTAGTAAACTCCCCGGGGAACTGAGATGGTTTCAGGAATGTTCAGTTGTTGTGAGCCCAATGTGCAGGGATAATGATAATACAGTGCCTTGAGCATCAGTTGTGATGGATATGTGCGCTATATAAATATCCACTGTTATTATTATAACAGTGCACTTTTGATTGGTGATGCAACAAGATTACCTGTCTTGGCTTTGATAATAGATCTTAGGGATGTTCCTGTATGACTGTTTTGTTGCTAGTCCTCGACCTGACTTATTGACCAAACTCTGGAAGAGAAGAATAAGAAAAGGGTTCACTTTCAATTGCGTCTTGAGGAGCGATCTTTGGTTCCAATGCCGATAACCAATTGATGCTGATCAAGCCCGTCTAAAGGGTCATGCAAGTCACAAGGAGCAAACAGACTACGGTTTAATGTTATAGTCCCGACGGAACATTTTTTTGGGACTGGTCTTCAAGTAGTGAGAGACCAACCTGGCAAACCTTGCTGAAGTTCTCCACGGACACAGTGTCTGTGTTGGCGTCGTCGTCACTGGAAATACTGACAGCATCTTCTCGATTGGGGACTTCCTCCGACTCATCTTCGACAATCTCCACTCCAAAGCTTGATCCTTTCCTCCTCCATGATGGCTTGCGACTGCTGATTGGCTCCCTGGAGGACTGCCGCTGCTTTTCCACAGATGCTGTTGAGGATTTCTTGCTCGGCCTCTCTACTTGTTCCTTGTCCAGGACATATGTGTTTCTACCAGATCGAGGCCTCTCCCTTCTTGATTTCTCTCCCCTGCGTGGTACAAGATTTACATAAACCATACAAAGCTTGGAGCATAACTACTTTAAGAGCAATCGAATCTTTTTGGCAGTATTTGAATTATTAAAAGGTCCTTTAAAATCTCAATTGCAAAATACACCTTTTTGAATCACACAATCAAGGTCTTTACACCAGTGAAATCAGCACCTTAAAGGTGGACAATGAACTCACCTCTTGTCTGTCTGACATCTGCTTTTTCTGCTTTCAGACATCAGCTCACTCACTGCTTCCGCAGCCCTTTTCCTTTCTCTGTTGGTGAAACTTTTGACAAAGCTGTGCACATCCTGGTCAAGGTACTGGTCATCACTGGATTCTACTGGAGACAGTTGGGCATTCCTCGAGAGGAATGACATTTGTGGTGCATCTCTGGGTTGCTCAATGTCGGAAAGCTCTTCTGGACTTGGGGGAGGCTTCACAGTTTTGTTTTTTGATCGCAGCCTGGACGAGACATTTATTTGATCATCATCTGTATCCCAAAGCTCTTGGGAATTTCGAAATAGCTTCTTTGAGGTTTTCAGAGGTTTGTCTGACTGTTCCAAATGCACACGCTGGTGTTTCCTAGATTTAGCATGCTGAGCAAGGGCATTCACCTTGGCTGGAATATTTCTTGCTGCCTTGGTAGGAAGAGATGGCTTCTTTTTGATGCATGGCTGAAGGCTGACACTCTGACAGCTTTCTGAATCTGCAAAGTCATAGACAGAGATGTCCAGTGCCTCTTGAGTTGACTTCAAAAGCTGACCTCTTTTCCTTGCCCCGGCCGTTCTCAAATGAGGTTTTTTGACAACAGAGTCACTAGATGAGGATCTCTCTACCTCTACTTCCACAAAGTCATACACAGACAGGTCCGCAGAATCTTGACTTGACCTGGCTGATAGGTTTGTCAGTGCCTTCAAAGATCTAGATGTTCTTGTTTTTTTTTCAGTTTCATTTTCGGTCTTCTTCCCCTTGGATTTCTTGATGATTGGGTGACTTGAGTCTGATGACTCCATCCCAGAAGTAGGTTTGTCGTTAGCTTCAGGGCAACTGTCAAACGACTGACTGAGTGTGCGTATTTCCCTCTCGGCCGCCTTGGCTGCCGCACGTTGACTCCTTGCCCTGAGTCTAGGTTCCTCCACAGGGGGCCTCTCCTTTGCTGACTTGCCTCCTTGTTTCTTAGGCTGCTTCTTCACGTTGCCTTCTCTCCAGGCCTTCTTTGTGGGCCGGCCTCTTCTGGGACGAGCTTCCATCTGGGAGGTGAAGAGCTCCTGGCTGGAATCCGGCATCTGAAGAGGCACCTTGCGAAATGCCCTTGAGGGAGGCAGGGGTCTGGATTTGTCGTCTGGGGCTTTGCCTCTATTTTTGGCAGCTTTGGTCTTGTCAACATCAGTGTCTTGGTCGTACTCTTCCTCATCTTCCCTTCTATCACCTTTTTGATCAGGTTTTGAAAGTTTCTTGTTCCCCGAGGGCACATCTGGTAGAACCTCATCTCCATCAATGATAATAACATCAGCATCCTCACAGCTTTCGCCAACCTTCTCAGAGTCATCTTTTGCATTGCTGTTCTTGTCATGTGGTCCTACTCTGGCATCCCATCTCTCCTGAACTTTGCCCGCATCCATCTTACTGTTGTGACAAGTTTCTGGACAACTGCTGCCAGCTGCGACTCGTGAACTGAGAACTCCTTCTTCTGACAACACCTCTTGAATGACTTCCTCCTGCAAGGTCATCTTGCTCCGTTGAAGGCTGGCGTTTGCAGTTGGAGCTTCACTACCTAGTTCAAAGACAATGCATACAACAATCACACCATTAAACCATCACTCCTGCACGTAAATCACTTCCGTGTGCAAAAACATCCAATCAAATGAAAGATGTCATGATTAGTTTCGATACTTGCCACTGATGATGGTCGCAGTTGTTTTAGTACTTCTGCCCTTGGCACTCTGTGCACTTTCCTCAGTCAGTGTACTAAGGGATGGACTATGGGCTACAGGATGATACCTGCCAAAGTTTGATCTATTTTGGATCCTAAAAGAATTAAAGAATGACAGCAATTGTCCAGTCTTGTCATAATATGAATACATACTATATAAAAGTCGGGATATTTAAAGCATTTGAAGGTAAGCAAACAGTTTAATGTGGGCTCTGAAGCAATGGAAATCACAAAAGCCATCCTACAATAAAAGCCAATAAATAGAAACAAGTGCAGGTGACTTTTTTCAAGAAATAAGGATCATTTCACAAGATTTGGCACCACTGTCTTGAAAACCCATCAGTAGCAGGAGATACCGTGGTGCCTTTGGTCTGGTAAGTGTTGCATCTTAGAAACAAGGTTTGATTGTTAAGAGGCAAACTCAGACAGGTAATAAGGCAAGCCATGCACAAACAGACAAGTTTGTTGCATGCGATGTTGGATTCTACAGTGGTACTACCTAGATGTGTTAGATGTTGCTTCATCGGGCTGAAGCTGCCCAGAGGGAGGAAGTGAGTCAGGAATAACATCCACTGGACTCTCCTCAGTAGGAATGGTGCTGGGAATGACTAAGTCTGGAAAAAAAGAAGCAAGCGTAATCACACATTCATAAATCCCTGGGACAGGTTTTCTATTCCTATTGGTTGAAACTGGTCACGTGACCAAGTATTAACATTTGACTGATAATGCCAGCTAAGAAGTGATAATGCCTGCTGTAAATCATGCGCTGGCTCATGGATACAAGACAGTTTAATCGGATCTGATTGATCAGGGGTTGGAAATCCATCATATGTTGACTTCTTTTGACTGTGAATTAAAAGGTATTTATGAATGGGAATAACCATGTGCTTGGCCAGTCTTAAGTTTAAGACCTTGTTCAGGAGAACGAATGCTGATTAATCGTGTCCATTCTCCTCAGCTGGTCTTACATGCATGTTTAAGAGTGGCCAAGCACATATTTATTCCCTAAACTGGGGTGTGCTCCATGCGATATGGGTTTGTACACTGTAAAATGCAATCTTCATGCACATTAACCACTTCGTGCCGGGGTGCCTAGAACCGAAGACATTGGCTTTATACACAAAGCTGGGGTGCCTGAAATTGGACAAAGGAGTTTGGCCTTGTAACAAAAGATCGTGCTCGGATCAAAAGACAGGGCTGCTGGGAATTGCCAACATTTTTTTCAGTTGTTAGTAGCGGAGGAAATCCGTCATTGTTTTGAATGATTATACCACTGTTTGTGGCATTCAGCGCGAGTGGATTACCACAGGGGACAAAAGTGCTCCAGTGCTCCTGGGATTAGCGATACAATACCACTGCATGCAAATCTGGTCCCCACTTGAAAAGACACAAAAGAAAATTACATAACATCGCACAATCTGGGCTCTTTTTACATGGTGGTAGAGCCTAGCTGAAATACTTGCGCGTCAATAGATGTTGTCTGTTAGAGTAGCCACCAGACAGTGATTCGTGTGGGTGTAAATGTCCAGTAAATGAAATAATGAATTTTTGAACAATTTTTAAAATGGAAAATCATGAAAATCCCCCAGGAATACGTCATACAACTTCAAATTAAACCTGGCAGCATATGGTTGATACATGTACATAAAAAACAAAACTGATTTGCCATGAGCTGTCTGTAAAGCACAAATTCGACGCACATGGTAAAAACTTCCCAGAGGCACCACGGAGGACAACCTAAGGTGTTTAAAAAGAGTATAAAGATTCCAAATCAATGATGACTTAGCCTTTTCTGAAACCTACACAGTGCTTAAGTTGACCACAGCCAACACCTAGACACAAGCACTTGGGAAAGTTTCCAACAGATACAGAATTTTTTGGTTTTTGAGACTAGTGCATTAATATTCACGTCTATACAGTACCACTTGCAACATTTGCATACCTGCTGGTATTATGCGTGCCTAAAACAAAATTGGCTTCTGAAAGGAAGCATGTCTAAGACCACCTGCATTTGTCCGGTGTTTGTTTTACAGAGTGAAGTATGAACAAATATGAACACAAATGATCACACTTGTATTTATTTGTTCAGATATGGTCTGCTACCGGTAAGGAACCAGGGTATGAAGCTGCTCAGTAAAACAAAGCTACATCCTCTTCAAGTCAATGTCTAAAAACTAGCTGATAAAATCAGTTAAAAGTGATGCATTTCATGAGTAATTTGGCTGGCAGACAAGGTTTTTTCACAGAGTGAGTCTTCTTGGATTCCTTGCATACAATTATGGCTTAAGAAGATTTGCTCAGCAAAAAAGCAACCGATGAACATTTACAAGCAAAAATGTGACCAGTGACTTGGTTTTCGGTTAGGCATGGTGTGTAGTTCCTCTGTGATGGGCAACTTTGGGAAATCGTTGCTGTTACGTGTACCTGTATTTGAGGCCTCTTGACTATCTTCTTCTGCCTCTGTCATCATGCCTCCACTGTCGCTGTACAATCTGAATTTCCTTGATGGTTTCTTTCTCTTTGATTCCTCCTCCCCTCCTGAAGACACTTGCTCCTCCCTCCGGTATCCCCCATCTCTTCTCGGTGGTTCTTGCTGATGCTCTGGTGCGTCATGTTTATTAACCCGAGACCTGAGCTGTCTCTTCTGCTGGGGTAGGCCATCCTTGCATGTGCTGGATCCGGGGTCAGATCTATGCCCATCGATTCGACTGGGAAGGCCATTCTGTAATCTGGTTGTGCTGGGATGTGGCTGCATCCCTGCTTGTTGGAAGCTGGCACTCGAAGTGGGTCCCGGGTCGGATCTACTCCCGCTGCCTGGCTTGGCATCCTGCAGTCCAGAGGTCTGCTGCTGCCGTGTCATTGCCTCTCGCTGCAGCTTTAGTCGGAGTCCGGTAGGGGTACCGCAAGAGCTTATACTAACCCCTGATGATATGGATGCCTTCTTGCCGATGGATGGGCAGCTGATTTCAGACTCGGCGGCACTGTCGGTAGCTTTGTCTGAAACAACAATCTGGAGTGGTGTCTTGACCCTCTTTGTTGATGACTTAAGTGTAACTGGTGTTTGAGGCTGAGCAAAATCTGTGAAAGAGCCACATGTTCACCGATCTTTGGATTTGTGTACGTTTTGATGACTAAAACTAAAAGCAGGTCAGTCACTTTAATACAAAGGTAACGTCATAAAATAAAAGTTACCAACTTCTAACATTAATTGCCTAGCTTTTTCAAGGTAATGGGGATATGATGTCCATGTTCTCCAAAACAAAGAAGGATCTTACCTGATTTCTTGCAAAGTGGCTTCACAGACGAACTCGACTCTGCCGATGCCACTGATTTTGTGCTGCTGAATCTCTGGGTAGCCACATTTTTGGCCATGGTTGGTGTCCACATGGGGCTGAGCGGAACTGATACCTTATGTTTAGTAGGTGCTCTTGCTTCACTGTCAGTCTTGATGGGTTTTGATCTCGATGCCTGTGATTGTGACACTGTCATTTCAGTTTATGACATGAAATCTTTGCTTACATGTATGTGAGCCATCCCAGTGATTCCGAGTTACATCTGACATGCAAGGCCATTTTACCAATATGTAATAAAAATCAACATCCTATAAACACATACCCTTAGCCCTGACGATTCATCATCAGTACCACCCAAACCGTAGATCTTGGCACTCTGTATGGAGATGGAGTCGCTGCTCTCGTCTGCTGACCGGATATTCCTCCAGGGACCAGGGCTATTGCTGCTGTCATCGACGTGGACCTGGATGCTGACCTTGCTCACTGAAGTCTTGTGCTGAGTCAGTGACAAAACGACTCCAGATGTCAGTGGTAAATCTTAACATCAGATACCAGATTTCATTTCATTTCTTGCCAAAAGGAAAAAATAAGTCCATGTACACACTTTTACAAAGAAGCTATCTACATATGGACTGCAAATGGTACATCATGAGGTATATTAATGCTCAAGTCAGTTAATATAGTGCAATGGTGTAACCAGACCTTGGAATGCCTGAGCTTGTCTTGGCCGAACACAGCAACAGCAGCACACCGAACGTCCACCTTAGCATCAAACACAATGTGTGCACATTTGTCATCACTGGGACAGAATCCTAGAAGCTCAGAGGCAGGAACGTTCAGGGAGATGAACAGGGCCTGTCGACCAACCCTCTCTAAAAAAAAAAAAAACAAGACCAAAAAAAAAAAAAAAAAGGGATGTTTAACTGTGTGTATCCAACATCCATTATCTCAACAGACGTGAAATTTGTCAGGGTTTTTCCTGTTTCAGGGTTTTTATCAGGATTTTCATTATTTCTGCATTTTTCAAATGATCTCTTTTGAAATCTGGAAAATCCTCAATATGCCATGAGGGTGTTTTATGTATAAACATAAATAGAGAACACCAAAAAAATTGGTATTACAAAGGATGCCCGTGAGGAAACACAAGCACAGACTGCAGATAATTAATACATTGCTGTGAAGCCCTCAAAAGCTCAGGCGATTGTTTTATTGACCTTATAATCTCCTCCAATCTCACTCCTTTCCGAGCCTGAGATACAGGAGACAACAAGAAATTAGTTTTAGAACTTTAAAGCTGGAGGTCATTTTTGCAACAAGATTATGTCCGGCTCCCAATCAACAGTAAACTGAAACTAACCTGATAGACGGAACTTCTCAACTGCCTCATTTTGTATTGTGACAGTCTCCCACATACCACCTTCCTGGAAAGTGTAATGATATTATGACAATGACATATTAGCCATGTCCCAGATCAGACAGGGCTTTGGTCACAGTTGAGGGCTTTATGCATCAGAAGCTCTGCAGGGTTTCCGTGGAAAAATGGGCTAATGGAATATCAAGCTGGTAGAAGGGTGACATTTCTAATGACAAAGGGATTTCTGTGAGAAACAAGCTTGAGAATATTACAAGGAGTTTGACCGGAGGCAAAGTGCCTTCATAAAAATTTCTGGGTCTTCAAATGTACAAGAGCCCCCTCACCTCATTCTCCTTTTGCAGTTCCTCATCAGCCACGTACAGGGTGATTCTCCTGCTGACCGTATTGAAGTCCACCCAGAAGTCCTGCAGGTTGACGTCATCTGGGCATCTTAGCTGCCGAATCGAGAACCAGAGCATAAGCACATCATGCATGAACTTGGCACAAGAAGTTCAAATTTCTCTGAGGAAAACGTCGATCCAGTGAAATCCCACAAAGGACGAGAGGAAGGTTATCAGTCAGTTCTGACAAATGATGAATAATTTAAGCTCAAATGTCTGCCCTGGTTTCACTGACAACACACTGACTGAAAACATGCTCATGAATAAAGAATGGCAAACTCTGAAGCAAGATCAAACAATTGGATTGGCTGTTTCATAGATGGAATTACCGGTGGAGGACGTAAGAAAAGCTGGACAGTCATTCATTTATATATACTACAGTTATCCTTGATAAAGTTGGATGTTCACATCATGCAAGGCTTGTACATAATATCCATGGGTATTGCCAAGCTTCTGAAACATAAATAACAAATCACTGTACAACCTTGAAGGAGCCAAGATGAGCACTGAGACAAGGCAGGGAGAACACACTGTAACCAGAAATGAAAAAAGGAAGGGTTGTTTCCAGATTTCAATCAATGCCCTTCTTGAATTGTGCGAAATGAACATTTAGTAGATATATCAAGCCCCAAGTGCTCGCAAGTCATGTTATCACCACAGGGCAATGCAGGGTTGAAACTAGAAAGGTTTTAAACTACAGAGTTTACAATGAAAACTGCAGTGAAAAGAATAGTGCTTTCTGACCTTTGCTTGCTTCCAAGAGAGGAATTGATTGAGTTCAGGAATTTGCGACAATCCTGTAGAAGAAAGAGTATCACATTACTGACGTTAACTGTCCAATAACAAATCAACAGAATATCACCTTCAAATGGGCTTTACCTGAAGTTGTAGCAAGTACTCTTGGCTTTGCTAAGCTCCAAAAAACAAAGTTGTTGAAATTTAAGTTTCAAGGATATCAGTTTTTCTGATAATCTGAAATGTTCGTGTTCCTCTGAGGAGCATGCTATAAGCAGTGTTACCAACATGTTCCTGACTGCAATGCACTGTTTGTAAGAGGAAGCATTTCCAAAGCAGGAAACTGGAACTTCCAGGCTGTTCACAGTTGGAAAAAACATGGTTCTCTATCAGTGTTCTAGCCACGGTGGGCGGCGCTGGGCGGCACTACCCAGTACTGCAAATTTCCGCCTGGCTCTCGGGTTCAAATTGGCTGTGCTGCCCAGCACGGATTTTCAAAAAAATTAACTGGAATATTACTGAAAATCAATGTACCAATTCGATCGTATTTCAAGCATCAGAAAGTGTTAAGAACTGCGCTCACTACGCTTCGCAATCCAAAAATTTACCCAGCACTGAAATGGTTCTAGCTAGATCACTGCAGATGGGGTGAAATGCTCTTGGTGTGTTCCAAGTTAAGAAGCAGACACAACGACTTAAAGAGCAAATACAATTTGGTACCGTTTCAAAGGTATCGTCTCTGATCTCCATAAACGCTGTGGCAAAGTGTGGGTCGGAGAACCAGTCTTTGATCAGGTTAGAGCTAGCCTTGTCTGATCGCTTGACCAGTCTGGCCAGAGACTCAGTACAGGCTACCTGCATCTCAAAATCCCCCGCTGTGGTCAAGAGATCTGCCATCAATCCCCTAAGAACGAGAGAAATGTGGAAAACACTCATTTGCAACCCAATGTTTTCCTATACTTGTACTAAGAAATAACACAGTTTTAAACGGGTCACTAAGTCATCTGGAAATGAAAGTTTGGACAGGTTCACATAATTCCTAGATGTGCTTTTTCATTTAAAATGGGAAATTTCATTAAACGGATGTCAAATATTACAGCTGATGGACTGCTCCAAGACAGGGATGCAATGTTCCATTTCATGGCTTGTTAAAAGTTTGAGAGCAAAATAAAGCTCATGTGATTTATGAAAGGGAAGACCAGAAATTCCCACACCATAGTTGTGGGGACATACACTCGATATTTCACCTATTTTGTGGGGACCAAAAACATTGTGGGGACTCTGAAATATCCCCACAACTTGGTTCAAATTTCCCTAACAAAATAATTTGTCCCCTGAATGCGGTGAAGGCCTACCCTTTGATACCTGTTGATACAGATCACATTCTGTCCAATCAAATGCTATATCTGGTGGTTTGTGAGCAAATGGACCTGCCCCTGATAGAATGCCACCCTGAGGAAACTGACAACACTTACATGCGTTTTAGACTCGGTGGATATTCCCGGAGCACCTGGATAACTTCATCCAAACATCCTTCTAAGAGGAGATTTAATGTGCGGATTGCCTTAAAACAAAACGAGCATAGAAAGGCATAATACACAGATCAAACAATAAAGGTTGGAGGATAGGTATGTTGCCCTTGATAAATTAAAAACTTTGGGTGGTGAGATGAATGTCTGACCAGCGAGTTGGTACCTCTGTGATAATGACGCCAAATGATGTGTCAGCTTGTACAACAAAGAATGTTGTACAACGGACCCAACTCCTGCACCGTGGATTTGTACAACTGATTGTGCATTGTGTAGCTGGTACCCAAGCTGGGGAAATTATAGTGTGCCTCCACATTATTAAACTATCAACACAGATACAGTCCCCACAAGTAAAGAAGAAGCATGTGTGGACTTACCTCCATACGCACATGGAAGTTTTTGTTTTTGTCAACAAAGAGTTGCATGAGCTTCTCTGTGAACACACCCACTGATTGCCTTTTAGCATGCTCGCTGAAATCAGCAACATCCTGACAATATCACCAAATACAGAGGGAAATTAAAGGTGGGAATTTACGTTTTATATGAAAACGTTCAGAAAAATATCATGTATGTATGCAGTGGCTTTAATAATATTCATACAATGCGTGAGGGTAGAGCATTGTTGGCTTTCATCCCGATTGTTCTTGGGAATAAAAACTTTCTCATACTGTTTAAACATTTAAATGTGTAAATATCCCATCCTTACCATTGAAAATGTTTAACACAACAAATTGTAGCAATGTAAACAGTTGACACACAAAGTTCCAGTGACGAATTCATTGTTTTCCTTCGGAATGACTGAGCAGTGAAGTGTTCTGAAAGTCAGATTACCTTTTACAGGCATTGTTTACAATAAAAAGGAATGCCAGATTGCGTCAATTAACCATAAAACCTGTTAAAGGGGATGTTCCATTTAAACATTTGGGAAAATCTGTACGGATTTGGAATGTTTTTCCATTTAAATGTGTAAATGTCCCATGCTTAATTAAGGGAAACCACAAAAAAACAGGCCTCTCATCAGCCTCTCATAAAAAGGCTTTAGCTGAACATTATTTCCGGCTCTTTTTGTAATTAGCCTTTATTACAACCAAGGATTGAAATAGCAATTTGACGATAAATTGTAATTCCAGTACTTCCAGGATTTTGATGGTGAGGCTAGGGAGGGAATTGGGGAGAGATGCAGATGGGACAAGTGAGCTTGGGACAAATTCTTCTGCTAAGAACCCTTTTACTCACGTTGACTGTCTCCAGAATCACCTCAAAGAGAGAATCTGCCGTCAGATTCACCTCAGTACCATCAGAGAGGGAGACATACTTCTGGGTCTCTTCCAAAGCATAGGCTGTAATGAAATACAGTTTGAAATTACCCGACCATGTCTACATCTTCGTTATTCAAAATGACAACTAAACACTGTATTGTGGCAAGATACTGCAGAGTAATGCAGTCACACTCACCAAGGAGATCGATCAAACCATTTGACAGGAGTACAGGGAGCCCTGCTGGGTAATCTGGAAATCGTGTGGTGAACTGGATTGCAGATATCATGACAACGGCATCTTGGAACTGTTGCTTTGCCAGCTCCTGTTCATGCAAAAAAAGAGGAGAAGGATGTTAGTCTGACAGCAGTAAGCTAGATGGAAACAATCATTTTAGATTTGATGAAAACAAGACGTCATGTACACATCAACAGATATTAACAAGATGCAACATGGGCGTTTTACAATAGTGCACCTCCAAGAGTTTGCAACGCACTGGCCAATCATCACGCGAGAAATCTGTCTACCCAATGCATGTTTGGAAAGGGTCAACAGATTTCGCGCATTGTGATTGGCCAATGCATTGCAAACTCTCAGAGGCACACTATTGTGAATCACGTGTGTTCACATGGTCTAATCAATTTGAGATGGAAAACTAAAATAATAAATTTGCTTACCTCAATGGGATGCACTGACTCAAGATATATACAACGTAGGCCTTTTGTGAGTTAAATTTGAATAGAATCTGGTACTCTGAGTTATCTGATTGCACTTAAACATAACAATATGAATTCCCCAGACTAAAGACAGTGTTGCTATACCTCGTGATTCAGGGCAAGTTTTTACATAGTGACCACCATCTCTGGAATGGACTGGTTCCTTTGTGCCCTTTCTATCCCTTGAAAACAGTATATTGGTGCAAGGCATCTCTTGTAAGCAAAAGCTTACCCAATTCACAAGGTATAACAACCCTGTCTTTAGTACGGAGAATTCAAATTGAAGATTTGATTCAAATTTCATACAAATTTAACTTGCAAAAATGTTATTGTTACGTGACATTAATGTAACTTAGAAATCTTTTGTTGTGTTAGGTTATGAAAGTGCAATTTTTTTTTTAAAAGGAGGGCTTAGTGAATTTTCAAGTCACAAATTCCTAGGGGGTAAGTTCACCTCTTGTAGCACCACGGTGATCTTCTTCATCACCTCCACGCTGCACTGCTGTGGACCTGGTTGCTTCTTGGTGTTCTGCTCCTGCAGGAAGTCCTGGATGTCTTGGAAGTAAGACTGCTGCTGGGCCTTCCTCATCAAGACATACTCCAGCTTTATAGAAGATACAAGAATTTTTTTTGCGGACCACAATAACTGCTTAATGGTTATGTGATATTGGGGATATCAAACAACTGGTTTTCCCTCATTAAGCAATGCAGTAAAAGTGCTTTTGAGAGGTTGTGGAGAGAAACTAACAAGTTGGCTCGGGTGGGACTCAAACCAATGACCATCTGCTTACTAGTTCAGAGGTCTCAACCACTCCACTACCAAGCCTCACCGGGTCTGTTGGTCAGTTCAAATTTAGTACAGCAGGTTCTACAGTCAGTAAGTGTTGAAGGAATTTCACATTAAGATAGAAAGTAAAAATCTACTGACAATGAAAAAAGTTATTCTCAAGCACCACTGCGACAAAGTCCTCACACTGACATACATTTGTCTCGTACATCTGTCAGATGCAATATACATGTACCTGGTCATAATGGCTGAACATTGCTTACGTATGCCTTGTCTCATTTACATGTATGTGAGGATCAGTGTGCACATATGAGAATTTTTATTTTTGGTCATCATGACAAAATTTCTATCAATCCATGTTTTATTAAATTGCGAAACACCATTGCCAGATTGCGTTTACACTGGTTATACCTGTGAAGCTTGAAATTGAATGAATCATACATTAGGTACCAGTAAGCCCCACCTCTCGATCTGTTGTTCCCAACTTGACTGGCATTTTGTTGATAGGCTTACTTCAGTACTTGACTGTCTGGTCACCGGCTATGAAACTTTCCTATCTGTAACATCATGAAATAATAAAGTAGGCTTAGGCCCATATGTGTAAATTGACATTAGAATGATGAATAAGCCTACATGCTGAAACAATCAGACAATGGATTTTGAATGATATCAATCCCAATACTTTTTCTAGCTGTCATGGACTTGATAATTATAAGCCTCACCATAGGCTACTTACGTTAATGTTTGTTGTTACTGTAAACATGGTGAGGCCTCTTTAGCCATGGCATGTTCGCATACCGTAGGCCATGGCATGTAGGCCTAGGGGGCTGGCCCTGGGGCTTACATGTAGGATATTGTAATAGGCCTAGGCCTAACTAGTCCTAATTTCCCTAGAGCTTTGAAAAGTGGAACAGGGCTGGATTGTTATTTACCATGTTCCCAGTTATAGGCCTAGGCCCAGTCTATATTTAGGTCCTACATTGGAAAGGATTTCTTATATGGACACCAGGCACTAGCAATTAACGTAACTATTTCTCTCTCCAGTGCATCAAATTTCCCGGTGTCATGAGCACTTCAGGTGGGGCCGCTGCTGCTAACGTTAGGCCTGCAAATCATCAGATGGAAAAGCCTGTTAAGTGGTATCTGCTGAACATACCTTCTAAATACAATGTAACTGACAAACAAATCTAATGAAGGATGAACAAGACGATCCAAACAGTCCCATCACTGCAACAGCAAGCTTTCATTGACGGGTGGATGAGGGGATTACACATCACGTCCATCTTGAAAAAGTTTCTTGTAATTTTTTTATCAATGCATTGTGGGACTTTGTAGACTCTTCCATTTCTAAAAAAGGTGGGTTACTTTAAAGGAAAGGTCGAAAAAAAGATGCAACATTCATACTAAACATTTTTATGGGGATTAGACATCCAAACTTTATTGTAGAATATTGTGGATTTTTCAGATTTATGTTTTTCAGGAATATTTTATTTCCAAAAACAAATCAACGTAATCCAAATTCGATAACTGGTATACCTAAATCAGAATGGTGCAAACCACAAGAAGGAAGGTTGTCTGCTGCCAAGCGAACGGTGTCTAGTTTACTAAGTTCGATTTCAGCTTGCATGAACAATGCTTGCAACAGCTTTTTAAATCAATCTTGAATTTTGGATTGCTCTCAGTAAGCCTTGAAGTTCACCACTGGCGTACAGATGTATCAAATCTTACGATAAAATTATTTATTTCATAACTGATCTTTTACATTTTTTGTAAATGATCGGAGGCCGACAAAATTGAATTGGTAGTGAAAACTGCAAAAAATGCGAATTATTCTTTGCAGTATGATTTTTACGATTGCGATTTTTTTAAGCAACCTTAAGTCCTTAAAAACAAGTGGGCCAATGCTCCAAATATCACCACTACTATGTTCCAATAGAAAATTCCTTTCCGTAGGCTTTCAAGGGTGTAGCTTGCCTATAGATTTGACATTTACAATAAGTTAGACGTCTAAAATGCCATCTGACATCGTTTGCTTCCTGGCGCCCTCGTGTACTGTAAACCTCTCCCTGATATTACCCTCTATGGGCGGCAAAAGTTTGTAGTAGTGCCGGTACCACGATTGGTTGGTGTCAGATTTTGCTTTCAATATTAATGCACGTTAATGTTGCCCCACCACTTTAAAGAGGGCCATATCTTCTTTTACAGTATTTATAGCAGTGGTAAACTTGTATTTCTCTTTTTTGGTAGTTGAATGCAATTTTTTAAAATGCCGTGGATTTGGCCTACTCTTAGGATAGGACCCTGGGCATTTTTTACCGACGGCCTGCCATAGTTTACAAGCCATGCACTGGTAGGCCTACAAGATAAAAGATACACGACTATGAAGTAAAAACGAGAGGCCCGTCGTTTTAGTGTGGAACACGCTCATTCGTAACATCCGGCCAGGATACAATGTCATTAAAATCCCGGAATTCCGCCGAACACGCTCTCATTTTTGTTATAATTCCGAAAGAAAAGTATGACACTTCTTCATCCCCGAACCTTGCCAAATTTACTCCAGTTAGTATGTTCCCATCCCCCCAGAGATCAGACAGATGCCTTAAAGGCCTCATCGTCAAAATTGCACAATGAAGATGAAGAAGACACGGATATCCTTCAAAGTAAGCCTCCATATCACTTTTATTTCGCATACAACTTGTATGGGCGGCCAAACATTTCAGAAATATCACCTGTTTTAAATAGCTTTCAATTTTACCGCCCATTCGTTCAAAGCTGACTTATTTCCCATTAATTTTGAATAGGGTCGTAGTTTTAATTAATAATTAGTAGTACATGTATTATCATCTGGTGTTCAGATAGCTGGGTGGGATATCAAACACTTTGTGAATTATTCGTTTATTTTTGTCCCGACGGCCGACCATAGGGTCAGCAGCCACTTGAAGGATCTAGGCATAGTATGTCGTATATGACCTTCTCAATACACGCCTCAATTCGCGTTCTGTTTGAAAAAGCGACCACATGTACTGCAAACAAAACTAGAGTAAGCCCAGGACACGAGGCAAAAATACACAAAGGGAAACATTTTAATCGTAAATACTTTTTATTATAAACACTCAGTATAAAACAAAATGATACACATCCAAAATAAATAAAATAAACAGACATTTGTGTTTATAGTAATACGGGCGATTCACAGTCGTGCACCTCCAAGAGTTTGCAACGCATTGGCCAATCACAACGCGCAAAATCTGTCGACCCTTTCCAAATGCGCATTGGGTCGGCAGATTTCGCACACTGTGATTAACCAACGCGTTGCAAACTCTTGGAGGCGCACTATTGTGAAGCGCCCGTATCACTGTAATGGTTATAGATGTCATATGCACATATGTAAACTAATGCTCCAAAGTGACAAAATAGTCGACAGAACACACGGGGAATCCAATGGAATTTAGCTTCAAGTCATGTCATTTTGAAACACTGGTAGCATATGTCCGATAACAGGCGTCTGCTTTGTCAACATTTGGATAACCGTCATGAATTTCATGTAGTTTTATTACCAAGCTAAAAGTGACATTATGCAGAATACTTTTATGACAGTGGCCGCCTGTAATAAAGGGTCATGCAAACTTAAGGTGAGGTATTATGTCTCCAGTGAGGCTCTCGGTAAACTTGTGTCAGCGCTGCTTGCCAAATACAACAATGGCCGACTTTCTCAAAAAAAAAATTGTTATGGGAACGAGATTAAGATGTATTGCAGCCCCAACATACTGAATTTTACGCACGGCGTCATACAGAAATGCAATATATTCATGACTCCAAACTTGAGAAACAAGCCATGCATGCGAGTCGAACCCGTTCTAAACTCGGCTGATGAAGTCATCATGTGTAATTCTTAACCGATGTAACACATGCAGAATGACCAAACTAAATTGAATACACCCCACTCAAAATGAAAACCTACAAAAAGATCTATACCGAAAAACGGCATTGTTATTGCACAAGACACTTCACACCAATAAATAATTTTAAATTTAGAGACAAATACAAACGCAGGAAAAAGCAAGGATAGAGTTAGGACATTTAAGAGCTGTCGAACCGAATACCACTTATCATGACAAACTGAATAGTGACCTCACAAAATTCTGCAAAGCAATACGATTACAAATTCAAGTTGTTATTGCACAGATCACCGATTCGGAATTCCGATAGTACTCGATAAAGACATAAATAAATACAACACACATTTTTTTTCTCATTTTTGTCAACTTAAGATAAAAACTATCAGATTTGGTATCAAAAATAATTGCATTTATAAAAGACACACGACTTGATAAAGATAAAGATTACAGAAATACATTAGCTCAGATTGATGACTTAGTACATGTTAAAATTGCAATAAACCATCCGGTCAAGTTGGGCGGTTTTCAAGAACAACCAATCAGAAGGCGTCGCACAGATTAAAAGAGGAAGCAACTGGTCTTTGGGACGTTAACACGATTTAGTTGCGAGTAAACCAAATCAGTACAATTTAGAACAGGATTTTTTTTATACAAAGCTGTTCATTGATACTTATTGACACAAAACAGAAAAATAAAGTTCCCTTGTTTCTTTCCCCTCGAAACAATAGAATATGTGGTGAAGCACGTCTCACTAGGGTTAAGAATTTGCAAAGATGGAAGTAGAAAAGATGTATAAAATCGTTTTAAAAATGCATAGGCCTATTCAAGGAAGCCACGTGTGAAAACATTGCACTTTTCCATCCTGTATACCAAGATCTTACTGGTATTTGGAAACAAATGCTGCTTTCAGGCTATTCAAGATAGCCCGGGCCCTTACAAAAAACGGCACGTGTGAACAGCTCACACAAAAGCAAAAACTGGCTCCCCCAATGGAACCAATCTGTAGACGTCATCTTCAGTCGTCATTGACGCCTTTTCAGGTCTCTTGCGAATCTCCAGCATCGGTGCGACTCTCCAAGGCAAGCAGAATGTCGGCGGCCGACGGTCGATCCGCAACGCAGCCCTCCCAGCATCTTGTGACCAGGCTTTCATACCAGGGTTCGCTGGCATTCTCCGGCAGGCTGGGTCGTAGATTGTGCGCTACCACGCCAAAGATGACTACGTGGTGGTTCTCACCGGCAAAGGGCGTTTCTCTGGTCAACATCTGCCACAGGGTGACCCCGTATGAGTAAATGTCGGCTTTAGTCGTTGGAGGCCTCCCCCGGAGCAGCTCCGGTGCACGATAGGCAAAGGTTCCTGTTAGATACGACTGGCTGGTGAATGCCACATTGTCCTCTCCGTCATGTACCCGTTGAGAACAGCCAAAATCGGCCAGTCTGCACGAGTCAGTGTTGAAGTCGATAATAACATTTGCTGGTTTCACGTCTAAGTGGGCGATGCCCTGGGAGTGGGTGTAGTGCAGCGCGCGAATGATGTGCAGGGCATACTTGGTGCGGCGCGTGGGCGACAGGTTCTTCCCAGGGTCGTTAATGATTTGCTGGAGGTTTTTCCTACCCGCATATTCCATGATGATAAATGCGCCCGAATCAAAATCCTCGTAAGCGGTGGTGGCCAGTACACTGACGATATTCTCGTGCCGCAAGAAGAGAGCGTTGAATTCCGCCTTGAAGCTCTGCCGGCTGGCTTCCTTGTTCCGTGAGCACTGGCGGACGCTCTTGATGGCAACGCGTCGCCCGCAATATCTCCCCAGGAACACTGAGCCAAACCCTCCACTGCCTATCACCCCGTCGATGCTGAAGTCAGCGTGACCGACGCTGGCGTTGTAATCGCGGTCGTCCCAGTTGTCGTTCCTCACACCAATAAAGCAGTTACCATTTGTGTCCTCTCCTTGGTGGTACTCCGCCGAGTTGGTCACGAAGGCCGAGTTGACGCTTCCCCGTCTGGCCACCATAATGCCGCTGTCTTGACCCTCGTACCTCGCCCAGTTGTCCGCTGTGTTGCACGGCATACTCTCAAGCTCCCTGTAGGAAACCACTTGTTGAGTCTTGTACCAATCTCGGTCGATCTCCTCCACAGAGTGGTACCTTCTTTTCCTCCGGTTCAAATAGATCAAGTCCTCCTCTGAGCTGGTTTTCTGGCATAGATTCTCGGCAGATCCGTAGCGTCTGAATCGTTTCAGGTACTTTCTGTAAATGCCCAACAGCATCAAGTGTCTCCGTAGCAAGCGGATGATCACCTGAAAAATCTTTGTCATGCTTGCAGTGACGTAACGCACTTCGGCGCCAACGAGACACACAAAAGGGTTGCAATTTCAAGCCAGATTCATCACCGGGCTTGCAAATACCGATCTTGATGTCCGCGCAGTTGGATACAAACATTCAAACACAGCTCCAGCGCTATTCATTACCGAAAATAGGTAAAACAAAGCGCCGACAGTTAAAGCGACTCTCTCCACGCGCAATCACACCGGTTAAGGAGACCGCTCCTCGCACGCGGTTTTTGACGTGCCGGTATCACGTAAAATGACAGATATGTCTGGTTCACTAAGGTCATTGCGACAGATGACAATTCTGCGGCGTTCCACAGTATGTCTATGTATATGTTGAGAGTGACCCGCGTAATTTCATCGTAAATTTTTACGAGCCGGCTTATTTTCATAAATTTTCATAAGTAGGTTTGCTTTAGACCTGACACCAGTCGGTTGCATGCTCTTACCTGCCTGTACCGTCACACCTAGATCGAATGCATGTAGACAACTCGCCATAGTCTCTGGGAAGTACAGTCCCTGCAAGCATTATACTTAAGGCCGACTTCAATTAAGCCTGAGGTGGCAGGCAAAATGTGCCCTAAATTTATGACACGGGTGTTGACGACTTGTAGCAAGTTTACTGTCACCCTGGATCGACCACGTCTCGATGAACCTGCAACTGCATGGTCCAAAGCACAAAAGGGTATTAATTACTTTTTCACATTAGCAATTCATGCATGGTGGGTATAAATGATCTATTCGAAGATAAGTTTCACTGGGGCTTGTTATCATAATTCCTGAGGGGGAAAGTGTCATGCGTAAAGAAATGCTAGAAGCAACAGCTCCACTTTGTTGGCGTTGCGGGGGGCGTGACTGCTGCGTGGTCGTTTAGCGGCGGGGTAGGGGCGAGACCGCACTTTATTTGGTTGGTTTTGACAGCGAGGGAGGAGAAGGGGGGGAGCAAATTCACTTGAATTCGAGGACCGGTAAAGCTATCACTGCCATGGTCATTTCCAATGCCGACCCGCGCCAGTGGCGAAAAGCATTGTGATACAACTGTGCTGGGCGTTCAGACTGTGATAGTCGCTCTGTGCAAAACCGTACAATGCTTTCCACCATAATGAAGGGGGATGTGGTCCATGCGTAGCCAGGATTTTAGCAAGGGGGAAAATTTCATCTCCAGTCACCTTTTTTATTTTTGCCCCCGCTTTCTTCCTCTTTTTATTTTCCCCATTTTTTTGGGGGGGGGTGAAGGGGGAAGCACTCCTCCCCCACTCGCCACGCCCACGGGCCATGGGGATTGTCCAGTGAATTACGTCGTCTACTGTTTGGAGATCCAGTGTCAAAGTCTCGGTGAAGAAGAGTAAAAAAGTCTCGCTGTTGCTAAGCGGATCAGTGGCGCATCCAGCTTTTGATGGGGGGGGGAATTCAAAAGCGAAAGCGGCTTCGGGCTCATTCAACATGATGTTGGGGAGGGAAAAAAAATCAAGTCTTTAATGCGGTTCCGAAATCCTTGCTTTTATTTGCTGGTGTTGTTTTCTTAGCGGGTTTAAGATTTGATAAATAAATATACCGAATACTCTCTTTTCTACTTACCTCTGAAGTTTTCTTTGTTGAAGGTTAAAGCGCTTTGGACGTCAAAACTGCACGGAAAAAGTTGCTTATTAAATAACAAAAACTTCCGGTTTGATGGCGTCACGGAAGTTACGGGTTCATCAGAACTCGCCCTCCTAACTTGCGCCTAACTGATGTAGTCAATGCGGCACCTGGATTTGGACTTTCTTGTACCTTAACACCCACGTAGATCCATAGGCCTACATCTGCAAGTGCATTTTACACCTGTTTCGCTGGCACGTGCACCCGATCAAGCCTTTCTCCGGCAGGTGCAAGTCCAACAACCCTGGGGATGCGCCAGGTGAGAATACCGCACGGACCCTCTTCAGCCAACTAGTTATTTGGGGATGAAGACAAACAACGGCAGATACAATAATTCATCAATGACTTCTCAGTTAGCAACTTGAAGCATCTAAAATACTACAGTCATGGAAATGCTGGTGCGCACTCATTACTGACTGTGTTTAATTTAACCAGTGAATCAAAAACCCACAAAAACCTGTAACACTGACCATATAGGGTGTCTTGTCATAATGCGAACATTCACAATGCGTCTCAGCATATCCACTCCACATGCGTTGGTCATGCAATTCTGTGCCAAAATGATGAGCAAGCACAGAGTGGTATCAAATAAACAGTTTTTTGGGAGCTGCAATCAATTTGTTTCAATACAAGCCTTCGCAATGCACCTTTGTGTCTCAGATGACCTTATGTTTCACCTTTGTTTTACTATTTCAAATGGTATTTTACTCTTTTTTATTTTCTGCTAATGAGATTTCCATACTCATCGGCAAAACGGTGACGTTATCCCAGGGAAAAAGGCTACAATGGTCCGTACAAAAAAATCCTGTATTTTTGTACATGTTGCTGGGATGAATTTTCTCTTCTTTGCCGATTCGTTGTTCATGCATATGTGAATAGCAAATATGCCAGCATTAGTAAGTAAAATCTGGGCTCACAATTTGAATAGAAAACCGATGCACATAACTACATGGATGTTTTCCATGGATGACATCACAATAACAGCGTCCTCAGTTGTCCAAGAAAGCAAAGATAACCAGAAGTGTTTAAAAAGTGCACTTTTCCCATACATTAACCAAACAGGTATGTAAAAGAGTTTTCATACACTGAAGACGAGTACAAAGTTGCAAAAAAAAAACAAAAACAAAACAAATTATGTAACAAAAAAATCATTGAAGCCAGTTTGATGAAAAGAAACGTGCAAAACAAAACTTCGAAGTGGGCCAAAGCGCAAATACATTATTTTCTGCATAAAGATGAGAGGCTTGGGGCTTAATTGCATTCAATTTCACGTAATGGTCGCAGCTTACGATGTGTTCCACGCTATGATTCTGCGTGATTACTTTACAGCTGCGAATCAACTAACCAGGATTGAGCGTATAGTCGGAAGATAACCCGACATATGCCAGGATTCAAATTATATTTGCATTGGAGCGATAAGGTATTCGTTTGTATCACTACGGTCCCGGTTTTATCAGTTAGCTAATGCATTTTCGACATGGACCATTTCGACACGTCCTTCTTTGCGCTAAATTTTTCGGCGGCTTCATCTGACAACTAACAGTTAGTAAATTATTAGAGAATCCAACAAAATGACACCGGCTCCACTGGATTCCTTTTATTTCTCATTATCTTATTACATACTCACATATCGATCGCTTCATCGAAGTATATGGAATTTTTCCATTATAATAAACGCGATGTTATTCATAAATTTTCTCTCTGAATGAAATTGACGTGTTAGGAACCTGTACCAGAATATACACATAAATGTACTGCATTTCAAGAATGCAAACATTTTACTTTATAGTGGCATTTATAACATGATTTCCGTAACTACAGATCTACTATACAGAATATGAAGTCAAACTGAACGGAATTGATAAACCCTATGATAACATAACATGTATTAATTAATGACCATACTCGAACATCTACATCTGCACCGTTTAAGATAATTACAGAACATCTAGTGTGTACCTGGACATGGCTAGTCTGACAAGATGAGGACTCTTGACATCGAGGAAAATTTCTCCGCAATTAAAACGTCTGTTCGAGAGAGTGAGACATGACAGCAGTGGCGTAGCCAGGGAGGGGGAACTGCCCCTGCGGGAAGCCTTGCCCCCTCCCCCCAGAAAAGACCCTGGCTACGTAGCCAAGGGGTGGGGTGGGGTGAACTACCCCCTCCATGGAAACTCCTGCCCGCCCCTTGAGAAAAGCCTGGCTATGCCATTGCACGAGACAGCCATAAATTAATGCTTGCAAGGTTTTTTCAACAGCCAGATT
Source organism: Acanthaster planci (assembly GCF_001949145.1). Next base: position 3,468,111 of record NW_019091357.1, read on the forward strand.
TCTTGCTTTTTAAAGGTGTTACTTAAAGTAAAATGAAAAGGAAAATATACACTGATGACTGCATAAATTTCTATCAAGTGGGAAATCCTGAAATGTAGGAGATTGAAAAGTAAAAGACTACAGGTTCTGTCCAAAAGAGAGTAGTCACATTATAGTGTGTTAACTTTGCAAGATTGTGGAGATAATCAAATAATATCCTGCAACACACTCTCAGTTAAGCAGGCATTTTATAGCCCCCTGCCCCCTACAAAAAAATTATTGTCATATCCCCTACAAGTAGTTCCAGCGGCGGATTTAAATATCATAATTAGAGGGGCTATTTTGTACACACTGTCTTTTACCGTTTTGTTTAGTGTGAAGATTGACATTTGCATGTTCATATCAGTTGTGCAGTTGCAGTCAAGTAAACGTACACAAAAAATAGCCTTGTTGGAATGTCTCCGCTGTGTGATGCCAATCAATTATGTTAATTTTAGTTTGGAATAATCCATACTCGAGGCACAGTTTACATTCCAAGTACATGCATTCACTGGCACATTACATAAATTAATTCACTTCTATCTCTATCAGGCTTTCCAGCACGGGCCAGTTTAGGTAGCTGTACAGTTTAAAAGATGGGAATGGTGACTGGTGGGTTGGTAAAGTAAAAGAGTTGGTGCACCATGAATTTGTAGTGGGAAAGTTTCAAGCCAGTTGGGACAGGTCTTGATGTTTCTCTTGAGAACAAACAAAGCACGCTGATTGAAACATCAATAGTTTCCCTCACAATCGTCTTTTTTTTCTGGGCCGACACCTTCTCACCAAAAAATTTCCATAATAATGTCCTTGCAAAGCTACCTCCCTAACATCCAACAAGCTACACGTCCTCCATGTTCAGTAATTCTTTAATAGCCTGCTTGAAATTTGTCATTTTTGCTGTCAGCCCAGGACAAAGTGAAACTTTGAAACCGTTGCACAGAAAGTTACCCTCCTGAGTAACCTATCGCCCTTAGTCACCTCTAGCTCTGAATGGATGAATGTTTGTGACAGACGGTGGAGTTCAAAGACAAAGATTAGTCAAGCCCTGAATTTTAAAAGTCTAATTTATACTGTACAAGTCCGAGCTCTATTGTTGCAGCATCTCAGACGCAGCACCAAAGCGTCAGTTCAGGCTGTTCAACTGTATGCCTAAAGTCTGTCACAATTATGATGTTACACTGGTGCCTCTTGAATCAACTTCACCATTGGAACAGTTTTTACAAGAGAGCTTTATCTCCTTCCTTTTTTTATTTCAAAGTGACACCGAGAATTATGCCCACAATGGCAAGTAGCACCACCACACATATCGCAATGCAACACATCTTCCTCCGCGCTTTTTGCTGCAAGAGATCAGAGAGGTGCAAGAAAGGGGTCAGAGCATCTGCTGGACTTGTCGTGCCAGACAATGAGAAATGTGGCATCAGCGAAAAACCAAGCATCGGCGAGAATAGAGAAAGTTAGCGCAAACACATGTGTTTGCTAAATCGTGCCACAGCAAAGGAGATGAGCAAGCAAGTGCAGACAAGATGGCCAGCACTAGACAGGCTGCCCTCCCTCCACAGCCCTTCAACCCCGCCACCCCCTTCATAAATACAACACAATGTCTACAGGTGGAAAGGCAAACGTTACCCTCAAAACTGATCACTTCAAACGAAAGCAGGCAATTGGGTATTTTTATCTAGTCTGCTGTGAAAAGATGAGGATGTACTGGCAGGTGCTCTACCTTGGGCTAACAGTCAGCAGGACTCAATGATAAAGGCAACACGGTCTACTAATCGGTTTGCTTGCTTTGCAACATGCAGAAAGCCCCACATAGTAATTTCATATTGGCACAACTGACAAGTTTTGTTTAATAGTTCCGATCTCACTTTGTGCCTGTTACGATTTCAGAACAATCCACTTCTTACATGTGACCCGATCAACTACATGTACATGTATGTGAATGACGTTGAGGTGCTTGTTTTGCATATCTGCATATGCAAAAGAAAGAATGTGGCATGCTACTGGGACGTCCCTCATGTGTGTCAACCTAATCAAAGTACAGACATTCAACGGGTGGCGACCTTTGACAGTTTCAACTGATTTCCATCCTGTGAGAATTGTTTGAAGGTCTCTGGCTAAAAAGCAGTTCACCAATCATTTTGTTAAAGCTGGTTCACAAGTTTTGTCGCTGTCCCCCCAAAACCGACACCCTGAGCACACCTTGCGTAGTAGCAGGTGCATCATTTGAGTTTGACAATGAGCACAATGGTGATGATGAGGGCGGTGATGGCCATGAGAACAAGGCAGAAGCACATTTTCTTGCGCGCCTTTTTCTGCGAAATGAACGAGAAAGAAACGGGGTATAACTAAGAGAATGGGACTGATTGAACTTGACTAACTGCATGAATGTCTGTTTTCCTACTTGTTATACCAAGTAAAAAACAAACTCAATCCAGAATGATCCCTATATGAAAGACCTCTTCCATGGCACCGTTTTGAAGACAAAGAAATGTAACTTATGGATGAAATGGAACTTTGAGAAGTGTGCTCCAAATTTGCAGCAATTAAAAAAAAGTTGGCTACAACGGTGCTAGTAACCAACATGTAGCAGGGAACTTCCATGACCAATTGTTCCCGCATCCTAATCATTATCCGCCCCGAGCCGAAGTGCGCCCCCTATTGTTGAAAGAAAGACAGGTCATTACAAGCGGGTTCTTGCACACAAAGACCATACATGCCGGAGTAAATTATTTACATGTACTCAGTGTGAGGCTCTGCATCAAAAGCTCATTTACTTGCTTGTGTCATGGAGTGCCTATGCGGCGAGTACCAAAAAACATGCCCTCTTTTGTTCCGCTCGGAGCGGATTGAGATGTTGAACATGTTTCAAGGTTTAATGAAGTTTTGCAAAATCCATTCATGAAACACTACACGGATATGCAGCATTTTAACTGTGAAAATTCTTATCCTTAAGTTTATGTGGTATGTGCTTTTGCATTGGTAGTTTACAACTTGGCTAATTCTGCCGGGGTCCATAACTGTGTTGACACTGCACTTAACTGGAAGTCTTAAGGGAAGTCGTGAACCTGCCATATTGGTGGAAGAGGCATTTAATACCTACTTACGACCTGCGAAGCAGTGTTAGAGGTCTCGAGGCTGGCCTCGGTGACCCTGGCCTCGGACTTAACCTTGAATGCTGCAGACTCGACTCCAACATTGCTGCGAAGAAGCGCGGTACCATACCAGTAATGGCTTATAAATTCTGACCACCAGATTAGTCTAAAGAGTACTCAAGCATGATGTCATTTGAATCAGGAAGTGTAGCAAACCAGAAGTGTAGTGACTGTTGGTTCACATGCTGATTCCTTTTATACACATAATTGTGCACCTGACACATTCACTTTCGTACTCTAGGCAATTGTGAAGGAAGTACATTGTAAGTTGGCTGTGGTTGCAAGGTGCATGATTGGCTTTATTTTTTTTACCAGTGGCCCATGTGATTCTCAGGATAGATGTAGAACTAAACTTAATGAAATGGGGTGAGCCACAGGCTTGATGCTTGGAATCATCAGCACCAGAGAAGGTACAAGGTCAAGGTGCACAAGCTATCTGCTCCGAGCAGAACAAATGAGGGCGTAGTTTTCTTGGTACTCACCACATAGGTCCGCCATGAGGCGCACAAGTATGTGTGCGTTTGACACAAAGCATGCTGAGTACGTGTAACTAATTTATTCCGGCATGTATGGTCTTTGCGTACATGCAGAACGTATGCAAGAACCCGCTTGTAACCAAATGTCTTTCTTTCGCCGATGGGGGTGTCCTTCAGCTCGCGGCGGATAGGTAATCAGTAATTTGGCTGACGTCACTTGAACGCAGAATGGATGGGCTTATCAATTTAGCCATCTTGAACTGAACCTTGAGGAACAGTCCTCATGCTGGTTCTCAAAATCCTTGGTCTGCGGTCATGAAAATAATTGCATTAAATAGCAGCAATTGCCAGAGCAGATAGAAATATAACTAACAGGAAATACGGGCACTGACATTGTCACCCGATGCCAATGGGTGATGCGAACATTTTGTCAACAGTGGTTTGAATTGAATTATTCAAGAGGTAAAACTGAATCATGTGTTTTTACTGGTTAACAAAAGAGACAGATGATGAAAGCATGATTCAAGCTCAGGATTGCTCAGGGGTGGAATTGAGTCAATGTGTATGGTTCAGAGAACTAAGGTTGAATTCTAAAAGTGTCAGGTTTCCAGAGCTGGGAACCTGTTTGCGCCGTGTTAGCCCTATGCTGTCTGACAGTCTGGTAACTTGCCTCAACTCATGGGGAAGGGAAGAGGGAACCTTTAGGTCAAGTTTACAACTTATGATCTGACAAAGAGGTGGTGATGGAATGCAGACCGACATCAGCTTATAGTTTTTGCCTTGGCGATTGGCAGTCTCTGGTGCTTTCTTTTGATATTCATGCTTCTGCTTGTACAGTTATGTTTATAAAGGCAAACTACGCGTACATGTGGTGTTTGTTGTGTCGAAAGTAACAGGAGTCTATCCAAACATGTGCAAAATCCAGAGGCCATTTTGTATGGTCAAATACATTAGTCTGATAATAATGATACAAGTAACTTTTTGTATAGATGGTGACCATTTCATGGAAGATTTTCAATGGGCCGTCAATGGCAATTTGAGAAATGCAATGATGTATCAACTTTAAATTCAAACTGTCTGTAAAATGAGGATAGTGCTCAGGTTTTAGAGTTGGGATGAAAATGCCAGCTTGACACTCCAGAGATAACCTGGGGAGTCAGGTACGGACTGAAAACCCAATCCACGCGATGGCTGGGATGAGATTCGAACCTGGGCTGCACATGTGGAAGGGGAGAACAGTATCACTAACCCGGCTAACTCACTAGCATGCAAAGAAACCCTCTGTGCAGGCAGAGATTGAAAAGTGAGCCCACTGGTGTTGAATAAGAGTAAACTCGGAAGTCACAGTGCATGGTGTGCAATGACGGACATTGTGCGCTGACAGTTCAACCAGTGCTTAAGACAATGAATTGTACACAGAGCAGCTAAACGCAACTGTCTGATCTCACAGTTACACTGCTTCTTGGCAATCATTCAAAAGCCAATTTCGGCAGGCAGATATTCTCTGCTCGCAGCTCTGTGAAAGAAGCGAGAGACGCCTACCTGATACTTGCTGGCTGTCTGCAGCTGCGTTGCGGCACCCTCTACATTGCTGGATGCCCTGTCTATGTTAGCCTCGATCGAGTCTGACCAGAAAAAGAAAAGAAAGAACTCAACTTTGATACGGTGCGTCATCAGCTGATTTTATTCAGGTAAACCCGGACTTCTTGTGGCACTTTGGCCAAGGAGAGGGGAGATTTTTTCTTCAAATGTATGTGTTGAGCCATGTCTGAGTCAAACGGCTAGGGCTTAGAGCAACACATGTGTATGGGAAGTGGCCACGGCCACTAGCCACTATAAGCACATGTGCTGTCTACAGCAGCAGGCGTGACTTTTGGACAGTGTCTTAGGTTGTCAGCACACTTCCATGGGTAACTTTTTTCTCATAAATGTGCCCACCAGATCCTCCGGATGGGGTCAAAAGGGTGAAGTGGGAGTGGTGTTCTTGTGTTTGTGCCTACCTATAATTTCTCCTTGCTGGGACACCATTGCACCGAGATCTCGGAAAATTTCATTCACATCTAGCATGGCCGCCTGGGAAGGAAAGCAAAAAACACTCCTTTAGTTCAGTAATTATGGCAGTGTTGTTGCTCAGTACATTTCAAGAAGAGTAATTCCAGAAACTAGGGGTCCAAAAGTGTGACATTTTCGTGTCCCCGTTACATGTGACCTTTGTTATTTGACATGGAAATATCACCAGAATTGATTTCAAACTATTACTATTTGTTTGGCAGGTAATTTGCATTAATTCACCACTCTTTGAAATTAGAAAATGTGTTCTGAACTTACAAAATCATATGTCAGATGTGACAGGGACACGAAAAAATGGACCCCTAATTTCTGGAATTACCCAGTACCAAGTTCTCTGCCAATAAGAATTGTAGTGTTGTAGTTAAGACTACAATAAAGACCTTCACGAGACCACACAAGACCAGCACAAGACCTCCAGTCTGAATTCAAGTCACAAGCTATTGAACTGAACTGCAACAAAAGCATTCCTTTTTCATGGTTCACCCTGTGACATGTGACTGGTCTTGTGACTGGTCTTGTGCTTGGTCTTCTGACTGGTCTTGTGCACGGTCTTGTGCATGGTCTTGTGACTGGTCTTGTGATGGTCTCGACTACAACACTGATGAATTGGTTAGGAGGGAACAAAGCTGAAGAACATTGGCATTGGATGGTAAATGCATGAAGGCAAAATAACAAAAGGAAATGACAGAGATGTCAACTTTTCAAAAACTTCCCGTACCGGTTTCCTGACTGAACCTAATTTTTCGGCGCGACCCCTAAATTATTTATCGGCAAATTAGAAAAGAAATTTTAAAAAAAAGTTTTAAAAAATGCTGCTGTCATTTCTTTCAAAACAAACACCTGTCAACAACTTCTTTTCATGTCAAAATACTTGTACTTACCTGACTAGCATTGTGCAAATGTGAATTGTAATTTATTGTTGATTACATTTCCGCATTAATTCTGGTAAGTTTTAATTTTAATCGCTTTTGTGTCAATTTTTGGCAACTTTCTCCCATTCAATCAGCACAAAAAATTGTCCAAAAATCCTTACCTACCAACCCTATTTAATCGGAAGCAGAGCTATTTTGTCTTGGCCTAACTAATGTGCTTCTCGGTGTCGTCAAATCCAGCGTTGGCAATATTTATCATGTCACAGTTGCATGCATTGCAAAACATGTAAGCTTCTCCAAGACAAGACTTTGCAATAAAGGCCCATTGTTGTGGTGTATTCGTCCCTGAACTTCAGCTCATTTGCTGCCACTGTGCAAAACAAGTCCAGTTGCCCACCAAATATCTAAGAATCAAATCCTTGACAGTCCTCCACTCCGGTCAACTGTCAACTTTTCGCACGATCCTGATGTTCGACACACGTGTGTACGATATCGGTACACGTATGTGTGCAACGCTTGGACGTACACAATCACGTTGCATATGAAGTGCAACCATGCCTATTTGCCCCCGTTCATCATAGCGTTAATTGAGGCAAACGGATGATTTAACCACGCTGGTTTCTACCCCTACTCATGTAGCTTGTACGCACAAACTGCAGGATGGCAGCAAAACATTTCTGAAACGTGCATGACGAGGCCGGCTCCATGCTACTACATACGTAGAGTTTATACACAAATGTATGGTTTTGTACCTTTGAGTGGGAAATCGTAAAAATCTTAGTCTGGATCGTACAGTCGTAAATGGACTACGCAAATCATAAAAATTACGCCTAAATCGTACAAGTTGGCATCTCTGGAAATGATGACTTTAGACACTCCCCAAACTTTTTGTAAAAATGAAGGAAAGCACTTGAAAAGTACTCAACCGAGTTCATGTAAGTGTTCTTCAGCTTTGATCCTACAAACAGGACGAACATTTTGCCAACAAATAGGTACTAAAATGTATCTGACTAAAATACTGCCTCACAGTCGTTAGTCCATGTAAACCCTACAAAGTACCTCGATCTGTCGGATCTGTTCCTCCCTCTCCTGCAGCAGATTCATGTCGTATTCTATCTGTTGGTCTTGCTGCTGTAGCTGTGACTGGATCTCCTGCCTCCGAGCTTCTTCTATCAGCGCCTTGGATTCGTCGTGCGCCACCACTTCCTGTTGCATCGAGCAAGGAAAGTGACGATGCCGTATAAATTTCCATGAATTTGCCACATTTCGGACTGCCGAAAAGGCTTGTGATTAATGAGCAAAAATCAACTAAGAGTCAGGCTCCGACGACACACACGGCACGAGAGTTTGACTGCTACCCTGCTTTTGATCTGCCACAATTTTTCTGTACATGTAGCACATTTATCTGTGTTAAAAAGATAAATCAAATTGGGTCTTTGGCTTCAACTTATCCCTTGAAACCTAAAAATGGTCCAGAAACTTTGACTAATAATTGCTTGAATTTCATGACTTTGCCATGGCTTTTTCACTCAGACAACCGGATTCTAGGATATCCTATTTTGACTCCAATTTTCCATGACTTTTCCATGACATTCTAGGACAAATTTTTTCAAGAGTTTTCCATAACCATAGGAACCCTGAGTATTGGAAAACCCCCCCGAAGAATTATTCAGTAAACTTACGCCGCCCTCCATGACACGCAAGGCTGCTCTTTGAAGGCATTATTTAGATGACGACGTGGCAACAGTTACCACAGCGACCAATGCTTACCCTGCTTTCAGACGTTGGTGGCGCCATGGAGGGACCAGGAGACGACCTCATCTTGCTCGCTATTTTCTGTGGGTGGCAAATGCACAATTAAACGTGATTCTCATTCACATTCCAAAACAACATGTGGGGAAAATACAAATACTCTTAACTCTAAATGATCCCAGATTCCTCAAAATCTACCAAGATGTTTCGGAAAAGTAATCTTGTCTTTGTGTTGGGCTCTAATATACTGACTTTACTTTCCAGTACTTTGAAACAGTCTGTTTTTGTTTCATTCAATTGATCAGTTACAAGTTGCAAGAAACAGAAATCACTTTTTCTGACTTTTCCACCGTGTATCTTTAATGAAAATGTTTGTAAAATGTGGCAAGAGAAAGTTTCATGTTTGTCTAAAAAAGATCTAGGTACAGGTCAGGTAAACAAGCACAATTTTCCCCCAAATGTGCTTTGAAAGAGGGAACACACAACTATCTTCTGTCTTTCCTGTTGTACCTTTTGGACACCGCTGTATCTTTGAACTGAATCATGGTACTCATTTGTCAGCCGGTCAACTTGTAACTTTGATGACTGCAAGAGAAAGGAAACAAGTCACAACAACCACAAGTTTGTACGTGGACAAATATTTCTTGAAAGGTCTAAAAGTTGCAGAAAAATTTCATTTTAAATGATGTGCGTAGCCTTTGCATGTCAGAGAAACTGCTTCATTGCCTCTGATGCACTGCTCGAAAGGGTTTTGAAAATTACCCACATCCTGAAAGAGTGTTATTAAACTTTTCTTGATGAGAATACTTTCCGAATGTATTGGCAAAAATTGTGCAGTTTATAATTGCAAATGCATGTTCTGTTCAGAACACAGAGAAATTCTCATGCACTGATTGAGTGCACCAGTTTCGATAATTCACCGATAAGGAATACAAATAAAGATATAAATATTGATTTACTATTTCATGGGTTTGTACATACATAAACATGAATTTGATATTAGGATCTCTTTTGTACATGGCAAATTAGCACTGCAGAAATTCACATTAACTATATGTGACCGGATCCCTCAAAATGAGTCCTAAAGCCAATAATTCTGTTTTAGTTTGCATGAGAAAGAGCAAATTGAGTTCTTCATTTTGATGTATCACCTACTTTGGCATCCTGATGAAAATGGACAATGCATGGGGGTAAAATGTTCAGGGTTGGCATTGATTTACTCTGTACACGATTCTCTTAAACATCTTTCACTCAAAAGTTGCTCTGGCAACTTGTGACTCCTTCTGTTAGGTCGGGTCGCATTTGTCCCCCATCCAGGGGCCAATTTCATAGAGCTGCTTAAGCACAAAATTTGCTTAAGCGCGAGAAAACCTTACTCAATAAATCAGGTAACCAGCCAAACCTCCATGTGATGTATATTGCTTGGGGATTTTATTTTGGTTAGCATGACAATCAGATAGAGTTTGAGCTGGTAACCTTTGTTTATTAAGCAAAGTTTTCGCCCGCTTAAGCAAATTTTGTGCTTAAGCAGCTCTGTGACATTGGCCCCTGGTTTGGACATGAACAATGAAGCCAGTTTGGTATTTCGAAAAACCAAGGTCTTTCGGGAACACAGTGCATGTGTGAATCAGCATATGGCTTACGGCTACGCTGATAGGACAGACTATCCTACGCATGTGTAGCTGTTCCCGAATAGCCTGAGACTGGGCATGTGCTGTTGGAATACTGAACTAGCCCATTCTAGATGAGAAAGAAGTCACAAGGCTACTTTCTTTTGGGGGAGAGGGGCAAGAAGTGCATCTCGGTACATACTCTTCCAAGGGTGCGCCCCATTAGAGTCAGATCTTTCAGACACATGGTTGTCTCGCTGACAATTTTGTTGGTTGACTGCATATTGGCTTGGCTGTGGGCATGTAAGGGTGAAGTAAATTAAGCATCAATGGTTAAACTTCAATATCTAGTGGTGGTTTTTACTAAACTCTCTTGGCCATGGACTTTCAAAAGAAGTTCACAATTTACACTTTTTTTTTTTTAGGTAAATGACGTATGAGTATTACATGTAATGCTCTCAGACCCATTAAAATTGAACAGGATGTCAATTTAACAGGATTGAGGACTGTGTGCCAGTAACTTTAACCTAATGTTTGAGACTTAATAATGACAGATTAAGTGAAAATGAATCTGTTACTGGATTCCTGTGCAGTGGAAGATTTTGGAGGATGAACTGGGTTATTTTGGATTCTGCCTCCATCACGAAAAAAAGCAAGTCTGGTCCGAGCCCATTTGACTCATCAGGCCATGTTTATCTCCGGTTTCCTTGGAACGAAATGACTGAGAATATTTCTATTCGCCCCCCTGGATGGGATGCCAGTCCATCACAGGTTGCTTCCCTAGCTAGTGCTGGTACCCATTTGTACCAATGCTTGTACCCATTTATACTCCTGGGTGGAGAGAGGCAAGCAGGGGTGAAGTGGCTTGCCAAGGGCCACAACATACTGCCAGCAACTGGATTTGAACTTCCAACCCTATGATTGGAAGCCACTGACCCTAACCACTTGCCCCTGTCCCTTTAAGAAGTTAGCTGTCACATACCTGATCATTTTGAAACTTAGCATGCATGTAAACATACTCATAATCATAACAAATGTGAGGTGTTAATTCCATATAGGTAATTCCAGAAATTAGGGGTCCAATTTTTTTCGTGTCCCTGTCACACTTGACATATGATTTTGTAAGTTCAGAGCACATTTTCTAATTTCCAAGAGTGATGAATTGATGCAAATTACCTGCCAAACAAATAGTAATAGTTTGAAATCAATTCCGGTGATATTTCCATGAAAAATAACGAAGGTCAGATGTAACAGGGACACGAAAATGTCACACTTTTGGACCCCTAATTTCTGGAATTACCCAAATGGCAAAGGGTTTTCATCCTATGGAAAAATTGAAGTTCATAATCCCATTACGTTGGCCTGTATGCAATAAGACAATGGCAAAAGTATGGATTTTTGGCTGACCTGTCTTAGAAAAATATGTGCTCAAGAGGAGCATGTCTGATTTTCACAGAATTGGTGTCACTGATATACCTCCTTAAGGCTTAGTGCATGAAAATGTGCACTGCCATGAAATTGGAGAAAATGTTGAGGGGGGGTAGGGCGGAATCCTCCTCAGATGATGCTCAACCACCAAGATGCCATCAAGTACTTACATTCTGTTGCGGAGCATAGCGCTGTCGCTAGGTGTGCCCATCTGTCGTGCAGCCTTCTCCAAAGTTGTGACTACAAGAAGGTGTGCAGAAGCACAAAAAGACCATAACAAAACGCCAGGTCAAGTTAAAAACATTTTTATGCGAAACTACTGTTAAATGGTTAATGTTAGCAGAGAAGTCACCCTTGTAAAGACAGAATTGGAATTGCATCAGCTACAAATTACCAAAAGTTGCAAGAAGTCAGTCAGTCGCAGGTCATTTAGTCTTTAGTCAACTCACAATTTCTTTAAATGAACTAGGATGAAGGCATTCTTTTGTCATTGTTCATCACTTTAGTTCTGACTTGAACTGACTACAAACAGACGAGTAAACTGACTTGTGATTGCCAGTGACTGACTCGATTCCAACTCTGTTCAGAGGCCATCTATATTATTCGAGTATTCATCTGGGCAATTTTGATTTTCAGAACACAAGTAATTTAAAATAGAGTTTGCACGCCTTTTCTGCACACTCAAATGCAAATCACGGCAAGGCAGCCATGCTTTTGCCAACCGTAAACTTGAAAAAAAAGCCTCTCCATGGCAACCTCTTGGTAGTGCACTGAATTGTGAATCTCCCGTATTACATGCGCACAAAGATGTAGCTGACTCGGGTCTTTGTGCGAAAGAACACAGGTGGGTGCACTGCCACATGGGCCTAGAGCTCCATACCAACAACTTGGCAGTCCACTGTATTGTGAATTGATCAGTAGCTGGGGCAAAAATATCACCCGGTCAAATTCTTCTCAGGGTGTGGAAACATTTCTGATATGTAACATTTACAAATGTTGCAAGGTAAATTCCCAAGCTTTGACATATATATTCAGAAATCTGTTACAGTGAATTTTTGTGAAACTAAAGATTAGTGTAGTGGCACAATAGTTACATTGGCAATGATACAGACATTTGAACTTTGTTAGATTTTGAGTGGGGCAGGATAGACGAGGGCAGAATGCTACTCAAAGACAGGTCTTACCATTATTGGCAATCTTGAAAATAGCTGAACTGATTTGCTGGGCCAAGTCTGCAAATTCATCACTTTGACCTGTGGAAAAACAATCCACTCGACTCCCTTAATGTGTAAACTGAGCAGGGTTGTCACTGGGCTAAATTTAGTGCCGAGTAATATTTTGGTGAAGTGCAGCCAAAAGGAACTCTTGTGACCAAATCTTGTGGGTCACGGCCAGGGGTCAAGGGGTCCATTCAAGGGCCCGGGTGGGCTCCAGTGGCAATGCCCTGATGGGGGTCGAGGGGGCAGAGTCCCACTAAAGCTCCAGGATTCTGCAGTTTTTCAGGGAGGAAAATCAGGTTTTTGAGGCATGCTATAAAGTGTAATTTGTGTTTCGAAAAAGTGGAATTATCAATGAATAAAGATGAACACAGGATGAAACAACAATTGTCTCACAGTATTTTGGTGAAAGTAACTGGCAGAACAAATAACAATCTTATACAAACATTTTACACAAGGTAAAATTTTGTTTTGCAAAGAAAACTTTTTTGTGCCATAATTCTAGATTATGTTGTCTGTCGAAACAATGTGCTGTCAAAAACAAAACGTGTTTAATGACTTTTGACAGGGCAAAGGCAGATCTATTCTTTGAAAACATTTTGACAATTAGCACGAAAATATGAGCACGTGCACGAATAGTATGGCTATCATCGTTTGCCTCGTACACAGACTTCAAAGTGAACTGTGTACCACGCATACAAGTTCTGAGACAGAGAAAGTCAGTTGATACTACGAGTAAAATCTGCCGTACCTACTCCTACTGGAATGTGGCTGTACAAATATTGACATTTATTTGTGCAGTGGGGTTGTCACTGCTTAAAGTATCGGCGCACTTGGAGTTGAGCTTTTGCGTATATGCACGTCCGTACGTGTATATACCACATGCATCATGCGTGTGTACGTAAGTGTACAGTACAGGGAATACTGTATGCCAAGCTGATCTCATGTGTTGGGATATGGGGTCATATGGCCACCATCGCTCATTTCAAGGCCTGGATTGGTGCACAATTTTAAGCTTACCTTGGTGTTCTTGCGGTTTAAACAAAGGAATAACACATAAAAATATCTCATAATTGATAAGGATAGGAACATCATGATAAATTTTAAGATTTTTTTTTTGAAATTTTACCAACTTAGGAATGAAATACATGTATGTGCCTGGCGGTCAGGCTCAAAATTACTCCAAATGCTGGGCGGACATTATGTGAGCTAGGTGGCCCCGCCAGCCACCCAGTGTAGCTACAACCCTGAAAGTGAGATGTACAACTCCAGCCCAACAGTTTCAGCTACAGATGTACTGGTATATTGAAAAATATGAAGTTTCATTTTTGTGAAAGACGACAAGCCCCTGCACACAAGTCAAAATGGTTAGCTAAAAACCAACGGACTACGTGTATCTCTCAGAATCCAAAGTAACAAAAACAAAGAATTCATTGTTCATCCAATACCTCTTCCAAACTGTCTATCTTGATACTGGCCATCAGGTGCATTTTCAAGTGACCCGTAGCCAAAGTCACCCCTTCCCCGCTGAGCTGCCATGGTTATGTCCCCCCCGGTGATTCACCACAGTACAGAGCTGGCTACGATTAAATATCCTTTGCCATCAGACTTCAAGACACTTCTGTGCAGAAACGTATATGAATAATGAAGTACAATATGATGGAAAATCATTCACAAAGTACAAATGGTGGGCATGATCGGTCAACCTGCATGAGTGCTTGCTCTTTGCATGACCTGTTGATTGTATTGTGCAATATATATGCCAATAATTGCCTTTTCTACTTCATAATTGTGTTTCAAAAAGGGAAGTGAAGTTGGAGATTTCACACAAGATTGACCCATTGTGCAGAGCTATCAACAAATGCTTTTAAAGATCTGCTTATTCCGCATGTCCAGCCCAAAAATTACAGAGTACCGGAATGGCATCAAGCCCAACGTATGCACTGGGTGTGCTATTGGTTGATCCTGTAGGAATATTATGAAATCTGACGATCCCATTGCCTATGATTATGAACCATTTTGGTATTTCAGTAGCCTAGGGTAGCGCATACTCAAAATGAAGCAACTTGTGGTTCACTGAAAAACATCAATACCCAAGCTGAGCATATGGTTGCGCTTAGCCCCACACGTAGGGCTGTAGTGGCTCTCTTTTACAATCTGTCTCTTTTCTGTTGCCACCGCAGCCCTACTTCAAGGCATGTCTTAAATGCCTGAAATCCAAACTGCAGGATTGTCACAAACTTTGAATCCTAATATCTTCCGAAATGAGAATGACTCGACAATAATACTGACACCGGCGTATTCCTCAGAGTTTGGACTTTTATGTGAGCACCCTAAAGCTTTCCAAAACCGTATATTTTCCATACCAGTTTTGTATGGTACAACCTATACCATAGCGCCTGTCGGGTGCCTTGAAATCTGACGCAAGAAGCGCTGCTTTCGTTTTTTAAAATGGCGCCGCCCATGGTCAGCATATAAATATCACACTTTTCACAGGCCCAGTTTTCAAGGCGCCATACATCGGAAAATATACGGTTTTGGAAAGCTTTAGAGTGCTCACATAAAAGTCCAAACTCCGACGAATACGCCAGTGTCATTCTCATTTTGGAAGATATTAGGATTCAAAGTTTGTGACAATCCTGCAGTTTGGATTTCAGGCATTTAAGACATGCCTTGAAGTAGGGCTGCGGTGGCAACAGAAAAGAGACAGATTGTAAAAGAGAGCCACTGCAGCCCTACGTGTGGGGCCAGGTTTTGCTCTACTAGTACTATACTATGCTCAAAAACGAGATTGCACACTTCAGTTGCAACCTTCAAGTTGGAAGCTTCAAAAGCTAACCTATGTAGGCCTATGTTATTTTTAACCATCTATGTGACATGATGATCACCTGACAATGACGAGCCCGACTATACTTTAGTAATAGTACAGACCCCCTGCAAAAGACGTCAAGTTAGAGGGCGTTTCTTTCTTCCTCTAAAATAGGCTCCAGCAAACATTAAATTTGTGCATTCATTGTCATAAATCTAAATAACAAAACATGTTCTCTGGGAGGGCGCTCCACGCAGGCCCTCTGTTTAGGTCTACCGGCGGTGGCTGACCCAACATCATGCATTAGTCTAGAACATACATTACTAGTCGCGAAGATGTCTACGACATAAAAGCCAGGGTCATTCACCAACCTCAAAACCTTCGCTAGTGTAATTTTTCTCTCTCTTCCACTGCAGCTACTAAATCGGTTTTTCGTTTGTTCAACCTCTCTAAAACTAGGAGAGCAGATGTTTTCAAAACTTTTGTAAAGAATAGATCTCAAACACGGAAGGCAGACAAAACACTGTGACGCGTGAAGTCAGTTATCTGACTCACATTATAGTACCAATGCGTGAACAGGGAACTAGACCTTTACAACATGTCATGTGACCAAATACAGATTGACCTCTGAAGGTGAAAGGTTGCACAGAAAGTTCGTAGCTAAGGACTTTTTACTTACGCCAATGAGAAAACCAATCCGCCTCTCCTATAAAGTAATTGTCTCAGAATTGTTCTGCGTAGTTTTGGAAAGATGTTTAATGACAAAAAGGAGTCAGAGAGCATATTTAGAACCTTTTGTTTGGAAAATTAGGATGAAAAGAACACAATCTTTTAATGTAGTAAATATCTATTTTCTACTGAAGATTTCGAACACATGGGGATTTAGGGTTGTGAAGTTGCCCACCGACGTGTGGCGCCGTATAGCAAGCTGTATGTGATCAAAACAGAAATCCGCGAGTACAGTGCACAATACAGTGGGCATTTGAGGGTCGATTTGAGTGCAATTGATCTTCTAACGACGTTTAAGTCCAAAATTGAACCAAAAGCAGCATGAGTGCTAACTTGAGTTTGCCAGACTTTGTAGAGCGCAAAGGCTCTTTGTTTTTACGCTCCGATCACATGGATTACAGCCGTCCAACCCTGAACTCAAATTGGTAAGATTCAGCCGTAGGCATGGAAGGGGCCTTGGAGACCCTGCCGGTACTGCCAGCATTGACCAGGGCCCCTTTAACGCGTTCAATTTAATTTTGCTCAAAAGCATTTTAGTGAGATTTTCTGTTGAAAAAATTACCAGAACATGGTGCACCTATCTTCAGTTCGAACTTCACTTTAGGCTTGAAGTGAATTAGCCTAGGCCTAGGTGCAAGGACCCTCAGAACTGTGGGGTCCCGCGACGGACGTCGAAACCCACAGTTCTGGGGGTAAGACCTAGGACCATGGTTAGGCTATGTTGATGTTATGCCTTAGGCCTATTATTGTTATCAATCATTTCTGGTAATGACACCAGGGATTCCTCAAAAGTGCCCTTGGCACTAAGCTCGCAAGCCTGAAGAAACCTGTAGAGAGGAGACAATGAGAAGCAGTTACAGTTTTTCAGAGGTGGGAGGAAAACCCCGGAGGAATATTCTGGGTAGGAAGGTAGGGACTGAAAATCCGATCCACCTGTGGAACGGGCCAGGATTCGAACCCAGACCGCAAAGGTGGAAGACGAGGAAAGAACCACTATGCCAACCTGACTCCCCAAACTACATGTACATGTATGCCTATGTAACAAAAGTTACATGAATCTGTTCAGGCCAAACTTGACAAAATTTAAAAGTAAAAGTGAGGAAATCAGTCAGTATGGTCAAGCAACTGTGCAGAGTTTGCGTGATAATGCGGAGCGATCCATTGCACCCTACATTCGTGTATGTGGGCCTACCAGTACATGTACTCTCAAAGATTGAACAGAATTTGTAAACAAAAATTTCAGATTTTCCAAATTTTCGTGTCAGAAAAAAAATTCCCTGACCAAAGATATGGCCAGTATACGGTGTTTGTAGTGATTAGACATTGATTTGTACATGTATAATTTGCAGAGTCATTGCTAAACAGGTCTGTATGTAATGCGTACATGCACAACAACTTGACTTCCCACTGAAAATGAACACGGCCAATTTTCCCTTCACAACAGGCACCAGGCCAGGGAAGCAGAACCCAAAGACTACGATATCAACAATGAATCAGAGAAGAAAGACCTCCATCGAACCACCTACAGGAGAATTGGAAACATTACAGATGGAGTAAGAGTACTGAGGATGATTTTCCCCGTAAACTTTCTAGCTCTCCAAACACCGGTGGTCATTCCTTTTCTCCCAACTTACATGCTATTTTCCCTTTCCAGTTTAATATCAATTTATTGCTCATGCTTCCAGCTGAAAGTCGAAATCATTTTTAAGCGCTGTGATTTGGTCCTCGCAAAGTCCCCAAACAAAATGTGCAGCACAGAACAAGAAAAGGTTGTTTTTACTGAGTTTACACTTATGAATTGTTTCTCACCCTCCTCTCCCCGCAAGGGCTGCCTTGCCAAAGATGTGGATCTCGCCTGTACTAGATGCATAAGAATATAGCACAGCTTGACCCTAAAAATATACACATGTGTAAGGAATACGCATCTTTATGTAAAAAAAAGTACACATACAGTGTATACATGTAAAAAATTGCAACACGATTGTCTCTCGGACTAAACAGTTGAGCCAAAGTTCTTCTGCAAGTACAGCTACCTGGACATCAATTTGGCAGTACTGCTGCACTCCAAAAATCCCCTATTCTTCTGTGCCCCCCCCGCCTCTGTTCTCTTACTTCAGTCTGCTTGATTGACTTGGGAAAAGAGTTGACAACCCTGATCATGTAACAGCTCTCCCCAAAAGGCATTTCAAAACAAGATTGTGATTGTTAATTTGGAACTTCTCCGTAGCAAGAGTTGATTTCCAACCTTCTCAGCTAAGCACATTAACATAATAATAATAACAAAAAGGAACATTTACATTGTGCAGATGCTATACAAAAATAGTCAACTGCACATAACAATACCCATCACTAGCAGAGATGAAAATCAGGTGTTGGAAAAAGCTTCATGAAAGAGATGAGTTTTTAGAACAATCTTGAATGTGTGGACAGATTTAGCATGTCTTACATGAAAGGGCAGGTAGTTCCAAAACCTAAGAGCAGCACAAATACATGCACGGTCTCCAAAAGTTGCCTTAGCTCTACTATAGGGATGACAATGACTACACAATGTATGCAAATGGGTCCAGCCATTGATTGGTGACATCTTTGATACCTAATGCACATACAGGGCCGAAAATTCACTGAAATAGGTATAAAGTTTACAGTTCTACTCACAGGTAAATGATCCCAGCTACATAATTGAGCACCCTATCATACCCGTATGTACTGCATACCATATTTCAGCTTAATGTTTCTAAGCATTACATGTATCTTGGAGTCACACACCTAGAAAAGTCAGGGTGTGCTATTGTTGCACACCTTCCATAATGGCAAAAATACTTTTGAAAGTTAAACGAGGAATATCAAGAAAACGACAAAGGACAAAAGCTCTTGTTTCTGGACAGGTCAGCCGGTCAAAGAAGAATCACTCAAGTCTTTCACTTGAGCACACTAATTCATATGAAGCACTAAATTTGAGACCAACTGGACAAAAGAGTTCCAAATAATCATTTCGATATTCCCAGGATAGGAATTACAAAAGAAGAAATTTATTTGTTTCGGTACTGTTCAACTTGGCAACTTATATGCGTGGCCTAGAACAAGTGTAATACAAAGTGACTAACCAGACATTACAAACACCGGACTGCCTTAATGAAAGCTGGCACACCAAATAATATCCTGAAAGATTTACGCACTCTTTGCAACTTTAAACCCAAGTGCCAATTGCAAATATCAACATTTAAATGAAACACAGACGGGACAAGGAAGGGAAAAAATGCAATGAGAACTCCAAAAAATGCGTTTAATAATGCCTGATAAAATACAGCCACGGTGGACTGGATTTCATGTCCTTTTTGTTTTGTATCCCAAGAATATTTGACAGGTGAAAAACAAGCCCCGACCAATGCCTGTTTAATAGGCATTCCATTATTAAACACAAGATTGATCCTGATTTCTGAAGTTTCAAGGTTCGCCAAGCACGTTTTAATAAGGACCGGCATCGGTACATAAATTCTCTTTTTTGGGGGGGGTAGATGTCTTCCCTTCGATCCTCGGCAATGATGGGCTGGTTTAGAGGCACGTAATACACTGGCACGGGATCATGACGAGAAAGGCAAACTGGGTATCAATTTGCGTTCAATTAGTGGCCGATTGATTCCAGGTAGAGCAATTACCCAGACCCGTAAGCTGTCGTATCACCGTTGGCTCGTGGCGAAGCAGAGTTAGCTTAGGCTGTGGCGGGGATGGGCTCATCAGCTCTTCAGGACTTTGGAAGTACACGTACGCAACTGACCTTTGAAGGAATGAGTCAAGTGAACCTTCAAAAGCAACAAAAGTTTATATTTCGCCAGTTCACTGAAAAGCTTCCCTTTGTCATACTGTTATGTCTTAAACTACATGCACGGTATATTTGCCCCTACAAGTTCTATCAAAGATTTACATGTATGTATGTGGTATCCAGACAAAATCTTCTATATGCTGAGCTGTAACACTTGTGATAACATGGAAGCCTACTGGTACTTTGTACCCAGACTCAATACATATCTGATGTAGTTTGCCACCAGTTTCTCCTGATTGCATTTGTGTGAGATGGCGGCAAGAGCAATGAGGTTTAATACAGGCACATCTCTGTTTGTGTTATGTTTGACGGGCACTTACATGTAAGCTTGTTCACGGACCTTTTTGTTCAAGGAAGTCTTCAATCTCTGCTACATCAACAATTGCGGTTCTTGAAAGACTGTGGTAATGTCTGAGCCCTGCTTTTTTTTCAAAAAAGTAAAAAATAAATACTAGATTTCTTTTAAAATGTTATATTTGGAAATTTTGACCTTTAGGTGATCACTGTCAGGCTTGCCCAGTCTGATTTATGTTACCAAAACATTTCAGTCTATTAGAAGTCGCACCCAACTTGAAATGCACACGAAAAGCAACCTGTGTGATATCTTCCCGACTGCAGAGTGTAAGTGCAGAATTCAATAAAAATTATCAATTATTTTGACTCCATCTAAACAGAGAGAGAGAGATGTCCAGAGATCTAAAATCCTTGTCTTCATATAAAGATTAAACATCGAGGAAATGGTTGCTTTGGGGGAAATTAAAGACCCATTCAAACTACCAGCATTATTAAGGTACTCATCAGAGTAGACTGCTTGATTTAGTGTCTTCTCCGTGTTCGTGGACATTTCAATTGATTAGCCAAATTTTCTCCAGCTCCAAATCTTTTGAGCTGTCCCCCAACATTACCTGCACTCTCTCATATCAGTTGACGCATGCCATGAGCCCCCTGTCCAATAATCTTGGACTAACAATTTTGATTTCTCCGTCCCGATCAGCCTGGTGCGCCGCAAACCGGCCAAAATCTTCCCTCTCTCTCTCTCTCTAGTCACCAAAAGATTGAACCGAAACAATAACGTTGGGGATCTGCAGTGTGTATCTGCCAAAGGCGGCCTGAAACCCGAATCGTGACCGGCGCTGTCCAATTTGGGGCTTGTCGGCGGTCGTTAGGCAGGCACCCTTACCGAAGTTTATCGGCAGGGGATTGCTCGTCGCAAATTGTCTGAGTGGAGTTTTGAGAAAAAAATGAAGAGAAAAGAAAAGAGAAAGATGAAGAACTTGGGGGAAACAGCGCGTTTGGAGAATTAGGTCAAAAGGGTTTCTGTCAAGATACCTCATTCTAAAAACACGTTATTTCTCATTAATCAGGCGCTGACATTTTGTTCCTTTTGCCATATCCTGGGGCCACATCTTGGATCAGAAAAAGAGGACAGATTGTGGATAACTGGGAGGGACGTTTCGTGTCAGAGTGGCAAATTTGGGGACTGTTAACTGGCCGAGTCCAAGCGAAGCATGTAAACACATCCTGCCAGGTTTAATGTAACCAGATATACACGGCGGTGTTAAACAAAGGGGAAAATTAAACCAGAGATTGTCAAATGTCAAAAGTTTGAAAAGAGAAATCTGCTGTGGCGACAAATATGAAAGGTTTTTTTTATTTAAAGCTTACTTCTACAAGTGCCGACAAAATGAAAATAAAAATGAAATTTTGAATTTACAAAATTAAATTTTGTAATTTTCACAAATGAAAGGATATTGTCAATTTGAAAACCTTACCTCCTGATCATATGTACACTATTTTGGGCTGATATCAGTTACATACAATCATTCACATTTCTGGTTGTATTACTAAAAAGTAGCAACTGGTGAGGAATTATACCACTTGTGGTTCCCCTACCTTGTTTAAACACAGACATGCAGTGTACCTGCAGGGCATGTAGCGCAGAGGCAAACAAAAGTTTATATATAACTCAGAAGTTGTGTCAAAAAGACTAAACATGGGATAAAAGGTAATAAAGGAAAGTTGCTGTCACACTATGAGGTCATTTTAATATACATATCATGTTTTAATTTAGGATGGGCAACCTGCGTGCATGATAACTTGTCTTGTGAGGACTTATTGGGACTTGTGAGGACCTGTGGTGGACATAAGAGTACATGTATGATGGGTTCATCATGATTTGTGATGGACTTGAGAACAGTTGTGCTTGACTCAGTGCTCTTCTTTTTAGACTCAAATTCAGCCGGGATCATGACAGAGAAATTCAACACCAGAGTTTACCTCAACTGTGATATATGAACCAGTACATAATCACCAGGAAGTGATAGGAGAGAGAAAACTCACTTCTACAGTTACACCTGTAGGTGTTTGTTACACCTGCAGGTGTAACAGTTACACCTGCATGCACTCATTGAGAAATGCACCTTTTTTTTATTTTGCCCCCTTGCAGTCATTCCCCTTGACCACCACCCAGTACTCCATGCAGCAGATCCACCTCAAGAATGACTTTGAGGAGAAAGAGACGAGAAAGCCCATGGTGAATATTGACACCTACCAAGCCGCCGACATAGACAGGTGAGTGCTGGAAAGTCGCTGACAACTCAGGGACTTAGTGCCCCATGTACTGAGATGGGAAGTGGCGAGGATTTGGGGAGAACCAAGAACTTGACTGTCGGGAATGTTTTCAAAATTTTGGGAATGTGTCTAAAAAGTGTTGAGACAATAACCATGGGGATTTTGCAGTAGGATCTCTGTTCGGTTGAAATGAGCATTTCTCACATGCAGAATTCATGATTTGGTTTTTTTTAACTGTGGGTCATCAATTATACGAAGGTGATACTTTTGACCCATTTTCCCCGATGTAAGCTCTGCTCATGTCCTCTCAAGTTATTTGAAAATCTTTTGACGGAATGTTTTCATCCTTTTGTTGGAGCCACACTATCCTCTTTTGCCAGAGGAGGCAGGTAGACTTATCCCAGTCCCTCCGCTGTCATTATGGAGGCAGAAATCAGTTGATTGGCCCACCTTTCCTGTTTTTGACTGACTGAGAAAGAAGGAATGTGTATAGAACACTTTCAGTTGAAATGTTCAAATTGTCCGGTTGTAAATGCACAGGGATACAGGACACCCAAAGACAGGTTATCAAGCTGTTCTTCCCCGCCACCACCCTGAGCATGACAAGAGGCATCTTGAGACAACCCACAGGGCAGACTACAGACCACCGTTCCCGTACACACCTGTGCCGGTAAGTACGGTGGCCCTGAACGGACACTGCAGAGCTTGACATGGCAAAGGCAGCTCAGAAAAGCTACCAACACAACATTATTAGAAATATAATATGACATAAATATCCTGAACCAAATCATCAACTCCCCCCTCCAAAAAAGTAAATGCACTCCCTATGAATCCTTTCTACCTGGCCATTCCTTGAAATTTTGTGAACAAATTTGGCATTTTAAAGTGGATGCAATAGAACTTTGCAACTCAAGTACATTTCGTTGGTTTTACCACAAGTGACGTATGGTGAATAGTTGCCGCACCACGAACTGATGTATTCTGTGTACAAAGTCTATGGATGGTACGTCACTTCGTGGTGCACCAAAACTGTCCTATACATCACTTCCTGGTGCACCCAAACTATCCTATACATCACTTCGTGGTGCACCAAAACTATCCTATACATCACGTCCTGGTGCACCCAAACTATCCTACACATCACTTCCTGGTGCACCCAAACTATCCTATACATCACTTGGTGGTGCACCCAAACTATCCTATACATCACTTGGTGGTGCACCCAAACTATCCTATACATCACTTGGTGGTGCACCAAAACTATCCTATACATCACTTTGTGGTGCACCCAAACTATCCTATACGTCACTTCATGGTGCACCAAAACTATCCGATACATCACTTCGTGGTGCACTGAAACTATCCTATATATCACTTCATGGTGCACCAAAACTATCCTATAGGCCTACATCACTTTGTGGTGAACCCAACGATTTATTCATACCTAAATTTCCACACAGGAGCAACCACCTGATTTTCCCGATAACTCCAATGTGTTCCGGCACTGCCACAGTCAGTTTACTGACACAGCGGACTACCGGCGGTTCGGCCGCAACACCTGGCAGGATGAGAGTGGGCAGTATGCCAACTCCCAGCTGAGGCGAGACTACTTCCAGCCCACCAACACCATACCACAAATACTTGAGTAGAGTAGAGAGCCGTTAGCCGTCATAGTGTGGGTGGGGGTGGGCAGAGTTGGGGTTGTAAAAAGTTAGGCGGGAGGGTCACGCTGCTCACACAGAAATGTCAAAAGACAGAGATGAAAGACCTTTTTGTTCACATATCAGAAATCAACAGGGGTGAAAATCTGCAGGTTCTCAACTTGCAGCAAATCATGAATCCAGAATAACGGGGATATTGTGGGTCATGTGACCCAGTAACCTGTTAAAAAAATTGCTGCTGGGTAGTATTTTATGAGTGGGGTTCAGATGTGGCCACACACGTACACACAACCCTTACCTTTCACTGAATCAAGGCAAAACATATAAACTTAAATTATTTTTCTTACCATGTCTTGGTCCCTGAAAGTTGGACAAATGCCTTCTCAAGCTCTCAAGTTTCTTCCCTGCCAGAGAAAATGAATATCATGCATTTTACACATACTTCTGCATTCAATACATACAGTGACATAACTTAATGATATTTTAGCACATCCACTGAGGAAATTGGTTTATTTGAAACAGGTAATCACGATAGCAGTGATTTCGTCCGTTATTTTAAAATTCAAATGTCTGGGGTCTCTTTTCTTGTAAACTTCCCAGGTGCTATTTTTCTACCTTCATATTTATTACGTTTGATGGCTAAATTTTTAACTCATGAAGTTCTTGTCGACATCAACGATTTGATAAAGTGAAAGTGGAGGAAGCAGTATCATTTTCGATGGAGATATTTTGATTTGTTTTTACTACGGATTTTGTGGGATCAGGGGGCAAAAGGGCTCAATTTCCTCTCAATCTGAATTATTTTAAACGTAATGCTTCATCAGTGTGGAACGATTTTTTTCAAATTTTCGTGTTTTTAAAGAACCACCGAAGTGTACATACTGTTGTGTAATAAATTACAATTATGTGTTGTAAATAACATTGCAGGGTTTTGAGAGCATTTATTTAAGTGTTCATGGAACATGTAGAAGCAAGAGATTTCAACGAAACGTTTGCTTACACAGCCAATGTAAATGTGAACATCGCGTAGAACGACACCAATGCCTTTCTGAGCGCGGTACGCATACATGTATTTTTGAAAGGGAATGTGTTTATATCCAACCGTTTATATCCAAAGTTCTTGCCCACTTCGCCTCTTCAGCTCGCCACGCCTCCAGAAGAGAAGGTCAACGCGGTCATACACAAACGAGATCTGCTCATAAAGTGTATTAACCAAAACTGCGCATACACGGCGGAGAAACGGTCTCCACTAGCCACCGGATACAACGAACAACGTGACATTTCCGCCGTACAGGGCCAACCGGCCGAACAGAGCACCCTGGTGGTTCTACTGCCGCCGCAGGCTCGCATTTATTGCCCCATTAGTATCCCTAATCCTGCTCGCTTCTCTCCGGATTAATCAAAATGCTTGCCGATCTGGTCCCCCGTTTCTGAAGGGGACCCGAGCTTCTCTGGTTAAACAAAGTGCCTCCGGTAGTTATTCGTACACATGTGACTTCTTTACGCTGGAAGAGACGGAGCGGAGACTTTGAGAGCGTGTGCTGCAGACGGAGCTTTGGGCCGCTACCGGCTGCGTATTAAGACGCAGGCTTGGGACGGGGATTCCAAACATTTTTCGCCTGGTTATTGGGGTAGCTTTACCCGCTGTGGAGACCTCCAGTCCCGTTGAGGTATGGAATTGCGCGGTAGCAAGCCAGTCACCCTCCGGGGTACATCGGCCGATCGTATCTCTCGCGGTAATACTAGCAAAATGTATACACCATGCATCAACAACACTTAATATCCAAGATTATGACACGAAGGGTTTTTGTTGGCGCAAGTGAAATTTCCGAATTACCTACGCCAAACCTGCTAGTGTTCATTGATCCATCCAGCCTGAAGGCCTCGGTCAGCTTACAGCACTCTTTGTAAGGGGAAAAAGACTTTTAATCTGTAAAATGTGGACTGGTTGTGAATCAAATTGGAAGAGTTAATGTATCCCCCTTCTCAGAGAAACCTTGTCAGCGAAGAGTTAGCTAGTTTCTCAGACTGCATTCCCGAACTGTCAGGAGAAAAATAGTTTAACTTACACCACACACCACTTTAGTAGGTCGCTGATGGGTCTTACAAATTATCTTTCCTTTTTGAATAAAAACAAAATATTGCTTGGCCCGGCAGCAGAAAAATAGATGTAACCCTAAAAAGTGGGAAGGGAAAGGGTACCGGGTGTCGGGTGTGTATGTGGGGGGCGGGGGTCGACCCAGCACCCTAGCTGAAACTGCCCCACTACACCCCACTCAGCCCGAGGACTGTCAAGTTCATCTACCCCTGTCTCTCAACCGCCGTTAAATCAGCCTTAGCCCGTTGCGGCAACAATTTCAACGTTCGTTCTCTACATCAAGGGCCGCACGGCAGTTGCACCTTTTGTTTGGGCGCGACTGTTGTAATAAGGCCCATACCGTCGAGATGCCAACTGTAATGCTGCCGAAGCGTACAAAATACAGAAATAGAGTTGCCCGACATGCGGTGTCATGCATCGATTTCATTGGAACAGTCGTTGCCGGGGACAGTGTTTTAAGAAAGATTTTTTTGTCGGCATCTTCTGCATGGGCGACCCCCTATATAGAGAGTGCATGACCTCCCTCGCTGCATCTCGTCTCGCCCACTCCTACCCATACGGCTCCAAACTTGAAATTGTTTGTAGGCTCCATTTTGAACCACCGCACATGCGTGTGAGCTCTCTCTCTCTTCATGTTACTTTCTTGAGGCTTCAGTAAAAAAGAGAATGAGAAGAACGTCCCATCCAATGCGGGCGGCGCGAGCTCCCAAGCGACTTGGGTGGGCGATTCCCGGGACAAATTAGTGGCTCTCCCCCGAGAGCACCGCTTCACGGCGAACACGATCTGTATTCGGGCCCATGTGTGGCTCATTTGAGAATCACAGCAGAAGAGACAAAGTAAAAAACTACGAAGAACAGCCTCCCTTTTGCACAGGAGCCAGAACATTATTTTAAGTGGCTGAAGTCTAATACACTAATCGGTTCGAACAATGGCCAGGCAACTTGCGGCGGCGATGAGGCTAGGGTCATATGGGGCCCATGATAGCAATTACCTGACTGCATAATAACCGCGCTCTCCCTGTTGAACTCCACCGCTCTCAAGCCCGCTGCGCGATGGAAACACAACATTGGCCGAACATACATAATTGAGACCGGTTACATGTGTCATTTTGATAGGAAAACAACTTTTACATTGTTTTGGTTAACCAGCTCGGTTTTGTAAAGTGTCCACGTACGGTTTGCGCGTGAGGTGCACACACGGAGAGAAGGTTCAATGCACTTCGGAAAGTGCATCTGCATAGAAAGGAGGTAGGGGCAGACGACGAAGCGATGTTGTACTTGACGCTGTGAGCGGGGTTTAGAACCCAGGGCGTGGACATCTCTTAAGTGTAAGGGTCGCTTATCGCAGATGTCCGCCGCTAAACGCAGAATAACTCAAACCATCTTAGTAATTACTGCGGAAATGGGCGCAGTATCTCCCCGGGTTGTAGCTCGAAGCGTGGGGGGCGGTTGTTTTTTTTTTTTTAATTCCCGGTTCCCGTCGGCCTATACCACGAGAGCTGCTGGAGAAATCTATCTATTTGGGGACTTTAAAGGTACAGTTCATCATTTGTCATTTGCCCACTATGTTTCTTTGAGGCAACAACATTACTCAATCTAAAGAACGGTGCCTGAGAAGAACATTATTCTAGTAATTCCAATTAGATGAAAGAGTGCTAAGTCATGTCTTGCCGTGCGCTTTCAGCGTCTGAGACACGTTCTCACTTTCAGTCGAATACAGCTACCTATACCTTCGTCGCTCAACGTTGGAAAGGAAGTTCAAGTGAAAACAAACATAATATGGCTTCAAATTCTCAGCTTAATTTGAGACGCGTGAGCCATCCGACATCGCATGAAGGTCATTAGAAAACATCAGTATGTGTGCAGCTGCACACCGACTCACACGCACTGAACCACAGACATGCGCTGAACATGTTTGAGCTGGCTTGACGTCAGATACTTCTCAGATGACCCTTGCCTTTTTTGAAATACTGAATTTCTGATTCCGTCCAGCCAACGGAGCCTCTTGTCTGGCCGAGGTCCAGGTGGAAACGGATGATAAGAAGTAGCTAGATCTATAGCGTCATGCTGTGATTCCTGGCCCGCCAACTGAGATCCGTCAAGTGCGGCTGCGATGTTGGTTTCCACTATGCCTTGCGCCATGGCATAGCGGTACCCACCACCAGCCATTAATGAATATTACGACCCACCATTCTAGTACATGTAGGCTGAAGAATGGTATTATTGTCATCTGGAACGCGATACAAGAAATTGTATACGTCCGTAGTTACTGCCAAATCTTTCTGCCGACAAATTTTTAGTTTACCCTTTGGATCACTAATAGGCCTTTGAAAATAACAATGGGGACTTTGCAATATAGATCAATGGTGGGAGGAAAGAAACATTATTTTGAGTATCCTAACAGCGCATGCCCAGGTTAAAGGTCATTCGGGAGTAGCCATACGCGCTCTCGAGGTCAGCCCTATCAGTGCGATGACTCGCAAGTGTGTTCTGTTCTCTGATGACCCTGCCTTTCTGAAATACCGACCTGGTTCATTGTCGAACATTCAGCCTAGTTTGGGTTAGTTGTTACATTTGGCACCCCGTTTCTTCGTCTGCCATTGGTAACTGCACAATCTGAAGGCAAGGCCGATACTTTTATCCTTGTTTGTCTTTGGTTTTCGAAAACCAGACGATTGTCCATTAGACACAAAGACGACATTTCCCACTCGCTCATACGTACGTTCTTCCTTTCAAGAGTGACAAGAGAGAATACTGTGAAATCGAAAGTTTACAGTTTAAAATAGATAATAAAATTCGATAGAATAAAATTGATGATCCGAACCGTGAACATGTAACCAATAGTGACGAACAACCGACCGACAAAGAGAAACAAAGACTTTTAGAAATTGACCTAATAATATCGCGAGCACGGTAAACGACGTAGAACGTTTCGTTCAAAATTGTAGATGTTTTACGAGTGGCAGAGAAAATGTGATATTTCGACCTATGCTCTTGGAAAACGTATGAGGTGGCCATTGCATATGAACGAAAAGAGGTCCAATTATTAAACTGGTGCGACGAGTAAACTTTTGGAGTCAATATTCCTGGTGCCATTGCACTGGGCTGAACGTGCCTCATGGGTTCTCCGCGTGAACATTGACACACACGGCCAGCCCCACCCTGGTCCGATCGACCGCGGCGCGCGCCCCCTGAGGCACCGCAATTTTGTTGACTAAACAATAAAATATTCATTATGGCGGTCCAAAGAGCACGCCGATGACGACTCGTGTCTCGGGATGCCCCGGCCTGCCGTCGCTGGCGCGGCAGCGTAAGCGTGTGCGGGCCGGGTCCACGGGTCCGGTCGCTCGCGGGGACTGCTCTTGCGTCAGACGAGGGGCGACACTTCGCTCCATTACCGTAATTTGCCGTTGCGCTCCGCCGGCTTCAATTCTCGGTCCTTCAACTTCATGCTGACCTCCAGAATGGTTTTAAGAACATTTCTCTTGGGCGGAACACCGAGGATGTTACCACGTTTCACAGGTGTAGGAGAAGTTTCCACAGATCCGAAAAAAACCCAGGAACTGGAATTCATCAAAACCAGAACTTGACAACATCTAGATACATGTTCTTAAGATCATACATATACCGATCATGCCAAAGCGCCTATTATCTTTTTGAAGGCCACGCCCGCTTCACCAAGAATCTTCCAAGAGTAAGTCACTGTATCCTTTTTCGTTTCCCCATGATTTGTAGTAAACAAAGAACTCAATTTTGCGAATGCATGCTGTGTTCACTTATGGTCGATCAGACTGGCACATCACTGACCAAAGAATGGGGGGGGGGTTGATGACATCCTTCACCCTGACCTTTCTTTCAAAATGCACCCTTTTACAAAAACAGCATCCTGTTTTTTCGGAGGCAATAGTCTCAGTCCTCAGGATTGAGTAAGGGGGCGATCACCCATTGTGCTTTGGCGCATGTTGAGAATATCCCATGACAATACAGGCGTTTCACAATAGCGAGCCCCCAAGAGTTTGTAACGCATTGGCCAATCACAATGCGCGAAATCTGTCGAACCAATGCGCGTTTGCCAAAGGGTCGACAGATTTCGCGCATTGTGATTGGCCACATCTGTATTGTTCACAATAAGCATTGTCGACACTTTCATCCCCCTATTATTCTTCAGCCACGTAAAAGCTCAGACTAGGCCACGTTCGTCCATCGCCCGTTTAAAGGCGCCTTTTCGTATGCGCTTCAACACTTGCGCCAAGCACTGCGTATCCGTCAAAGTTGCCCGTCAACACGCACATGTGTTCTGTTAATGTGTTGATTTGTGTGTACGTGAATGTGAAACACATAAACGCAACGTGTATGCAAGGCACCCACAAACACGTAAATATGGAAAGACGCCTTAATTCAAATAAATGTGGTACAGACATTAAACGCATTTTTTTTTGTTTTATTCAAGGGCAGTCCACCTAGAGTCAGAGAGTCCAGGCGCTATGTTTGGGTTTCCAAAGTTACTGGGCCCCAAAACTCCCGACGAAAATCACCGCTACTGGCCTTAAAACTTGTTCATGTTCTCTGTCTATTGGTCCGGGGAGATCGAACATTCAACCAGTACATAATCTGCATACTTGACTGGCTACAAACACACTAAAATTCACAATTTCCACTGGAATTGAAACGAGACGTTTTTGATATTGCACTCCATTAAAGAAAATGGTGACCCCCCCCCGAAAAAGAAGGAGCAGAATGTTAGCATTTGGCCTAGCAACTTTCACTGGCGGGGGTCAACTAACCGCCAGCCCGCCTGTGTCACGACGGCCAAACGATGCCATCCATCACTCGCTGGCTGTTCCCTGTGCAACGGCTCAGGACGATTGTGTAGATGAAGAGCTGGCGTGAGATCGCCTGAATGAGGGGACCGGTTTTTTTTTATGTGTTTCACTCTTTTTTTTTGTTTGTTTGTCCCCGCGTCGCTTAGTTTATCCAACGCTGAGTTGTACAATCAATCATATTGCCAGAAATTGCCGTAAACAACTTGGTACAATCATCGACCACGTGGCAATTTGATTGTACTGGCTTCGAAGTGTATTGCTTTTAGCGGTCTAGAAACAAATTACGAAAATAGTTCCATTATTAACAAAAAACCGGCAAAAAAGTGTTCATTTCAAGTTTATCGCTGCTTTATAGGTCATTATAATGATTAAGTCTAACTTGAGTTAACCGATTTTGGCAGCTAAGTATATAATATTCTCGGGCGAAATTTATTGAGCCTTTGTCTACAAATTTAGAATATAATGTGTACCGACACCATGCATGTAATATGATCTCATGTTTTTTTTTCAAGAACTGCAGCTGTACATCTGGTCCCTTTGTTTATTGGTTTATTTGTAACGACTGAAAAAAAGTTTAGAGACAGTTTGCGTTTGAAATTCGTATAGGCCAATTTTGTGCGGAATGTTACTCTTGTGCAAATGTCCCAATAATTCACAGTTACAGAGCGACAATTAAAAGCCATGCATTGCTCAAGGTCGGTTCTCTTCCTGTTGAGGTCTACTTCTATTTGAATGTGCACTTTGATTGTCGCAGAAAGTAAGAAAATGAGCCAGGGTTGTCTTCAGAGATGCACGCGTCTCTGCTCAAGTCCGACGGGAAACTGTTCAGTTCCTTGCCCCTGGATCGGTCGAGATTATACGGCCGGGCTTTTACAATAACGGGTGAAAATTGCGACTGTGACGGTGCCGGGCTTAAGACAAAGGCAGCCGGCCGCCTCCAGGCTTTTGAAGCCGGTGAATACAAAGATCTTGAATTACAATTGGTCCCGGAAATTTGTGATTATTAAGAAAGAAAAATTTATCAGCGGCCAGCGGTGTACGTACCCCCGAGCGTGGGTTTTGCAGCGAAAGAAGTCATGAAATATCTTTCATTGGCCGTTTTTTTGCTCTGCAGATTTATTTCCATAAAAAAAAAATTTAAGTCAAATTTGGAACAAGCCCCGCTGGGTATATCCGTTACAGAGCGGATTTGTGCACCGCCTAAAAAGGATACATATTTCTCGAATTCCTCTCATTAAAGTGACTGTGGGTTATTTACTTTTTATGGTACTCATTTAAACAAGAGGGGATGAATTTGACAAAATGAAAACAGTTGGCAAGAAACCCCCAAAGATTTGGTATCTTGAATCGAGACTAATCAGGAGGAGATTTGCGTTTTTTTCCGTTTGCATGCGTCGTCATCACTGGGAGTGTTTTTCCCCCCCATCCCTTTTGTTGTCGGAATGTTCCTTTTATCTTTCTCACTGTGCAGATGCGTTTTTCCAGCGCCTGCCCGCTCGCCGAATGCCCCCGGGAGAATCGGTCGGTGTCCTGCGGCGGCAAGGAGACGGCTCCCTCTCGCTCGTGCAAATCGCGTTGAATTTCGGCAGGTGCACCCGAAATGATTCGTTTTTCGTGAGCGTCTGAACTGTAAGGGGCTGCCGGAGGGACACACGCAAATAATGTCATGCTCTCCCTTCCCGGAACTGTCTCTCCTTCTCGATACACTCGAGCACTGAGAAATACCTCCCTGAACGGAAGAATTGGAAAATCTTTCTCCTTCAGCCCTCTCAAGGGTTAACATTATTTTGGACAGTATAAATCAATATTTCAGCCCTACTGTCAACTTTGTGCCGTGAGAAGTAGTCCACAAATCATGCTGTGCTTATTTAGCGCTTGCCTGTATTTCTTCAAGGCGAACTAAAGAGGGACAGTGGTGTATCCAGTGCCCCCCACGGATTTTTTTACAACGAATACTTCACAGGAAAGAAAGTAATCAGTACATTTATTTATCAAATATTATCA
Source organism: Acanthaster planci (assembly GCF_001949145.1). The sequence goes on from NW_019091357.1 coordinate 3,501,224, forward strand.
CCCAAGCCCAACCCCAAACCATGAGAAAACAACTTCGTGAAATAAAAGTAACGATATCGGGACCGCGAGTAAGGCTTTGGATATGTTTTTCTTCCCCAACGTCATGTTGAATGAGCCCAAAGATTATTGCACTTTTGAATTTGCCCCCCCATACCTAAAGCTTTTTATGCCACTGAAGAGGGAGCAACGAAACGTGATCATGTATCCTCTTTTTTTGAATGAGACTTTCGAAACCGTTGTTTGTCCCTTCTCACAGACCATCTGCAGTACAACCGTTAGTATTTCTTTCAACCGCAACATGCGAGGTGAAATCCGCCCCAATATATGCATCTTTTTTCGATATTCTTCCAATGCATTTTTGGGTGTTGACAAAGTGACAAATTGTGGCGTATCATTCTGGCTAAATTCCACGTGTCTGGACGCAGATGCCAAACTCTGTTACATGAAAACGCGCGGACTCGATCGCGTACATAGGCATGGAACACTAATGACTACGTGTAATAGTTAAATACGTCTCGACTGATTGAGTTGAAACTTTGTATAAGTACATTTATGCATATATGCATAGAGAATGGACTTACTCCCTCGTGAGTGGAAACCGTAACTGCATGCGTGATGAAGCCGGGTCCAAAACGGGCTTCTGCGGCTACAGCTACGCCTATTGTCAGCACGTATTCATGAATTTGCAACTGCGGAGGACGTGGGCCTAGCTCTAGACGCCACATTCGCACATGGCTGGAGATCCATCTATTGGGCAGAATACGTCATCGGCATTGACATGGTCACCGAGCGATTTTTAGGGTTAAAGTCACGGTGACGCCAGCGTGTCGCTGCGTAATAAGCTCTCAGGCCCTAAAACTAGACTAGATTTCTGATTGAAGCTTGTACGGAGAAAGATTGTTTGGCCAAACAAACTCTTAAGCCAAATCAAACCATGATCATAAATTGAAGTCATCAGAACACAGACGGGAAGGAGAGGGGGGGAGGCAGGTTGCAGACTGCAGATTGGAGTATCTAAAAATAAACAAGCAGTGTAGTGGTACAGCTATTTTGTTCATTCAAGCGCAGAGCCTACCTGTTATTTTGGAACAAGGCTCGACACAATTTCATGATGATTGGTCGTTATCTTTTGTTCAAAGAAGTACCCAGATATTTGAATAGAATTATTTTCTACAGAGATTATCTTCATTTTGCGATTCCTGACGATGTTTTTCGATCAATAATACTTCAACTTAAAAAGTAAGTGGCATAACACCCATCAAGCGAGGCATTTTAGTAACTGAATTTCAGGTCAAGAATTTTAAAAAATCATTTTATTTCTAAACGGCACTTTCGCTGACTATCTTCCAGTACGTTCTATCCTGGAAAGGTGGAAACAACAATGATTCGTGTCGATTTTCTGCGAGAGAAATACACGTGTCGTTTTATGTCAGTGTTTCATTGCTCAAAACTCGAGAATGAAAGGTTTGACCCGGTTTTTTAATTGTTACACCTGTGGTTTTATACCCTGCACTAAATGTCGATCAGAATGTTAGACGCGCTTCGGGGTTTAGGTAAACTGACAGCGACTTTTGGGTCACATGGGCTTGCCAGAGAAGCCACCGTTCGTATAACCTACGAGACTGACTAAGCTCTGTCTCGTGTCCGGGAGTAACAATTGTCCGTACCATGGATATACCACAAATCCACAGGGATTCTATCAGAAATAATACGATTTCCAGCATTTTGCCAAAGAGCTATAGTAAAGCGCCTGCTCGTTCAACGTCACAGTCGCATATTTTGCCCTCCAGGGGAACTTAAAGAAAGAAGACTAATTCATTAAATGTTAACAACAATCTTCCACTGTTATGAAAACACTAAATAATAAACAAATCTAATGAAAAATAAATGAAAGTGCAATCATACAGTTTGAGGTAAAACTAGCAGTGCATAGGCAAATAGCTGGTAAATTTTTATTTTCATTTTCCGCAGACCGTGAACAACAACCGTAGCTATATCTTTCATTCGCAAACGGTTCAACGGTGAAGTTGAGCGTTCTTTAGCATCCCTACCGTTCGTGCCTATCTAGCACCGCTTCAGTACTCAGTTTAACCATGGCCCCGGCAGCGTTTTTAACCGCACCGTCGTCAACAACCCAAGGCCTTCTCTGTATACATTTTCCCGGGCGTTGGCCCCGGCTGCACCCACCCTGGCCGGCCTCGTGCATGATCGTGGCGATTGCCAATAAATTCGTTGTTTTCGGGGGCCGTATATACCTCCACAAAGTGAGGATATATAACTGTTTGTTTCCGTAACCCATTTCGACTTTGTTTGGTTGCAAATCAGGCTAATAGGAAGTAGCCCCGGCGTTTTTAAACACACAAGTGCGTGAGTTACGACCAGTGTGCGTCCCCTCTCCTTCACGTTCTTTACTCAAGAGCTCCCGGTCTTGGGGAAATTTAACATCGATTAGAAAATTGCCAATTCATCAGCCCAGCGACGTTTGTCAACTATTTTAGGGGATAGACTCGAAAGCAGGAAGCCGGTTGACAGTGTGAAACAAAGACAGTTAAATTGCGTTGAATGCCCGGTTTGACTTTTTTATAAAACGGGACGGGTCAGCTTTTTTCGGTCGTGTGCGCAGCTGTTTTTGGCATAAATCTATCAAAAGCTGGGGTAATGAGGCCCCTTTGGGGGACCATTGATGACAGAGAACTTGACAAAATATTCCTCCATTGCGGGAAAAAGAAATAAAAGTACACACTATTAGTGACGGATCGATCTTAATTTTTAAAATCGTTTTCCCGTGTTGTGAGGACAGTATCGTAACAGTTACAAGGTACTCGAGCATTCACTGAAAAAATGCTTCATTAGTTAAGCTTTCTTCTTCTTCCGTGAATGCTCAAACAAATTCCAATGGGCTATATCCACGACTTTGAACCAAGCACTGTCCATTAATGTGGCTCATTGAACAGCGCATAGGCTTTCGTAATGTGTCCTACCGGAATAAACATTTTCAGTTTAAAAAGCTATTTTCTATGGTGACACGTTTGCCGATCGTAAACAGTTCACCATCCTAGCTTCTTTCCCTAGATTTCAACTCTTGCCCTAAGGGCCAATTTCAACAAAGACATGGATTGGCACCTGACGATATCCAATCCGTTTTATCCCATCACTTTTCACGCTTGTAACTCATGGTATGGTGTGCGCGACACGACACGAACGACATTTTTTCCGGGAAAAAGACCAAGCGCATTAAGATAAGTGGCGCACGCGCAGAAGTTGACCTGTTTCCACAAACCGTCGCCAGCTCTACGAACTAGTTGTGTGGGAGCCAGTGCGGTGAATGAATTCCCCCGGGATAGGAGGAGGAATGGGCGCGAGAGGCGTGCACTGAAGGTGCAGTGTTATTGGTCGGAAAACTAGGCTTTGTGTTTTTATCATGGCCCAAAGCTGACACTCACTACGGACTGACGAAAAGATCGCGTCAAGCGTTGTGACCGATTTCGGTCAAAATCGCGATATGCTCATCGCTGCAACGAAACCTGAATAAACATTCTCGGTCACTGTTTATCCCATAATGCACCACCCCGTTCACATTTCTTTGATTTTTGTAACATAAAGCGACTCATGCCTATTACTGTGTATACCTTGCTCGTTTGCAACAAGGATCTGTCTGGGGCCAATTTGAATAAAGCTCTTGGCCCATCAGAGAACCTGGTCCAAGCCAAATTTCCTGGCTGAACACATTCATCATCAATAGGGAGGAGACCAGGGTCTAAAAAGACGGGATCGATACGATGAAGAAATCAGCGAAGTCGATTTACCTAACCGATTTACCTTGCAGTTTTTACGGGTGCAGTAGTCTGGATTCGAAACGGAGCATGAGAGGAAATAAGCCAGAAAAAAATGAAATATCTGAAATAGCACTTCAGCGAAGACACAGCCATTGCCGCAGCCCGAATTTTGTAAAACATGGCCATGCGCATGGATCTGTCAAATGTCATTCTAGTTTATTTCAACCTTTCCCAAAATGCCGATGTACTTACAGAGTGTTAGCGAACTCGACCATCAATCTGTTTTCGCCGGGATAAAACATAAATCGTTATTCTATCTTTAATGCCAAAAATTAGTGGAACCCTTCCGTTCACGACTCATATGATTTATCGAAAAACAAAAACAAAACAAAACATAAAACAACTGAATGACCCCTTTTAATGGAACTCGTGGGCCTCCACAGGACCGTTGGACGTTTGTGTAAACAAACGAGGGCCCCTTTTCTGTAATATGGCAAAGCGGCTCGTAAATATTGGACTTTGTAGTCGCGCTTGTACTTACTTTACGACGGGAAAAGAATCAAATGAAACTGTGATAATAATAAGTCCTCAGAAATATGGTTGACAGCGCTACATGCAAATCCAAGTAAAATACAATTTTTTGGGGGAAAATTTTGTCCTATTTCATTATTTGTAAGGGTGGTTCTGATGTCACACGAATGTAGACTGTTGTGATTTTTTTTCTCACTTTCCTTAAACTGACCCTCACTTTCCTTAAACTGACTCCTAGACTCACATGCGCGTGTTATAGTTGTCAGTGCGCATTGCTATCATGTGCATTACAGGCAGTGAGTGCCTTCTTTTTCATGAAATTCCAAATACCACACCGGTCGTCCGCCTCATCAAACCTCGTTGAGGTGTAACACAATCGGTTTCCAACCAATCCAACCAGTTTATCGTTTACAAAAACGGTTGCTGAGTGGTCCGCAGATCAACTTCAAACAGGTCGAGTATGGGCCTGGGCAAAACAAAGAAAGAAATATGCATCCCCTCATGGCAAACGGGCAAAGCTCAAATACACAGAGTGGAACAGTCAATTCTGTCTGGTACTAGACTCATATTAAACATGTATTCTGTGAATAGATTACCAGGGACAAATCTAGTAGTGGTCGTCTCTTGAACCAGGGAGCAATGTTCGAGCTTGCCTTAATTGCCCAACACTGCTTGAATCAGCGGATGTAAATCGGCATGTTTTCATGGGACGTGATGGCGCCCCCTAGCACCCACTCAGCAGTTCCACGTGCTTGCGAATTTTATTACATCTAATTTCAAGCCGTGGTTTTCTTCCCTGCAATTATAATACACTATCGACAGAAAAATGATTTTTGCCGTTATTTTAGGGATGTTTTCGGTCTGTAAAAATGTAACTCTAACAAAGAAAGTGTCGACCGGTGCCAATGAACCAATGTCTGGGCAGCAGACGTGACCTTCTGCGTTTAAGCTCACGGAGCCAGATGGCTCACAACTTTACCATTCCTCGTCACTCTTTTTTTCTCACTAAACCGCTTGGGCCAAATCCCCAAGAAAATGCAGCAATATGCGAAGAGGGTATTGATAAACGGAAAATAATATATCATTGCTGTTCGCTTTCAGAAAGCAAGTACAGTTTGAGGTAGACAGAAGACTGAGCGGAGAGATGAGCAGGGATACAGATTATGATCTGAAGAAATATCACACTAAAACACAAAACATAGAATGGGAAAGTGCAGATTCACCAATGATGACTGACATTTTGTGGACGGAATGTATACACATGCAGACAGGGAGACTGACAAACAATTCTAAAACAAGGCTTTTCGAAGAGAGAGTCCTGCAACTGACTAGGAAAGCAAGAAGTCAGCAGCCAACACTCGATGGACAGTCATCTTAGTTGCTAAGTAGCCAGCTAACTCAGCAGCCAGAATTGCTTTCAAGGGCCAGGCAGGAATTCAAACAAACAGACTGATGCAAATGTGATTGAGAGCTCTCAAAGAATAAACCAGACCGTATGTTTCCAATAATTCCCGACGTCTCGTTTTTGTCCAACCAGCTTGACCACTCAAGCCACTCGCAGAACAAACAAGTAACTGGCCAGACGACTGGTCAACCCGCCAACAGAGCAAACATGAAAACACCGTCCTCGACAAGGTTGAATCACGCCGCACCCCGTCTATGGTTTAGTCAACTCGTCAACCCATTCCCCAAACAACCTTTTTGCAACGTTCCCTACCGGTCTGTCCCACCTTCCATGCTACCGGCCGCGCATCTACTAACACATCCCGTGTCGCGGGCCACGCGACCAAATCGCCCGCGGCTGTTGGATGCTGACTTCTCTGTTATATTCATTCCTCGGCGTTTCGCTACTTTTCACACTTGTGTCATCAGCCATCGAGTGCAAATCATAATAGCCGTCATGCTGTTGTAGTATGACGCTAGTCTAACATGGCAAGAGATCGAAGGATTGTGGACACACTAGACATGAGAAAAGGGGATGAGGAAGTAGAACCCTTCCGCTGTAATTAATTAAACGATATTGAAATTGCAGAGTAATGAAGGGGGCAAAACCTCCGATAGAAGGGATGCTTTTTAAGTTTATGGTACAAAGAGGCGGGTATATGGGATCCCTTGGGAACCATAGGAATTAATCGCAGATGACTGGTTTTTATTTCCAGTTAATCGGGCCTTGGATCACCTGTCAAGGTGGAGGCGGGACGTTGCTAGGCAAGGACGGGGGAGAACTGGCTGGCTGGACCGAGAGAAGGGGAGGCGGGGCGGAGTTTAATGGCAAGAAAGGAGAGGGGGAGAGTTGCAGGAGACGATGCTGGATTTCTATATGTCCCTTTTGACTAGTTACATCAGTGCAATGATAGGGAATAAGCGGTAAACTTATCTGATTTTTTAAAAGTATGTTAAAGTTACAACTTTGTTTTTTTTATGAAACAGAATAAAGTATTACAAACACAAGCATTAATGCTGTTCTTAAAAAGTGGCATTATAGACTACAATAGAGTTTCCGTGGCGCAGAATAGGGTAGAAAAACCCGGAGGACGAATATTTTCCAGGACCGACGAAAATGAAGAAATTCAGACGGCACAACCCGTTGAACAACAAAAGGATGACCATGGTGGATTTACAGACAGATAAGACAAACAGACCGATAGGCCACTGATAAACAAACAGTTGGTGGTTACACGTTTAGGAGTGCCAGAGCTCGCTGGGATCCTGCAAGGTACAGGGACAAAATGAGACAGTGTTTACGGGACACTTTGCATGAATCTCGCTCGTAATTGATTTTGTATCTTCAACAACGGCAACTGTGCCTGAAATATTCAAAGGACAACCGCTATCGCTTACTCATAAACAGGTGTAAACTTACTAGATCAGTGGACCGAAAGTTTATCTGAAGTAGAAAGGATAGAGGGTAGGAGTTGTATGACCTGCAAAATACGATTGTGATTATGCATCCCAAGATGGCGGCAGGCAGGTTTGTCGATAAAGATTACGAAAGACAAGCTGACAAAAGAGAGTAAAAATTCGTAATGTCAGCGTTGAAATTTGAATGATCCGGGTTAAGAAGAAGGCGTTAAGTGGACAATTCGATGGAGGGAGATAAAGGGAGGTAACGCAATGTCGGCATAAAAAGCGGAAAATTACTCCAACATTTATGTACATTAATTTGGCCGCTCTTCTGTGACATTAACAAGGGTGGAGGCTGCAACGATCCGTACGTCCCCCCTCTCAGATGTTGGTTGCAACTACAGCTGTTGTCTGGAGCAAACAAGGCAAGGGTATTCGGTCCATCTGTGCTGAAATGAAATATCATCCACTCAACGATGTTACACTTCGAGTACTGCTGAGAGCGTGCTCGGGAACTCAAGCGCAGACCCGCGAGCGAGGAGGCCGGCAAAGTGACGAGTCCCGTCGACTACCGGAACGTGTTGCGCGGGCAAATTCTCCACCACAACTTTCTCAATTATCTTCGGGGTGAACGCGGAATGTTCTGGGGAGCCTCTCTAGTCATTGGTACCCTATAATCACCAACGATGAGCTTGTTTCTAGAGGGGCCTTAATCGATTCTTCGCTTGCCTCGTCACGTGTTCATTATTCGGCACTACGCTCATACCGTGCTGTCTTACAGGGGTACCAACAACAAAAACAAGTCGCACCAAAGTTTCTCAATCACTTAGGTAGTGTCTTTGACACTCAAAAAAGGCGTGCGTATCGCTACTTTTCTTAATTTAAATCCAAGTAGTATATTAGTTAATAAGTTTTTTCCCCGGTGTAGCTTCTGGTTCGTGTCTGTGTTGCTTAACTCAGCGGGCCAGGCATGCGATACGATGGGGCGTCAGCACTCGCCGACTCTGCTCCCGAGTCATTCGATGCCGCAGTATCAGACTAATGAATTGGAGACCGGTAAAATATGAATTACTTCTGATTAATTTACAAGACAACTGTTTGACTTTTCGTCTTGTGTGTGTGTGTGTGTGTAGAGGAGCTGGCCCTCCATGTGGTCGGACGCATCTCGTCTGGTGACTTTGGGAGTCAATTTGCCAGATTATTCCACAAAAGCGGAGACGAGTCTTTTCTGCCAAAGACAAGCAGCGTCCGGGTCCGAGAGCCACCCGCCACCCGGTATCCCTTGGTCCTTGCCACCCGTCACATCTCCCCCAGACCGGTTTCCTTAATTTTTCTTCCCCCCGTCCGGGTGCCAACCCCTGTTAAGTCGGGTTCACCCGCTCACTGACACAAAGCGCCGGGGCGTTGCGCATGCGTGGATCCCACCTGTTAGAAGCGGCGCGTAGTTTGAACCCCGCGCAGCCGGCGTTTCGGCGCGCTGGACTTTTCGATTTTTTTAGGGCGGGGGCGGGGGGGCTTCGCACCGTTCTTCTCCTGCCCCGCCGGACTTTTTCTCCCGACATATGGTGCTCAATCAGGCTTTGCTGCCACGTGCCGCTTAATGTAATGAATTGCTCTCGTGAAATACTACCTCGTGGTGGCCTTTTCAGCCCGCTTGCACCGGGTTTTCGCCTCTGTTTTTGCTGAAGAGGCTGTCTTTGGGGCCGTAACTCCGGTCGCTCCCTGTTCCCGAGGAGTGGCTGCAGAAGCCACGACCAATCGCGTGGCGTAAAAATCAATTAGGCGCCTGTGTTTCGCCCATCTCAGTTTACAAAAGCAATCGAGTCGGATACATCTCGGGGAAAGAAGAAAAGAAGAAGAAAAAATGCAGGGACTGGGATTCTGCCAGTGTATGACATAGCGTGCAACGCTTTTTTTTAGCTGGTTACCTATATATGCATGGGGTAGTCTTGTTTTGTCTAACTCACTAGTGGTTGCTGGTGTACGCGCATGTAAAGCTCGGGGCTCGCCAGAGGGGCAGATGTTCCCCAGTATCGCAAGCGAACTCCCCAACTAGCCGGAGCGAGTTTGGTTCAACCCATGGTGGCTTGTTTAACCGACGTGCATCTGTTGCCAGGCGAATGCCCCCAGGTATATAAGGGCCTGGACCTCGCCGGTCGCGCCGAGATAGCGACACCATCGTAACGTCCTTTGCAAGTCGTCTGCAAAAGCACTGGCGCAAAAAAAAAAAAAAACCGCGAAGTGCGCGTCTGACTGGCTCGACAACTTAAGGTTTGTTTTCTGTTTTGCGGTTTAAAGTAAATATGACTTTACACTGCGCTGCCGATGCCTCGTCGTGAAGGTTTCGGATCGTCATCGAATAATGGGCAAAAGCATGAGTCAAAATTGATCAAAGGAGGGACTTTTTATTTTAAGGAGTTGACTCATTCGGCATCACCATTCGATTGTAATCATCAACATCCCTACACCAGGGAAACAGTCCGTGAAATCTAAGATTCAAACATCAGAGACGGCGTGAACAAATAAGCGTACCACGTCAAACAGGAATCAAGCCAAGGCCAACGTGCAAGTCGATAAACTTTGCAAAGACATCCCGAAAGTCCAAAGAAGACTGAAACAATTTTGACGAGGTGACAAAGACGACTCGGGCCAGCCCATCAACATCATGCCCAAGACAGTCGAGAGTCCGTCCGCATCGCCGTCCTCACCGGCCAGCTTCCATGCCTCGGAGGCCCTCCTTCCCGCAGGTTCCTCGCCACTTCTCGCCTCGTCACACCACCAGCATCAATCCGCCGCGGCTGCTGCGGCGGTTTTCGGCCTTCTACCCCCGTCGTCGGTGTCTAAATCCCTACCGGTCAGCGTGGTAACTCCTAGCGGTAAGTTGGTCATTTTTCCATACCTTAAATTTTCTTTGAAACGTGAGGAGTTGTGTTTTTATTGAGAGATGTTTATTTTGCACACATCCACAAACTTCATTGACCTTGGCTTTATCATCTAATTGTTAAACTCATCAATTTTAAAAGCTGCGGCGAAGTTTACTTCGTTTTTTTCTTTCTGCATAGGTGAAATTTCGTTAGACACAATGTTGGAAAGATTTCCTTACAAAAGGAAGGAAAGGTGTAAACCAGCAAGCTACAAGACCAAATCCCTTAGTGACATGACGAAACATTTCAATACAAACAAATTTAACAAATAATAGCAAATAAAAAATTATTGCGATTGCTCTCGGCAGAGAGCAAGAAACCTAAACAGGCAAAGTGTGGGTCAACTGCGGGAGCCCCCCGCTTGCATAATTATTTACATTTAGACTTTCTATCAAAAAAACAGTAACCTTGGCCTTCTCTTATTTTAATTTAAGATAACCATACAACATGAGGCAAACTGACCTCTCCCATGTTTGGTTAGTACGGCTGCTGCATTCTCACTGACTTAACAGCAATGCTTAACCTTAACCTCCCAGGGTATATGTAAAATCACATTGAAATCGGAGGATTTGGGACTGTTGTGGTGGATATAGAATTTTGAAGAAGTAATGGATGGTTGTACATGCGTCAACTAAAACTACGAATCACATCGTATCCAAGAACTTCCGAACACGCATGAAGTTTTGCATGCCGAGAAAGAAATGAAGCATAACCTTAGATGCCCAACTAGCCAGCCCAGAAATCTGAATTGAACATAAGAAAAGAAAAGGTTAATTTCTTGCAGTGCTTCGAAGAACAAGCAACAAAAGGAATGCATTCTGAAGTTGAAATGATCAGGAGGGTAAACACGTCCAAGTTGTAACGGGAAAATGTTATCCTTTTGCTAATATCAAGGGACTTTCTATGGAGACCGCCTACTGTTGTCATTATTTGATATTCAGTTTAACGTAATTGTCGTAAATACTTTTAAGGCTATACTTGTATAGTTTGGAATACTCAGACCTGTAGTAAACCCCCTTGACAGAACGAGCACCTCGCCTGATCGCGAACATGAAATCTGCAAGGAGCTCGATTCTAAATTACATCACTTCGGCTTCGGAGGGCTGAAATTTGAACGTTGTGTAAATTCGCCCACTCTTAAACTTGAAAGAGCCTAAATCCCCAGCAAGCCGTCGGTGTTGGCTGCTAACTTTTTTTACAATTTTTATTTTAACTACCTCTGTGTTCTGAGCCGAGAGCCGAAAGAGAGCAGGCGCGCCAAAGGGCCGCTTCCGTTGACGGACAAGCGGCGATGCAGACCGAGGGGACTTGGGGAAGGGGTGTGCGAGGCAGATTTCTTCGATGAGTGAACGGTGGGCTCATATCATCAGAACCGCTAAACCACTTCACTAAAACTCGTTACTTTTTTCCCTGGCACCTTCCCAACGACCAGGGCCTTGTAGAAAATATGTCATTGCTTTATCTTTTATGGCCCTTACATGAATTTTTAAGGCATTTTTAAGCGTATGAAATTTGTGCGATGTAAATTATGATTGTTCATCATTCTATACACAGGACCACACCGATATGCAAAACGGATCGTGTCGGTAAACATACCCCTCAGACTAAGGGAGTAATTTGTAATGAACGAAATAGCTTTTGATTAAGAGTTTCAAATTCTAAAATTCCTGGCGCTCATTGTTACGTTAGGATCCACTGCGACAGGAAATCGGTTGTTTTTGCACATAGATAAGATTAATGCTAACTCATCTGGATTTGTGAAAAGAAGGCAAATCAGAACTGAAGGAATAGGGACTGTTAAATTTTCACTTTGAAATAGAAGTTCACGATCGGTCCATTTGTTTTCTTCCACATTTGCCATTTTATACTAGGCGTTTTTCTTAGCATTTCTTATCATTGTTTTACTATTACTAACCGACAGTTAACACTGTTATACGACTTTGTATTTATCACAGTAGTCTTGGGGTGATTCAGACGTGCACCCCGGGATTTCAATCACCACACTGACCGCCTATGAAATGAATGTTCTTCAAACCTTACCCGAATCCCAAGTACAAATAATACATTGTAGCTACTGCACTGAAAACGAAATAAAAAGAAAGAACATTTCGAAGCCAATGCCGATACCTGACCAGAGCACCGGAAGTTTACACCTTGAAACCACTATGTCTGAACCGTTTAAAACGGATTTAAGATGTTATTTTCCGAACTTAATTGAAATTAATGGAACTGAAATCAGAAAGAGAGGTTTCCGCCCAGGAGTTTTGCTTCGATAGGCCTACGTGAAACAACTTATTGACATTAGATCATAAATTAACGGCTGATTATGGCCAGAGGTAGTATTAGTCCCTAGAAGTAAAAGTATCAAAGAGTATAAATTTTGATACTTTTGTCTAAATATTTTGTCTAAATATTTTGTCTAAATATTTCATGGCAAAAGACAGATCATGAGAGAAAGAAGTTGGTAGAGTATGCACTGTGAATGAACGTTGGAACGCTAGCCTCGCCACGCGGCCAGTGTTTTTGCCGTTCAAACTAACTAAAACCTAAAGGTGAACGGTTAAACGACTCCGTTTTTTAAGGATTTAAACTTCATTTGTATTCTGAATGTATTCAAACATTTTAGAGCTATTTGACTGTCTCGACGTTTGTGATTAGTCATGCCATGTTCCTTCCGTGGTTTGCATAAATTAGCATATATGAAGAGAACTCATTCAGTTAGTAGTCAAAACGTTTGGAGTAAGATACATCTTTATTTGCCAGCTTTGTTGCTAAACATTTGAATAAACTGTCTATGCCGACAGTCTTATGGGAAGGTCAGGCTGAAGTAGGGTCTGCAAAGGACTTCGATCCGTTTAATACATTCCAGAACACTCGTCTGCTACGTTAAGTTACACAATATGCTGTTGGAAGTATTTTCCAATTTAAATACCAAACTCAGCACGTTTGATTTCAAATCGAGGAGAGGCCAATCGAGGGTCCACAGGGGTGTCTCGGTCCCCTTTGGTTAAAGTCACCGTCTCGGTAATTATCCCCTGGAAGATGAGAACTCTCCTGTTTCATGGTGTATAATTTGCCGTTTACACAAAATGTATTCAAGTACAGCAACAGTGGCCGCACGGTGGCGCTTGTAGATTCACACCATTTTGTCAGGCAATGTGACGTTAAAGTGTATCTGACATGTTGCAACACTATACTGAGTTCGTCTAATAAAATGAAGGAAATGGCGCATGACTGTGACACAAACGGACGTCGCTAATCGATCGCTTCAGTAAAGCGAAAGGAAAATTGTAGAAATCCGTCATATAAATGGCACAGGTGAAAGTTCATACTATTATTGTATTCACTTATGTTCAGTCTTTTAATTACTTTTTTGAAAGATTAATCTCGGCAATATGAATGATTGGTAAAACGGCTGGGAAGGGCTTCTTGGCAACAAACTTCGATCTCAGTATGGGTGCAGCGCGCAAGTTATGATTTTCATGGAAATTTGTCCTTTAAAAATGACAAATATAAGAAAAGACAATAAAAAACAAAGAAACGAAACCGGTGCTCCGCGCGAACATGCATTCAGCGACGAGCATGGCCTTTCGCCTTTGACCCTCGGTTGACCCCTTGTCAGTGGATGCATGGGTTTAACTCTCCCCGGCGCACATTTTATACATCAACGGTGTTTCTTTTTTTCTACGCGGCTGGATTAGCCCAGCACGTGCCCTCACACCGAACATTTCAGTGGCGTCTGCCCATGTCAGACGGTAGGCTTTGAGGCCAATTGTCGCAACCTTTTGCGAGCACGTGGCTGGCGATCCTCCTTTCCTCCGGACCATTTATCTGTTGGTTTGTCGATTACAGCTCGGTTTCTCGCCCTCCATACATCATTTTTTTTGGCATTTGTAATTGCGCGGTTGGATTTCAACAAAAGACGTCAAAGCTTCTCTTTTTTGATATTGTTGGACAGCCCATTCTGGGTTCATGCCCAGCTGCTTGCGTCACTGTGTGTGTCACGGTCTATGTATCTATTTCTTTATCACAATCTGTCACTGTCACTTTGAAGATTAACTTTCTTCCTCAAGCCTTTCACTCTGGGTTTCCGTCTAAAGATTGAGGTTTCAGTGCTGCTGTCACTATTCCTGCAACCAGTTTATCAGTCAAAATTTAATTAAGTTCTTCCCCGTAGTTTCGTTGCTCTCGCTACCTGTTAGTGTAGGTAATGACAAAAAAAAACGAACGCCACAACAAAGATGGACCTTACAAAATGCTACCACACGGAACATTCGCCAGAAATAGCCTCCCCATCAGCAATATCATCTTCAAGGAAACCAACAAGATAATTAAAACCTTTAAAGAAGCAAAAATAGCAACAGTTACAACGAGAAACCAACAATGACAATAGAAACAGCAACAATTTTGCAGTTACTCCAGCAAAATCAACAGGAAAACCAATCTTTACCACGGATGGAAAACGTCCCGAATAAAGAAAACAATAAATAAACAAAAAGGCAAAAAAGAAAAGCACATGAAGAACCGAAGAAGACATAAAAATCAATCGTCGCAACAGTTCAAAATAAAGCGGCCATGGAATGAATGAAAATAGAGATATATACATTTATCGCATGTTACTCAGGGTTTTACCCCAATTCATTGCTTTCGTTCTTCTTGGTCTCCGAGTCACAGAGGAGCAATTTCGCCCATTTTACGCCCGTTTAAGTTTTAGTGGAGCGAGGGTTTCACGGCAGAGCAGTCATGTATCACATTACGAATTGTGACTCATAAACGCACACTTTATTGATTCTTTTTAGTTGTACTCGTGCGCATAAAGGCATCAACAATCCACTGATAGGTCGAGTGTGGAACCCGAAGAAACGAAAAACGCGGTTCATCATCAATCAGCAAGTTGTATGCGATAACACAGTTGTACTTTGCCACTCGGGCATGCATCAACCCCTCGCACGCCTCCTCCGAAGTTGTAGTTCTCCCCCCCCCCCGGCCTGTCCTTTGTACGGGAACAAACACGACTATCGCCGGCACTTGTCTGCGGGCGCAGCCCGCTGCTGTAGCTGCGGACGAAACTTTCACTCCAGCCCGACACCCTGCCGTCCAACGCCCTACTACCCCCAATAAAATCTCATAAAAATTACAAGTGGCAATTAAGCGCTTTCAGGAGCTGTCACAACGCATGTACGTATTCTGCAGTATCGAACTGGTCAGAATCGATGCTTGTCAAACTGAGCGGACGCTAAATGATTTGATCTGCATTAACACCGAATGCGACACTATGATAATGTTGGACATTGTTGCGTCTGACGGGGGGAAAAGAGTCCAGTGGCGAGTCACCGTCGATCCCCTCCAGGCAAAAATACCCAGTGCTCGCCGAAGAAGTCGCTTTTGTCCCGTTGAGTTTCAGCGGGTGGCGTGGAGAGTTGAATAAATCCACTAGATAAACTGACATTGTTCGGTCCGGCTAACCGGACCAGTTTTGTTATTGTTGTTGTCCTTGTGTCTACGTCTTCACACGAGGTGAAGTTTTCTGTTGTTGGGCATCAGCCGGGGGCACAGTTAAATAAACTTGGCCATAAATTATTGATGACCAAATATTATATGAACGGGTGTAAGCGTGTTTGTGCTGGGGGTGTATCCGCTCTGAGAAAAACAGTTGAGGGCGTTCTAAAGGCGCGTGTGTCTGGTAGACATGCATGCAATATTTATCATGCCTGGCTACCAGGAGTGTATCATCCCTCATGTATAAAGTGCATGTGCTCACACTTTTCTTGATATCCATTAGCGGAAAGCAACCATATATATGTAATTACACGTTGTGAAAATGAGTGTATCTTGGTACAATGGTCTAGAGACAGAGGCATTCATTGGAAGATTCAAATAATCTTACGACATCCCCTCCATCCTCCTTTGACAGCTTCATGCGCGAAAGTGGCCAAATGTCGGGGTGAATTACAACTAATACAAAATTTTTCCGGCCACCAAGCTTTCCCCTTATTATGTGCAAGGGCACACCTTACTATTATTTCATGCAACTGTTATATTTGTCTGGCACAAGGCGGCGCTAGCCAACCGTGATTTCATGACACTGACCCCGGTGCTACCATCAGACGAACCCGCTATAACCTTGGCACAAACGAACGAGGGAACCTTTGATACAGCCCCGTTACACATCCACATGTTCCTCTAGCGGGTGTTATTAGTTCTTGACCTGGTGGACAAAGACCCAAGTGGGTTTGTAAAAAATCTATCGGTATTAATTTATTCATAGCCAAGAGCAAATTGAGTTCAGTGGTCTTTGTAATTTTAATTTGTGGTTGGCAATCATTGTTACATGTAGTGCGCGCACGTCTGGCGGTATTAAGCTCAATTTTTAACTGGGGACGCCTTCTACTGAATGTTGAGAAATTAAACATAGGAAACCTTCGTGTCCTTTCAGCCTGAATTACGTCGCGGGAAGTATCAAAACAGCATCCTTACCTTTTAGGGAAAAAAACCCTGAAGATGCTGTAGTCAAGTCTTGCAAGTCAGGCACGACTCAATCACAATACATCCGTCACATACATTATTCGCCTTTTGATTTGACTTTTTGATGAACTACAACTTTATCGATCAAAGTGGCGCAAACTAGGACACAACCTGATTTTCCTCACTTGAAAATACAATCTCAAATTTCATAAAAGTTAATTTGAACGGACGTGCCTCACAAACAAAATGTTTTAATGCATGTTTATTTCAAAGTATTTGACTACTAGTGCACCTGTGTACAGGTTAGCGGAAAGAAGCTGAAGGGTATAAAAAGCGTTCGCAAGAGTGAAAATATTCATCATCACCGGACAAAGTTTCTGGAACTAATGCTTTCCAAGGGTGGTGTTATTGCAATAAAACTTTTCGACGTTCGCAACGCATTATGGGTTTGGATGACAAACAAAGCATAGATGTTACGCACAACCCTATCGGTGAAGTGTGCCTGCAAAACGTTAGTATGTTTCCATTTTGTTTCATACACCAGTTCAAGCCATCCTCTTCTCACAGAGTGTTGCATTATAGATTTGGGATGAAGATATTTACAAACTTCGAAGTTAAAAGCTTAGCTGAAAAGTAAACTTCAGGGAATCCCCTCCAACAACACAAGTTTTTGTCCTGGACCGTGCTTTGACTAAGATCGTGAATATCAATGCCCAGGTATTGGCCAATCAAATCACGACCTGTAGCTCGTTCATAGAGCATTAAAAGATCAACGTTATTTTCAGCCAGAATGAATAGTGCCCTTAAAAAAAGAAATTAAGGGTGATTTGTCTTCTTGCAAACATTTGAAAATTGTTTGTTATTTTGAAATCCTTCCTTATATACTACGCATGCATCTGTGAGGTGATG
Source organism: Acanthaster planci (assembly GCF_001949145.1). The sequence continues at coordinate 3,518,673 of NW_019091357.1, forward strand.
AGCAAATACTTTAAAAATAATCTGAAGACAACTGAAATTGATTTTTTACTGGTTCACTTTTCCCTTTGGTTTATGCACAAAATACATGGCTTGTTTGTCATCCGAGCCCCATAATGCATTGCGAACGTTGAAAAGGTTTATTCTGCGACTAGAGGGAAGAAAGAGAAATTCGAATTCATTAGGGCAATTCGGAACATGTGTCATTGGCGATCATCCACGGTAATTTCGGCTCTCCCTATTAAGCTGTTCCTTGCGCCGGTCATTAGCCCGCGCGCGAAAGGGGACGAGGGTGCCCGCTGACCGCACACCGACACGCACTTGCGGTCCGCTGACAAAAGTGGGGCCCGTCTTTAAAGTTAAACACACACGGACACAGAGCTTCCTCACTCCCTCGGGCAGGGATTTCGCCGAAGTTTGGTTCGCAACGCCGCTGTAAATGAAAGAAAAAAGAAAAAAAAGGAGGAGGAAGGAAAAGAAACGAAATAAGGCAACATGCGGCTGAGAGAGGACACATTTTACAAGTTGCAGCGAAATAAGAACTTTATCCCCCAAAGTTGTGTAATTGTAAATTTTTACGAGGGGCACGCGCGTGCACTGTGTGACAGGGGCTATATACCCTTTTTATCCCATTTTGGGATGGCGCTACCTGAGGATATGCGCTTAGGTAATGTCAACAATTTAGTTCTTCACTTCTTAGTTGCATTCCGGTTAGAATTCAACCACAATTAGTCGTCGGCCCATAACTCTACGCGAGTACCCTCAAACTTTAATGTTGCAAATTCACAGAAATGAGAAACTTAATGATTTCACTTTGTTCAACCGAAAATTAAATCTGAAATCTAAGATTTTACGGAGTTTCTTGTCAAGTAATGGGAAAATTTGGGATTAACTGGTCCAATGACTGACATACTTTAAATCAAAAAAGCAGATCCGCTGCAGAATCCGCTTTTTACAAATTGGAATTTTGCTTTTTATAATTAAACTGAAGACTTTGCGGCAGCATTTGGTAGGCCTATTGAAATGAATAGTAGGACAAAAGGAAGCTTCGGCATTAAGCTTCAAGTATATATTCACAATTGTGTCTCACCGCATTTCACCTGTACATAAAATGACCGGTGCCTTCACCTTAAAAAAGAGTGAAACAGTTGACCGGAGACGGTCCTGAACAGCGAAATTCCTAAGGCATCCTTTCAACGCGTTCCAAATGCTCAGGGAGTGAAAGCGTGACTACCCCTGCGCCACGCGAGCGCCTAGCGTTGTCCTCAGGCACACCTCAACGGTACCGCCAGCACAGAAACCTACTTGTGTCTGTCTAATCACGCACCTGTTGGATACCCAAGTGATTTGGGATCGACCACTCTGATTTTTTTTTTTACTTCTCTGTCCTTTTTGAGCCGATTACTGTTATTTTCTGGGCCGGCAACCGGTCCCCGAACAGTCGTCACGTTTAAATGTTTACGGCCGTTAATGACCCTGTTCCCGCGTGCTGAGGCGGAGAAGCGTGAAATGGCCGGGTTGTCGCCGGTCGGCTCGCGGCAGAGTGGCCCGGATGAACTCCAGGTCTTACCAACCATGGGGTTGGGTCAGAAAAGGTTTGTGTGAGTGGAGTGGGAAGTTTGTCAAAGACAATTTTTGGTTTCAAAATTAAGGTCGAGGACTTTAAAGTGACTTTTCTATTTGGCTGACGAGGAATGTTTGGGGGCCAGAGAGCATTTACATTGTGCCACCTTATCTTTTGTCACTGTTAATCGTATTGTCACTACCACCCCGCATTGTCACTCTTGGACAGTGCTCTCGTAACTGGCACAGCCACTGTCACAGTACAGTGCATATCCGTCTTGAGCAGAAGCAACCCTTCATCGGCTGAACAGGACCAGGTTGGTCGGGAGTGTTCAGCTTGCTGGTAGCGATACGACCGCAACGCGGGCTTTTCGGGCTAACGCGGGCTTGGAAAATTGCGCCCTCAATTGGTCAGCTCGGGGCGCATGGGGTCCGTTTGAAATTCCAAGAGTCCTATTCCACACTTGAAGGCCTCGTTCCGTGAGGGGGGCATTCCACAGTTTTGATAAGACATATAGTTTCAAAAACACAACAGCATCAACCTCCTATAGTTAAAATTCCAAGAGGATGTTTCAGGAGAAAAACTACCAAGTAATCTCAAAATTTTCTGTAGAAGCTTAAGATGGGGGTTGTGGGCCTCGATCAGGAGGGGTTGCTTCCGTAATCTTCATTACTACACAATATTCATCAAACTTAGCAAAAAAACAACCAAAAAACAAAAACACCACAATCCGCTTAACTCTAAAATTGGGGAAAAAAACAATCAATGTTTGTTATTTGGGGATTGACACAGTCAGTTCTTACCATCACTTTCGTTGCAGTCATTAAAATCATCAACACCATCAATAACATCATCCAAGTACTGACGTTACTGCAGGTTTTTCAGAGTAATTTGGCTGAAATGAAAAAAAATAACCGCCTGAATGGCAAAAAGCGAATTTCCTTTCAGCCGTGCCTTGGCCAGATAAACACAAGACGAAATATATTAAAGAGAGAACATCCTGTCATAGCAACTTACACTGCCAACAAATTTAAAATGTGGCTCTGCATTTAACTAGTTTCACAACTTGAAGCCTAGTGAAATTTCAGGACAAATCCAGCGAAATCCATGACTATGTGTTGGATTATCTCAATTGAAAGAAGCTGTACAATACTTCCACAATTATGATTACAAAAACAGGATGACTACATTAGTGGCTGCACCTTGAAAACGGCAGTATATCAGTGGAGAACAAAACATGAATGCCTACTTCAAAAACAAACACAGATTTCATCTGAAACTACAGGGTTTGGAAAGTATTCACTGAAGACGAGATTCCCCAAAACCAGACCACATGCGATATTCCAGTTTAATTCGTCATAGCGAGAAAAGGGTCGTAATGAAACTCAATTCAGACATGTAATCCATACTTGTTTGATAGTAATTAGACTTTTCAATTTGTGCAAGAGCCCATCCGACTTCCGCATCGAGAAGAGGAAAAGCGGAGAAGAGGAATTGAAGAAACAAAATATATATCCCGGACATTTGGTTTTCTGCCCCTCAGCCCATCTCCTCAATTCGATTCCAAGTCTAAGTAATTCGGTCTATACTGCGGATTAGTGCGGGACCTAGCCTCACCGGGCTCGCATTTCAAGACGAAGTCTTGTGTGTGGGTGTGCTAAGAGTGGTACTTTGCCGACCGTGATGACACAGCACCGGCCGAGATGGGTAGGCGATGGCGGCCCGACCGCGTCGAAGACGCGGAACGTGCCTGGGCCAGCACTGTGATGGGACTCCTTTCGGCAAGGGATACCAACCATTTTAAGATAATTAAACCGAGTTATGAGGTAACCCTATCCTGACAATCAATATCAAGGACAGTGTAACGAGCATCTGCTCCTTTCAGTCGTTTTTATGACACAGATTTATAAAAGCCTCTATGATTATATTACGGAAGAAATCCAGCTACTGACCGCAAATCATGTCGATATTTCGATATTGCCGTCCGTGTGAGGTTACTTTTTACATTATTTCGTTCATTATTTCGCGTTGATTTTCGTTATGTTTCATTGATATAATATGTGTAGGGTTATTACTCGGTCATTGTACTGCATTGATATTTGTTAATTGTTCTGTGTCGATATAAAATGTCGTCTATGTCTGGACTTTCATGTAATCTTTTAAAGCATTTTTGTGGTAGTGTCACTGAAATTGTCACTGCAAGAAATCAGGCTGCATCCGAATCTCTCGTCTAGAGCTAGGTCTAGGTCTTCATTCCATTGGAAATGTGTGGAGACGCGCAGACAATAGACCTAGCCGTAGCTCTGGAAGCCCGTTTCGGACACGGCATCAGTCTCGGTTTCTTTCTTGTGCACTGCGAAGACACGTGACGGTTCATATTACACAGTTTAAAGGTAAATCGTATTCGTTACTGAGAGAAACTAATTTGTTTATGCGTTTCCATCTACTGGAATACAAAATTTAAGACGTCTCGTTCACAGGTGGTTGTTTGTTTTAGGGCATCCTCGTTCCCATGTCACTCCTGCGCTTCCACAGATACTCTTCACACGTTAACGGCAAACCTCGTCAAAAGAAATAGGATGAAAAACAAAAAACAAACAACCCAATAAACAAACAAACAAACAAACAACAACCAGTTAAAGTGACACACGTAACGGATCAGAAACATACAGGAAAGAAGAAAACGGTCAATCTCACAGACAGAGCGTCGACTAGGCAAACAGGCGCCAGAAACTTTCCCTCATCGGACCAAATTAATGTTTTCGACTTTAAAGAGCCGTAAAAAAGGCGGGCTGAGTGACTCCCAGCTTACGGACCAAAAGTGCCGCTCCTTCCGAATCACATCCAGAAATAGATACACGCAGAGGGAGAAAACCGGGTCAATCGTGTTTTGAATGTAACGCCACACCGAAAGGATTAACCCCTTGTCGAATTGAGCGAAGGAAAGGAGACAAGAGGAAGTTACAGGGGAGATAACAAGAAAAGTCTGAGAAAAAAAAAGAGAAAAAAAGAGAGTTGACAGTCTAGGTGAGGAGGAATTTCTTTCCGGGTCTGGTTACCACCTCCGAGGTTTCTAACGCGACCTCAGCTCGACAGCGCGGGAAAAAGATCAGGAATAAACTGGTGACAGGAACGACGTGAGTAATACGCGAATTTAATCAGAGGTTGATAGGCGCTCTCGCCCCAGGTGGAAAAGCCATTACACACGAGGCTGCTGGGGCGATTACTTACGTTCGTCTGGACAAATTAACTTTTTTTTGCTACGACAAAGTTACTTTATTTTCATTTCATTGAAACTCTTCCTAACTACTATGCGTACCGGACAAGCAATAACGAAAGACAACAGAGAAAAGGTTTTCTCTCAAGATGAAAGATTGTTAATTGAGGCAGATTAACAGTCGTTGTCAACGTATTCTGGTGTGATGTATTATTCACTTGAAACATGCCACACTCCACGTTCCAGACGGTGGGTCACTCTTGGTCGTTGGTTGTACGATTTCCTGAAGCGAGATCCAGTCAATCCGTCTTACTTAGCTGCAGCATGAAATCACACACAGCTGTAAGGGAAGTGGCTGCAGCCACTGCCAAAGACCCGTGTATACATTTCGAGCCGAAGCCATTTAATTTAGACATGGCTCAATTAATTGCAGGACAGTGTATGCAGCTCCGCAGCTAAACGCTTGGTGGCTCAGAGTAGGGTAGTTTCCTCTTTTTTTCCCAGCCACAAGTCGCCTCTCAGATGCAAACACACGCAAGGCTGAGCGGCGTATTATATTTATGACGGCCCGAATAAGTTCAACTTCCTGGAGAGAAATCCCCGCATCTGTTATCTGTCGTTACTTCCCTCCCCCTCAAGCCACGTCTCCTAACCATTCGGTCACTCGCTAAGTAATTACCTTCATAAAGTCTCATCCCTCCCATGAGCCATCTCGAACTCCCCACCGGTTTTGTGTGTACACAGGCGAGGCCCGATGAGACCGCATCAATACGGCTATTAGTTGATACAATCCCCGGAAAAGACTGAGTTAAACTCATCTCTTTCGCCCGAGTGAGGACGGAGACGAAGGAACAAAAAGTGGGAAGGAGCGAAAAAAAAGATCGCCGGATGCTCTTCACTTGGCATAACCACCCCGCTGGTGAAATCATTAATTTTTACGCCACGCGCGCGAGGGAGCGGACGTCAGCGGTCAGGTCTGACCGCAGGGTATGCCGTTTACCACCCATCCGATTCCCATGTAATTCTCGCTAGACCTTCATCATCATCATCATCATCATCATCATCTGCAGCAGCAGCACCAAATATTCCTTCAGGGACGTCCCCCCCTCTTCCCTTCACAGCTTATGGTTCTCATCTCCTTAATGGGGTGTCAGTGTTGGGCGGCATTTCGCTTGTTAGAATCACACTGCCCCCCCTTTCCTTCGGTTCTCACCGCCAAGCGATTCCTTTTCTTAACAGTAATCTGTAATTTGTTACACCTCGCCGTGGTTGATACAGATCATATAAAGCTGGCCTCCCGTACACACTCGTGTGGAGAAACCGCCCGAGGGTAATGGCGGAAATCATCGTTTTGTTCCCCCACGGGCTATCATCGGTGCGAGTGCTGGGTCGAGGGGGCCGTGAGCAAATTGATGGATTTTGTTTAACTTGGGGGAAAGGTGTCGAACAATACACCGAGACGAATCGACTGTGATTTCTCACCACCCCCAAAAACCCCATAAATTGGTACCTGCTAAAAAAAAAGGACAAAAATGTTGCAATCATGATTTAGCAACAGCACAGATATGATAATCCTCAACGGCATGATTGTTAATCCGGATAAACAAGAAAAACAAATGCTTCAAAATGTCAATAGTGGATATTTTGACGAGCATCGAATAAATATCAGCTGTGTTCAGTAGCAATGGTCCTTCGAGAAGTGCAAGATAGCTTCGTGTCGTATCATTCGCGAAGTGACTGGCCTAATATACACGTACGACAATGGAGCAGTATAGGCCAGTGTATTTTTTGAGTAAATTTTCAAAAACAATCTGTCACTTCAACTTATCTTGAAATAGGAGAAAAATACGAAGAAAAAAAAACCTGAACCGAAGTTTTAGATCAAAAATGTTTCTCAGTGCAGCATTCCTGCCAAAACAGCGCAGTAATGACCCGGAGATTGCGGAAATTCGTACGCAGATAGTCAGCATTTATAAATCTGGATTCGCATAACCTGGATAAGCCGCGGTTTTTTTTTTATCAGAGCACAGACTTTTCCTTTAACATTCACGAGGGCCTTTTCAATCATTGACAGCAGACGGTTCGACGATGAGCGACGCAGCTGTCGTTGACTATGCCCGGAATCGGGACTTGATTAAAGGAAATAATTCGTCTGCTTCTGTTATTAATAAATACAAATAAGGTGCGAATAAAATCGCGAGAGATAGTAATTGGTTTTTCGGTTGGTATTTTCTTTCTTTTTCCCCCTTCCTGTTTCTCCTCTCGATCCACGCGGGTCCAACCGAGGTGATGAAGGCTGTTTGGGTCTGCTCGGGATTGTTTAATCGTAAAAGAAGGGTGGGAAATTAAGGCAAATAATCTAGGAAATTGGGCGTCAAACATGTGATAGATCGCAGCAGGTTTCCAGCACACACGTACCCCTCCGCACGCACATCTCACACATTCGAATCGGGTTATATCGTTTATATGCGTTTCTTTGTTCAGCGGATTTCAATTAACAGCTCTGGGATGTCTCTGCTCCTTTTCAATTTTTCGACCCTCTGGGGATTCTATAATCATCGTTTGATTTGAGTCTGCTGACGACGGATTTATTTCAGATGTGTAGTTGTAAAAGTGAATGACCATTGTTACCTTGCAACGAAACTTCAAAAAAAAAAGTAAACCACAAAAACTAAATATATAAATAAAACAAAATAAAAAAGGAAAGGGAAAACTAGTCCTGAAAAGTTTTGAATGTGATTAAAAAACAATAATAATGCGTACAGCATCTTGAACACTTTTAATTGTAAATATGTAACCTTTTAAAATTAAACACCATTTTGGGAAAAAAACGGGTCTCGGTGTTTAGAAACTGCTACCGCCGATGGAACGTGTTTTTGTGTCTTCCTTTTAACATTAAAATGTGTGATGCATCAGTACGGCTTTGTTTAACAAACAAACAAACAAAACAACGTGTTTAGCTTTGGATTATTAACCCCGCAACACGTTCACGAACCGTTACCAAGAAGGCGTTAAATATTAACACCCGTTTTTACAGCGTAATATAGTGGTGCAAATTTAACACCGAGTTACAACCACTGTTGCACGTGACATGATGTTAACATAATGTGGTGTTCATTTGTATTGGTAGAATGGTTATTCAAATGTGAAACTCACCACGGAAGAAAAACGACACAACGGTTTTTACAGTGGTATTCAAATGGTTATAAGATCATCCAAAATAGATTCAACTATCATAACTTTCTTTGCTATCGTAAAGCCTCGATCACAACAATAGATGGGTAGGCCTATAACATTTTAAAGAAAGCGACCTCAGATGGTCAAAAAGTGACGCCACCATTCCACTGTTGTATAATGTATTCCAACACACAACAGCAAAACAGGCAATGCCGGAAAACATCGAGAGCTGAAACAACTTCAGTAGTCGGCAATAAAGGTAGAGGGCCTTGATCCCCACTCCCTCCTCTGTCAAGCGAAACCCGATTTAGCCCCGCCCTCTATAGCCTGTCACTCTTTTTTTCGCCCAGAGCGAACTTTACTTCAAACATTATCAGACCCGTTCAGCTCCAGCGCCATGGTTTTGTCCCGGGCAGCGATCTCTTCTGGTCGCACGCTGAGTTATCACGAACTCGCTGTGGAGATTAACCGCCTTAATTACTCCCTAAACATATTTTCGGCCCACTTTTTTTTTCAACGTCCCAGCGTAAAACGCCGCACGCAGAGCCGATAAGATCCCGGTCCATGTAACGAACTGGCTGAAAGATAGGTTGTTATGACTTCGGTGACAGATTAGGGAGGGGAAACTGCAAAGCTAGTGCGGCTGTCCTGGGAAATGATATTTTTCAGAACTCGACCTTTTAGTATTTTTTCTCCTGCCACGTCTCTGGGGACTTTAGAGTGTATGAAGCCCTCTCCTTGTATTAGGGAGATTGAAACTAATGATAAATGCTTCCGTTGATGATTATTCGTTGTCATCTGTTTCGACGTAGTCGCTCTGCACTGGCCCGGTGGGACAGGCGAATTTGTTAACTTTGGCGTGCATTGTCAAAAGTTATTTCGCGCAAACCGAAGTCACACCACGGCGTGTGTTGCCTCTCAAGACGTAACAGTACACAGAGCTTTGTTTAAAATTTCCGCGCATAAGTCAGACGTGTATAAAGGTCTGTATGTTGTAGAGCCTGCACCCGAGCTGTGGTTGTATATCTCTAACTTAAATGAACATAGGAGACAAGGTAACGCCAAACTATGAGCTTAAGAGCGTACATTTCTACACTTCTCCACTCTTTTTTTAAATTCCCGAACAGTGATATTGAATAACCCACATGACGGAGAAAAACAGTGATTCTTCACCAAGTCATGCTTTAAAATTGCAACGTGTAAGATTCGAAAATTCGATGTACCAGTATTAATTTCAATTGTGCATGGATTATTACCACCTCTGTTGGTAATGCTGATTTCATGAGTTGACTCAATCATGGACTGCAGAAAATCGTAATCTTTTTAAAATCCTGTCACTATAAACGTCCGAAACAGTCACCTTGCTTACAAAATACACTGAAAAATCCTTATTAGTAATTCTTTTTCTTTTTTTACTTTAAAAAATGGGGAAACGGTTAAAATGAATGCGTTATTATATACGACAAGAAGAACAGACGTGAAGGATTTATTTGCAACAGCAAATACTGCCTCTTCCTTGAGTACCGGGTAGCAACATACAAACAAAACTTTGAAGTTTGAAACGATGACGTATGCTGCATCGAAATAACAACTTTTAAACACGAGAATAATGATTCACTTCGGGCTACTGAATACACATCTGCAATGGGGAGAAAGGCGACACGCCGCCTGCGTCTCTACCATCAAGATGAATTATTAAGGTAATCAAAAATTAGCCAGAGATATCAAAAAGGAAGCGGTATAGTCGAGGAAGATAAATTATGGCGTGCGACGTCCGTTTATACCGATGATTAGATGTATCCCTCGCAGAGATACCAAAACCCTCCTCCTGCCCAAGATTAATCAAGTTCCGGGATGAGTTTTTTACGGCCGTAAATTTCGACTCAGGATCGGACCGGACCGGGCAAGCATGGAGCCCTATCATTAGCTTCACCGGTGATGGTGAAGCTATTAAATAACAAACAAGGAAACCCTAGACCCCCGCCGACTGATTAAAATAACGACATTGACACTAGCTTTCTTGATAATTAAATACCACTGGAGGAAATATGTGTAAGTAATCAAAGTGATTTGCTAACGTATTCCAATTTTCCAGATGCGTTTGGTTATAGGCCCCGTTGACGTATCCACGGAGCTTAAAGTAGTGATAAATTCTCCATTTGATATCTTTGCAATGCCACTGCAAATCTGACGAAGATTACAACCGCTGAAGCAGTCAAATACAGTTCTTTGCCATTGCAGGCTTTAGATTACTGTTTTGGGAATGCAAAGGACGACGACGTGCCCTTTCAGAATTGACACAGACCTAGATGTCAAAGACATATTTTACAACCGGCAGTAAAGCGCCTTCAATGTTCACTTTCAATGTTTACTCACAACCTTGGAAATTATCAGAAATTGCACAATCACGACGTTAGAAACACCAGGAGGGTGGATTTTGTCTTCCCTTCGGTACTGGACCGACGTGATAACATATAGCCATGTGTGTGTATTATAATAGAGCCGATTTTCTGTAGTTATGTTTCAGCATAAAAGCTTTGGCTCGATTTTCGCTTTTAATTTTAAAGAGCTCTTCATCATTCCATAATTTTTTCTTTTGTCACATTGGTACCGTATGTGGCTTTTTTCACTGTAGTTAATCCTCCCATTATTTGGGTGATTGCTTTGCTCTCTCTGTTTTGTTGTCTTAGTTATCTCAAGGATGGGGGTTTGTTGCTTCTCACCGTCAAAGAATGTAAAAATCTCTAAAAATTAACTCTAGTACCTCGAGTCTAGTATTAACAGTCACAGACAGTTAAAAATTCCCTCAACTTCTCAGAGTACAGCACGTAGACGTTGCATAATATGCTTGGAATCATGAACTTAAGCGGTCGTCTAAGTTTGTCCTGTTTCAGCTATACTTATCGTTAAAATATCGTTGCGTCTCTAGCACTCGGTGTAGTTTTTTGGCATTTGTGTCTCCGGTCATGTACGAATAACCTGGCTACGACTGCAAAGAACACACAACTCTACGTAAGCCACTTGCTTACGGCTTCAAACATTTGCCGTTGACGCTTGTGCCATACCAGCCGCAGACATGTCACACGAGGCGTTTTGTTATGTTTCATCTATAGCAAGCGCCGAGAACGTGCCATTCCACTAGTTACCACCGTCGTTTCATTAACGAGTTTTGTTTTTAAGAAAACTGTTGTGTGCAAGCTTGAAGGGGAGAAATGTTATGATCGGTGGGAAGGCCTTAATATGCTTTTAAGAGCGGAAAAACAAAATGTTGCTCTCGTCTGGTTTTATCGTTACAGTGTCGGGGAGCAACGCCCACGGCATGATCACGCCCTCTAACATCACCTCGTCGTTAGGTGAGGAACTACTGATGGATGAGTTGATGTACAACCGGCGTCGCCAGGTACATGCAGTAAGCATCACGCCCTTCTTTGTTGGTTGCAATAATAATTATCCACTTGAACTGGTCGTGTTCAAGGACTCTTGCGCAGAGTCGCCTGAATACAACTGTCACAAACAGAACCTGCTGTGACTCGCTATTCGGAATCGACTAGCACCGGCGGTTGCTTTGAGGAGCACCAAACCAAAGACCTTTGTCTTGGCGATTCTGTACCTGATTCGGAATTGGAAGACCAGCGACGTCACTTTGGACTTGACCGACATGACGTGGATGCCTACTTTACAAAAGTTACTTCTGACTTGTGATATGGACTCGACAAAACCATCAGCATTATAATGTTGGGACTCGTTACGTGACTTGATACTTGTGACTACAAGTCGACAAACATGTAGTCGAATGACATATGACAGAACTGATTTGTGCACGGAATGAAATGATCTGTGACTTGTGACGAAATTTGACAGCTGATTATGACTTAAACTGATTTTTATGTCTCATACTGAACCTTGGTATAATCTCCTATCTCAAACGTGGACATACAGTCATTGCGACAAAAGCAAGTCATATACCGGGCTCACGGAGGACACGTAAAAAGTCTGGACTCGCTATGCCCTTATTCAGCCAACATGGGTTATTGAAGCCACCGGCGGCCATCTTACTGTGCCGAACACAAAGGTAATACAAAGGCTTGCTTGCCATTGTTAACCAAGTCGTTGGTAGCAACAGCAGTTATAAAGGCACAACAGCCAGCGATCACCTTTGTACTCGACACGGTAAGACGGCCGCCGGTAGCTTCATTCTATACCAGACCATTGCGAGTCCGTGACCAGCCAACGGAGACGCAGATGACGAGACTAAAGACAGCAAGTCGTATCGAAACTCGATCTTACATCGCTCAGGGCACGGACACAATATAAAACGGGCTTTCGACACAATTAGACAGACATGACTCACATCTCTTCAACTTCTTCCTTTTCTTGTGCGTTTTCTCCCTGCAGCGGCGAAACCGAACTACTTTCACACCGCAGCAGCTCAGCGAACTGGAGACGCTTTTCTCCAAGACGCATTACCCCGATGTATTTGTCCGCGAAGATCTCGCAATGCGCATCAACCTCACAGAGGCCAGGGTGCAGGTAACAAACAGAAATATTTACACAGAGAAGATGCCTCCGTTCACAAAACTAGCGCTCTATACGTTCTTCCTAACGAAAACTGTTGTTTAAATATGTTCACTTTTTCTAATTAATACACCAAGAATGATACCAGTTTCTCCAATCTCTTAGTGATTAATATGGTCTTTGTCGGTAAAAGCACGTTCATAAAAAGAAATACGAAACAAAACAAAAATCCCGGTATGTAACAAGTGGCAAGCATCCAAAAAGTAAACTGTCATGTTAAGATAACAGTCGACTAAGATAACAGAAGGGAAAAAGATGTGAGTTTAATATCTGTGAGTTTATAAGAAAAACTCCAGAAAACCAAGCCGTGTGAAAAACTGTAGTGAAAAACTTCTGTCCACGACTGTCTTGTCATCTGACATAGCAAGTTTCTCAAAGATTTTTAATTTCTTTCGAACACTGGCATCATTTCAGGTGTGGTTCCAAAACCGCCGGGCCAAGTGGCGCAAGATGGCCCGTCAGAGGCTCGGTATCGACCCGTGGCGCACCCGCCAGATTGCCGGCACCTACACTGGAGCCGCTGGTAACGTCGGCTTCACTGGCAACCCGTGGCTGGCTGCAGCGGCCGCGGCGGCCGGGGCGGTCCGGCCGCCAGCACTTACGTCGACCTCAGCCGGGTTTCTGTACAACGAGACCATGGCAAGAGCAGCGCATAACTCACTGCGAGAAAGGTGAGTGGTTTTGGATCTAATGAAGTATCCTTCCAATCCTAATTCGAAAAGTTGTAACACTTGAACATGCAAGCATTGAGTAAGCACACTTGTAACTACCATAACCAACTTTTATACTTCAGAGTAATATGCATAGACCCTTGCCCTTCTTCCAAATCAAAAGAGCTAAAATAGGTTGATAAACGCAGTCCTACTCCCGTAATCAATCGCTTGTGATATTGATAGTGATATAAGTTTGTATACGCCTTGGATAGGGACTGCTTCACAAATGTCGCGGTCAGGATACTACACATTTACACATCTCCAAAAATCACAACAACATCTCTGGGGAGCGGAAAACAATTGTGGGGGGGGGGTTAGCAACCTCGAACGGTCCCCCTATTGCTCCCAGTGTGTACAACTGTGCTGCCTGAATTCTAACTAGGTCATACCCAAATGAACAACCTTAAACGCCCTCAAGTCTGCTGCCCCCTGTTAGCCAAACGGTATCACACTGTGGACTACATTACAAGAATCAACAATGGTCATCATGAATGACATGTAGCCCGAAGGTAAATAGACACTGTTTTCAGTGGCTCCAGAAAACCTCTACAGTGGGCTTACAGAAAAAAAATTCGAAATTGTAGCCAGAGAATATCCGGCTTGGAATTGGCCATAATTCAGAAATCCAAATTATTGGACGAGGTCATAATGAAAGAAATCTGAGACTAACAATCGACTCACCCTGTCATTCATCTTTACAGCATGCTCGCGGTTGCCGCCCTCCGCGAGGGGGCAGGCATCCCGCACCTCCACACAGGGCTCCCTCTGTCGGCCTGCGGCTGCCACGTGGCCTCCGTGACGGCCAAAGACACCAAGGACGACGTGCTGGGGGGCGCCGCCAACGGTGACCTGCCGGGCACCTTTAGCTCCTGCAGCGATGACAGCGTCAGTAGCTCCAGTGTGGCGGCGCTGCGCCTCAAGGCCAAGGAGCACGCTGACCTGGTGCACAGGGAATCTTCTGCCAAAAACAGGGACAATGTTTAAAGCATTTTTAAAGTCAATAATCAACAAAATACTTCGAGGGGAGAAGGTAGAACATCAGGAATATCGTGAGAGTTTGACTAAGAGAACTGTCGTTCACAAACGAATATGTATAACGCTGACTAGCTGAGCCATTTCTATTGGCTGAGTGTAAACTGGTTATTCCAGATGATCACAGTTGGAATTGCAGCTGAGGAAATGCAAAATAACGTTCTCGCGCAGTTTTAGTTCCAACCTTTTTGTTTAACTCGAAGGCAGGAAGTTGGGTTGGCCATAATGAAGTAATCAGATTCAGCTCTAATGTCATGTGGCTTTTTCGTATAAAACCGTGACAAACCACATAAAACGACAATTTTTGAAATGATGATTTTTCTGCAAGAGGTGTGCAGTATCCAATTATTCATGCCCTCCCGTGCAATTATATATATATTTTTTGTTGTCAGGCCGTGATTAGACCAGACGTGACCTGTAATTCTCAGATCTGTGGCATCAAAGTCACGAAAGTGCAATTTCCTATGTTAATAAAGGTGTTCAGTAGTTTGAGTTCAATTCGAAAGTAAACAGCAAAGAAGTCCATGCATGCTTATCGCTACTGGGGAGATCCTGAGCAGAAAAAACTCAATCATTCCATAATTCATCAAGGCTTACACTTCGCAAAAAGTGCAATAACATCAGAATCAAGGCTTTCCAAACATCACACAAACACAAAGTGGTTTGAAATTTCTCGGAGGCTGTACACATATTCTCATTTCGGTAAAATGGTGTACATGTCCAACGCAGTAGCTCTGAATGGCGCCCCCTGTGTAATTTACAAGGGAATCAGTTTACTCGTCTCAAATGTATGTCACCTGCGTACTTGTACATATTTATGGTCGTAGTTGAGATTTTATGCGCCAGCCTTGTATTAAAATAGACATCATTATTACCTTGGTTGAGGGTAGATTTAGATTGATCAGTTTTTGATCATTCCTTTCTTCTGTTAAAACCGAATAAAGATTCAATTGTACATATTACAAGCCGTGTGATGTGACAGAATGTACTCATTTGAAAAAAAAATTAAAGCAAAGACTGTTCATTGTCCTTTTGTCAACTGAAAAGGCAAACCTGACTTAATTCAAGACTGAATAGTCTGAGTCACGGATTAACTCGAGCTTGCCCTAATAAACAATTAAACGTAATAAGAGTTTGGTTTTGGAACAAGTTCGTCTTGGGTCTATAGACTACCAGTATTTTGTACTGGTGTGCGTTTGCACAGTACGGTCAGCCTCTGGGTTGGTTGGTGGTATATAGTCGGCAAGCCGTACCCCCCCCAGTTAAAACATACATATTGGTACAAACTTCATAAAATTTTGAAAACCACTATTCCCAGCGAGGGTCTTAAGTTCTCGGACACCGTGCTGGCCCCCTTGGCCGGCTGGTGTTCTACGATCGGTCGCTTCCCAAAGCCTCTCAAAGCTATTACACGAACGTGTATTTGCATGAATAGTTCTATCCCGAAAATGCAGCTGTTACAAATTTTTGAAGATTTTTAAATGACAGAGGGCGCTGTTCATGATGGGCAGCGCGTCAGATCACCCACAAACGCATATACAGCCAGAACTTATTCAAAACTACAAGGGTTTTTCGTGATCTCCGCGGCACCCGACTAAAATCAAAACTATTGACAAATTCACCCCTCAGCATAGGGAATTTACGCACAGTTGAAGAATTCCAGCCATAAAATTCCCGGGAGCCATTTTTTGCGATTGTAAAAAAAAATCCTCTATTCACCTTATCTGGGCCCTAGGGATTCGAAACTATGCGGTTGCAACATTTGAAAAGAAGAGATAGCAGTACCAAAGAGCAAAAAAGTGAACGTATTTTGGGAGCACATGTAAACAAATACAGGCGATGTAAGTGCGTTGCGCGTAATGCGCACTGGACGCGCTGCCATCCATCGCTTCGCTCCTTGTTTGGCCATACTTTTCAAAATCACGATTTTACGCGCAAGACTGGCGGTCTGTGCGTTGTCTGTGGGTGAACTCATTGCCTGTATTTGTTTACATACTCCCAAAATACGTTCACCTTTTTTGCTCTTCGACAATGCTGCCCCTTCTTTTCAAATGTTGCAAACGCAGCGGTTTGAATCTACATAGGCAAAATTGAGGCCTTTTCAGAATCGAAAAACAGCCTCATGGAATTTGACCGCTATACCTAGGGGTGAATTTGCCCACAGTTTGATTTTAATTGGGCGCCGCGCAGATCACAGAATATTCCTGTAGTTTTGAATAGGATGTGGTGGTCTATGCGTTTATATGTCTGTGCAGTTCACAGCCTTAAATACACAGGCAATCCACCCTACAAGCACCTTGAAGTGGTAACGTAGAAGGCCGCGGTTCAGATCCGACCTAACCGGCCCACTGATAAATACAACGCCAACGAACCGCCATTGCTATTTTGATAAACTTTGTGCAAAGCATTATAAACTGGTCAGCCCTGCTTTAATGCATGCGCCACTATGACCACGTGGGGCCAATTTCATAGAGCTGCTTAACAGAATTTGCTTATACACGTAAAAACCTTGCTTAATGAATAAAAATTACCAGCACAAACTCTATGTGATTGTCATACTAACCAAAGACAGGTAAATACCATTTCAAAACAATATACATCACAAGACGTTTTGGCTGATAACCTGATTTGTCAATAACGTTGCAAATGTTTTTCACGCTTAAAACAAATTCTTCGCTTAAGCAGCGCTATGAAATTGACCTGGGCACATCATTATGAAATATCACAAGAGGGCACTATATATTCCTCCCAGACCAGCTGCGTCGGCGGACGATCAACCCGACCAAACATACAGTTAATGCTAAAACATCAGTAGGTTGTACGTTTCTAATACTGCCGAGTCGAGGGGATAGAGAGTTTTGAGCTGGACAGAAGATGACAAGACGTTGTCTCGGGATAATTCATTGTCCGAATGTTTCCCTCTCTGCTTGACAAACTCCATACCTCACAAAATAAATACTGAATGCAGTGCGCATGATTCTACCTTTCATATATCGGTGTTAGGTCAATAAAGGAAGCAAAGCAAATTCACGAACAATTATGGCGATTTGTATCATCCCAATCGTAGACCATCTCTTTTTGTCATCTCCATCATGTGAGTGTAATTATGAATTAACATTTAATCTTTACTTGCCCTGTGGAGTTTACTTAATGGCACTCCGTCTCAACCCCAAAATTCTGATAACATAGAAATTGCCACCGTTATATTGTTTAATTTTGTTTTTTTTTTGCCCTGGCCGACGTGTAATTAGATTAACACCTCATCTACGTAAATCCATCCTTAGAAATACACGATAGTGTTATTAGGCTGTCTACTGTAAGTTATAACATTAAATTACGAAGTTCTGAGCAAACGTCAGGCCCTCCATATTTTGTGAGTAGTGTTTAGGTCACTGTAGTCAGCAAGCAGTTTGCAGTAGTTTTGTATTACATATCTCTGAAGTTCTAAGCAATACAGAAATGTTTGAAGAAATTTTAGCAGATAATCTTTTCCATCCACTTAATCCTCTTAAATCCACTTCGAAGTACATTTCATTCTATGAATGTGGATAAACACTTTTAAAACCCCCTCAAGACCGATTTAACTGAAGCCTCCGCTATTTGTCAAGTGAGGAAAGATGATTTCAAAGCCTAAGTCTCCAAGTCAATGTACAAAAAGAAACTCTTGCCTCAGTAGACGTGTCTCGTTATCCTTTCGGCTGCCTGTGATTCTGAAAAGCGCCCTCATGTGATTCACAAGTTTCTGACGGTATGGAGCCTTTGCTTGCCATAGAATACCAAAGAGTAGCCCAAACGAATGAAGTATGCGTGTTGGTTCGAGCGCTGGATCTCGCGCTAAGGTCTTTCATGTGATTGTGACGTAGTCACACAAGTATTCTATTTTCTGGCCATAATTGACGACAAGAGACGGTGTATCTTATTAGTGCTGTGTTGTCTGAATAACAGTAAGTTTCTTACTGCTCGACAGGTATGTATTTCCCAAAGAAAATATTTGGAATGAACTAAAATTGTGTTGTACAATTATGTGTGTAAACGAACAAAGCAGTCGTTTTCTTAGTGCTACTGTAACGTGGTCACCACAAGGAAAAGGAAGGGGGAACCTTGAGGAGGATTAGCAGTTGAGGGCGTCCTTCCATACTACATCAACCACACAGAGTATTCCCATAAAAGCCGGGCCGCCGATCGGCCAACGTGCGTTTGGTAATTTCAGTGGCATCGAGAGAAAGTTGTGGGGAACCTTCATTTAATTTGAGGAAGTATATTGTGGCCTATCATATTTAAGAACAACTACATAGGCTGAAAAGGAACCAGACAAAATAACTTATTCAACGGATCAGAGTCCGTGC
This sequence comes from Acanthaster planci, assembly GCF_001949145.1. The sequence continues at coordinate 3,537,294 of NW_019091357.1, forward strand.
ACTCCACAAAAAAATGCACATTCCTTGTAACCATGCCTGCCAACTTTAGTGTGACAAAAGCAGAGATGTGGTCAAAGCTGCTGACTGGTCCTTAGCTGTCAGCTTAGCCGTCTGTCCTGTTTATAAATTAAGTGTATGTGAACAATACAGCCGTGACATGTATTTTTCTCCTCAGTTTCGAAGACCCTTCGCACATCAGTTTCATTGCTGATGGGTGCGGAGAATTAAGAATGAAATTCCTTTTTTTTCGCTAACTATGGGAAATTATTTATTTATTATCAGCTATCGGTCAGTGATGGTGAAGCCAAGTGCCTCATAGATTAACTAACAGAATAGAAGCCCAAAATTTGGAGTTCAAGAAATGATTGTCTTGCATAAGTAATGACTGAACAGCACAGAAAACAATTTGTGAAAACAGCTAGAGACTATGCCATATTGAGACGAGCACGGAAAACAGGCAAAGAATAATGCTACGATGCGACACGAACTGTGCGACGTTGAGGAGCATACTGAAATCCTGGATCTAGATCACCATCAGTGATCCTAACGCTGGTTCGCTCCATCAATCAGGCGAGTTCTGGTGTCAGTGAACCAGCGTCAGATCACCGCGTGAAACAAACAGGCCCTGAACCTACATCCGGTACAACATCCTATCGATCTTGTATGGCGCCCTCTGTGACCACAAAGAGTGTAAATAGCAAGTCATTCATTGCTGTTTGCCCTACTCTCCTTAAACAGCGTGATTGGTACGACCAAATTCATAGAAATCCGCTCGGAACACTTTGTCCAATGTCTACAAATTTAGAAAAACAAAAGCAAAAGCTTTAGAAAAAGATGCGGGATAAATCGTTGCACGTTCAGCAAGGAAAAGAATCCGTGACACGCATTGTGCTCGTCAGTGCATTCCAGTCAAGGAGCAATTCGATCAAATGATCACCCTCTTGATTCTTCGCTCTGAAGACACTGTTTATTTTGCTCGAGTTACCGGCCTCTTCATGCTCGTTGCCCGGGGCAACCTCAGCTATAATGTGCCCTCTTCTGCAAAAACCGATGCGCACAGAGATGGAAGAGAGAGCAGAATGAGAGAGAGAGAAAAAAATCATCTTGTCCGCTAGAGAAATTTGGCGCCAATCTTCTTTCAGCGTTTCCCGCGTAAGGCTTCTGGTTCGCCTGGAGCGCCAAGAGCCTCCGCTCATCACAGGCCGAGAGTTTTTCGGGGGGGTTCTGAAACGCTGGGTGATCTCACTCACGCGTTGAGTGATGCTTGATATCTCTTCCCAAGTAATCAATACTGAATATGAAGACTGCTCTCACAATAAACGAAAACTCAGAAGTACAAGAGACGGCAGTCGTGTATAAAACGGAACCAGCCCTGCTTATAAGAACATTTTAAATTCAATGACATTGTAATGGTGTTCTTGCATTACGTCAAAAACACTTCCCTTCGTGTGGGACTATGGTATGAATTGACGTGCATTCTGCGTATTGTCTGTCTCCAAATGACGAATGGTTCAATGTGGATGTGTGCATGGATAGTTGAAACATCAGACTGGTTTATCCGACACGACAACCGAAACACAATCTAATGGTTTTGCAACAACAGAATTCCTTGATGTGGGGTTGCTATTCCATATTATATATTCTTAAGTTCCCCATGTACATTGTATTACACAGAAAACCTGATTGCGGGATGTAGGCATGCGTGCGAGGCGTATTACTAACCTGCGAAACCGAAATTTGCAATTCACTTGGGCAATATTTTCGCTGTATTGGCAGAGATTTTTCGCTTGCGCTTAAAAGAATCATGAAATCAGTACCAGTTGTACAGATCCGACCACGCGAGGACAAATCGACCTACGTATTTTGGTGCCCAGATCCACTGCTTTCGAAATGGCTTGCCAGTGAGACATCACACTCCATTGGCCGAATTCCGTAACACTGCACGCACTCGGTGCATTTTTATGACCACCCAACTATACTCAAGCTAAGGGAAATTCATGCAGCGTTCTGCGAACCGAATATCTAATGCAGCCAGGCGCCGCTCAGGTCAAGATTATAAGCCACAGGCCAGAACCCGGGTCCTCGTCCCGTGCATATCGATCGCTTATTATTTTTTTGTTGGCGGGAACGAGGAATAACCGTTTAGGGCTACATGTAGGGGTGGTTTATGATAATAGTACCTCTGGCTATGGCCAATTCGGCAATCCCCCTTTTTAACTGAGAGAATTTGATGGGAAAGCTTTGCTCAGACGCCTGGACAGAGGAAGGGCGCCCCAGGGCGGCAAGGGAAGGGAAGGCGACGCGCAGACCACGTCTCATCTCATTACGAAGGTGTACATGTATGTGTGTGTGTGTGTGGGGGGGGTAGCTTTCCCCGCCCCTGGCAGTGACGATGGTACGGGCGCCGGTCAATGTTCTCGCCATCTCTCGCCAGTTTAGCCCATACAAATACTCTGCAAAGCAGGCAAAATTAACACCATGATCGTCGGAAACGAACCAATGGGAAATTCGGGGAGCTTTATCAGGGAAATTAATATTCTCAGAAACGAACTCCACGACGATAGGTACAATGCAACGATTCTAGCCCCTGACGGTGAAGCCAAGCTGGGGGGTTGCACTAATCGCAAAAATCTTGCTTACTAAATACCTACATGAAATTTTCATCTTGCGAATGCTTTACTACCATGAACAGCAACTCGCGGCAAAACTGCACGTTAAATTAGGCCAACAAAATGACATAACTTGGATTACAAAGGATACGATTTGCGTGTAATTAAAAAACCCAGAGAATACAAAAAGAGAACACCAGTTCTCTTTAATTCAGACTTTGACCTCTAACTGCGAAACGCTCTGGGCCTCGATGACAAGTAACTTGCATTTGTGCTTTGCCGAGAGTCACTGAATACAGTCTCGAGTTTTTCTCATGGTCCCGTATGTATCATTTTGCCATACTTCAACCAAAAGCCACTGGCTACCAGTGATAGCAGTAAACGTGCCATGTGCTTTAATTGACATTATGGGGGGTTAGGCACAAATTGGAGGTAAGCAGACTGCACGTTGGTAATACCAAGCAAGTCCCTCACCGGGTATAATGCTCTCTGCCACACCAGCTAACCGAACCTGAAACAGAAAGGCCGCCATCAGGCCGAGGAGACATGATTGCGATTGTCTCGTTGCTGTTATTCTCCCCAAAACTCCCAGCAAAATTGGCGGGGGGAAACTTAGCGGAGTGGCGACCGGTGACCGATCCAATCATGCCTCCACTTCATCAAGACCAACACCGACGAGCGATCGCCTTCTGATAGCCAGAGATCGGAAGGCAACGACCGCCTGCTTTCCCCCTTGTCCTTCTTTCAATCCCTTAGCATTTAGCACTCAGCCCCCATAAGTGGCGTCATCTTATCTTTTCGCCCCCCAAATAATTGTCGAAACTGAGTGAAAAACGCTGTCCAAGTGGCACACTTGCTTCCCCGCGCGGTCACTTTCTGCGGAAGACACGAACGGAGTGATTGGGGAAAAAAGGGAGCTCTCCGTGATTCTCAGAGAAGATGCTCACTCAGCGGTTTCGCTCTCCACTTTGCGAAACATCAATGGGCGTCCGGCAATTCTGTAGGAACTTTTTTGGTTCGTTTTGGCACGCAATAAGCACTTCGTCTTCCTGACGTCTTCCCAGCCAAAATTGTCCAATTCGATTACCAATCCAACCATTTTTTCTCTCTCCAGTGTTCTGTCTAAGCAACTGCGGGCTGCGTTTGAGTAGGCCCAGGCATCAATATCTTTCAGTCAGACGTTCCCCAAATGAGCCACCAACGTGCGGGTCCCGTCGAAGGTCTTATGAAGATCCTGTTCCTTTGTGTTGCACGAAAGCCCGCGAAAGTCCCCACCTTCATACGTCTCGAATCACACCATGCGCTCTTGACCGGCCTTGCCAGCCCTGACAGCGCTCGGACTAATGAAAGAATAAAACAGTTTCATTGCATTCCATATGCAGATTCCTTTTTGTTTCAAGGGCAGCCTAACGGACTTTAACGCTTGGCCTGAGAGCAATACTGCCTTCTTCTTCTTCTTTTGACCGGCGTAACGGCTTAGCTTTGTTACGGTCAATGTCATGTTTATTCCTTCTCGCCAAGGACTTTTCACTTTAAATCTCCATAACTGATATCACTAAGTGTGCAAATTCGTTATCATGAAAAAAAAAAGCAATTGAGAAATCACAAAAAAGTAGAGCCTGATATGCAAGGCGTTATCAAAGGAGCTTTCGGGTTGATTGGTTCTAATGCGTAAGCACCACGAAGTGATGACGTAACCTTGTCAACGCGCCATCGACAACGGCACAGTCGAAGGCGATGAAGCTGTATCGACTTGTACTGCATGGGGTAAAATGAACCCTGTCATTCCTAACAGGTGCAGCAAATCCCCCTGAATCAGGAGAAGCCCAATGCATGAAATGGCCCGCCGAAATGATTACTTCTAACCTTCAGACACGCAGAGATATGTTTCACACTTGTCACATCCTTCGGCTCAGGGTCTGTATTTCACAGGTTGGTAGAGGTATGGACAGCTGATCCGTGCCGTCGTTTTCTTTCATCACTCCAGGCAACAGCAAATTGTACGACGAAATATGCAGACGTGGACTGAATGCAAAAGAAACGAAACAGGCATAAAACCAACCGGCTGACCGACTGACAGATCAGCCGACAAGCTAGGCAGCTATCCGCCAAGCCAGCCAACCACCCATGCCGGCCAGCTTTTCAAGCAGTTGGCCAGACCACCAGCCAGATGGACGGTTAACTAAACACGACAGAAGCTACTGCTTAAAAAATCACGTGAGCTATGACGACAAACTGATTTGAAATATGGTTACCTTGTAAAACCAAACTATGCTTGGCCACTATCAAGACAAAAGTGACGACATGTATTAGGCCTGTAACTTTTTTGTGGAGCACAGTAATTCTTTGCAGTTAGCTGGGGAAGTTGTGTTTCATAACCAGCCAAATTGCTGTTTCCCTTACAAGGTTTATAAGGTAAGGTTTCCCTTATAAAAGGGTCCTCCTTAAGCCATCCAACATTGTCACGATTGGGGACTGTGAAGGAACGGGACCGTGGAATGGATTGAGAAAATGAAAGCGGCGTTGACCTGATTGGCTGTTTTAATAAGTATACTATGATCACGTGTCAAGGAACCTCTCAACTGCGATATGCCTGTGCATGTGATGCAAAGTTGCGACCACCGAACAACTTGGGAAAAATATGCGAGTTTATACCACCATGCAGTTAGTCTTGTCCACCCAATGAAATTAGGGAAGTGTGTCTCATAACCAATCATCTGTCACTTTTAATTGCGAGGCAAAGATGGTTCAACCACCAGATGAAAATACCACCCGAATCTCCAATACTGGAAAAAAAAATGAAAAGAGGCTTTTACGAGTGTAGGGGATTGGGGAAACTCATCAATGAATCAAAGGGAAAAAAATGTCCAGTAGAGGGGGACAGCTGCCCAGGTGCCGGGCTCTACGCAATATCGAACCTGCTAAAGCAGACGACAAACACTCGGCAAAGGAACGTAGGAAAAAACTACGCGGGAAAACGAATACGTCCAACCAGATCATCTTTTCTATTCCTCTTCTGTCTCTTGTCTCTTCGAAATTCGATTTACCAGGTTGACGCTACGCGGCCCGTGAACGGATGGCAAGTGACGGCAGTGGGCAGAGGCAATAGGTAACTTGCGTAAAAAAAGACTGCAGCCCAAGCTTCGCACCACTGAGGCCATAATAACACAGGCAGCGCGGAAAAATGACAGGCCGGGGATTTTTTTCTTGGAGGGTGTGATATTAAAAAGTGGTCTCTCCCCTTTTCCGCGTAATAATTCGGACCGTTGATATTTCAAGCTGTTGTTAGTGACAGCTAGCCCGCGCACGGTTCTTCGTCGTCTACCATTTTAAAGCAAACCTTTATCTTGGCCCAAACACATTGAAGAAAACACGTCGACATGTGCGCAGACGTTCGCAGGCTGCGTGTAAGGTGAAATCTGTCAGGCGGGCGGGTCCGGATTATCAGGCCACACTGAAGACAAGAACAACACCTACAAATAGTGCAGCTATGGTAATAATTACCCAAAACCTTCCTAGAACATAAGTGAATGTGTCGTTTCCCGTGAAATTACAGCGGTCTTAGATGACCACACGTCCATTGACACTATTTCACATCAGCGCGTTATCAGTAACCGTTTGTGTTTTGTGTGCATGCCGTACTCATGCCAACATGAAGAGCAGGCTCAATGTACGCTAAGGACGGGCGGACAGAAGACATTCTTTAATGGGAGGGTGACTAAATACCGACAAAAGAAGCGTCCACTGGGTTAGGGCACCAGGCAGCTTGACTGCTGTGGTCTAGCACCTTGACATACTCACAGCTGTAAATATTTCGTAGTCGTTTTTCGAACACGAGTGGGCGTACTGTGCAACGTCACCCACTCATTATTTCGCCATGCGCCCCGCTACCTTCTGTTCTGGTTGAACTGTTTTCTGTAATACAAGCAATACATTGCTACAACTGTCAAGCCCAGACGGCTACGATTAGCAATTATGATTGCGAAAAAAGTTCCCGCCACGGTATGTATGTACAGGCCGCCCGCACTCTATCTCCGAAGCTGTTGTCTTTTTGCCTGCGTACCCAGAGGAAAAGATAGGGAAAGAAAGTAAGAGGGAAAGAAAAAAACGCGGGAAGAACCGCGGGCCAATGCGAATTGCAAAGCAATATTGCCGATGCTTTAATATTCCAGCCCCAACTAGCTGATGCATCTCGACTGCAATACACCTGCCTCCTACGGGCTACGAGTTGGTACTTCTTATTCAGGAGGAGAAAAAAGAAATAAATAAAAAGCGCGGATAAAGGGTATTGGGTTTCCTATGTCTCAGCATCGAAGTCTGGCTAAGGTTTTTTCCTTCCCCGCGAGTTCCACCCTCCTTTTTTTCTGAACAGCCTTACGGGGGTCTGTGTAACATTAAGACGTCCCTGGGAGGGTGAGTGGGGTTAATTAAGAACTGATATGTCTTCCCGTGATGCCGTTCACCGGAAATTACCTGTCATTAGGTTACACCTCATGTATGACTGGTATACTGCAGGCGTATTATAATCGTAGCGGTGGGATAATCCGCGATGTGGGGAAGGCGATCGACGTAATAGATGTACAACGAATCTACACCACCTAGTTGCTTCAGGCCTGACATATGCACAAAATCTGGAGGGGAACGACCCATCAACATTTTGGAAAGATTTTATGTTTTGGTTAGCTTTTTGTTTCTATTTTTTGTTTCTTTTTTTTTCCTGCACGTGAACCCCCCAACAAAATCACGTTTTAAAAAGGTTCGTGCACACGTGCATGTGTTTGCTCCCTGTTGCCAACTCTGCAGTTCGGGAAATCCTTTGTAGCGCAGACTGACAGTTTTACATCCATTGGAAGGCACCTGAAACAACCGTTTTTACAGTTTCCATTGTCGAAAGCCAATCACCTAGACACGTCAAGGCACTGCGGCTCACATGAGGGCGCTCATCAACTCATTAATGCAGAGCGACCCCCCATGCGTGGAATATTATACGAAATGAAGTAGAAACGTAATTTCCTCTGTATGAATCTGAGGATCGATCACGGCTCTCGAGGCCAGCTGGCCCCGGGAATGAGCCACGCCATTCACTTATCAGAATCTTAAAAAAGGAAGAAGACGAAGAAAACTTAAGCGAGTAATGCTGACCACAGCTAGTTGAGATGGACTTTGCATTTTTCACCGCTCCTCGGTTAGATATTTTGAAATAAATTAACCTTAAGTTCATTCTCTGTAAAAATGCAGCATTTAGGTAAGTCACAATTGGTCAAGAACGTACATGACGCTTAGTGATTGCATGAGTCTGAAGTTAGTGGCTATGGCTATCAGTAATGCGCGCGTCTACGGAAGCCACTGCTTGCGGCTACATTTTATTTCCTATTGGTACGTTATAATTATTACCGGCGGCCACAGTTGAGACTTCCTGACGCAATCACATGCGACTTTAAAAACACACACTGTACTGCTAGTTCTCTGCATTATGTTCATAATGAATGGATGAACTCTTAAGGCAATTTTGTGCTATTTTTGTGAGTGTTGCCAAAAGAGTTAGAACTGGAAATTTAAATTCTTCGGGGAACTTATTCTATTAAAGCTTAATTGGAAACACCACCACGAGGTTGACTGGTATTTGCGTATATTATTTTGTTTCGTGAATCAACCTTGTTGGGTTGTGTCGTTTTATGTTGCTCGTCATCTACGTACTCATTTTGAAACAGTGATTATCGCTGTGGTCTAAATATGGGAGAAATAATCGGGATTATATATGAGTTCGTCTCTTCGTTGGTCATCTTGGGTCTTCCCGTTTCACGTCATCAGTTCCACTCTTTTTGCATGAAAAAAAAACCACCCAAGTTTTGGCGAGTTGTGACAGGTGGGGCAAACAATAATCCTTCTCCGAAAATTTCAGCGAAGTGTTGAGAATTGAAATAAAAAAACACGCCTAAACTGTGCTAAAATGGCATCCATAAATCCCAAAGGAAATGATCAACCTCCAAATGCTGGGGGTTCAGTGAACAAGATACCTTCAATACTTTCTTCGGTAGCAGTCTCAAGACAGAAGCATGATTATTTTGTCGGGCTGAGTGCTTAGCAACCAGCCCGCTTTCGTCATGCGCTCATTGTATGTCTTGTTGAGGATTTCAAAGTGCTTGTATTTCAATCACTGCCATAGGTGTTCGTGTCTGTCCGTCAGTCTGAAATTCTTGATACATATACTGATTGTCGAGGTGTTTGTTTGTTTGTTTGTTGTATGTTCGTCTGCCAACTGTCTTTCGGTTTTCTGGTTCTCGCTATTTTTCAAAGTTTGTTAGTCGACTCTGTCAGTTGTGGCCTGCCGGCTAAATCTTTCCTACGTCTAAACAGTTCTGTTCCAAGAACAGACAGGTATTGCAATTACTGCTTGCTAGACCGAACAGCGAAATACAAACACCATTATTCACAAGCCTCAATCTTTAATCGTGACTCCATTAACCTAAAGAAAAAAATTAAGAGACCAGAAAAAAAGAGGGAAGCAGACACCCACGGAAGGACCATATTTCACGGTCACTCATCAGATCCCCAATAAGTCAATCCCAGATTGTCAATTACGACTTAATTAAGCTGGGAGCTTTACATAGGATGTCACCCCCCCTTCTTCTTGTGGGGGGAATACGAATCACAGAGGGGTCGCGTCTAGCTGATGGAGCGGGAGGGTGTTTAAAATGCGCAGGAGGGGCCAGCCGACCGTAAACATCCAGCCAGCTCTTATGTTTATAGCGAAAAGGGGTTCCCAGCTAATATGGAGATCAAAAATTAATATCTGCGCGGACATTCCTGTCTGCCTTGCACTGCACCGTGATGCAGGTTGTGATTGGCATTCTGCATACAATTACCGGAAATATTTCACTACTGCACTATCTTATTAAGACCTTAAGCTTTTCCCAATTAAGATATCATGAGGACATGCTTAGTTGAATAATGATAATGTGTGGGTGTTGGAGGCGTTTACAGTACACTCAGCAATTAGATTCAACACAATTTGAAAGAAAGTTTGAAATTATATAAAATTATAAACCAAAAAATGCATGAGGATTTTTTTGGGGGGGCAAGGCAGTAGCTCACATCTGAACCTCATCTATTGTAGAGGATAAGGCGTGAAGCATACACGTGCGTGTACACTGCAACCTGCACACGTCACTTCGACAGTAACATTCTTTTGAGTTTCACGGTAAAAATGGTCCCAGCGAGACTAAAAAAGACAGGAGGCACGAGCACAAAAAGACAAAAACACAAAGACACTAGGGACCAATTCTGATAGAAGCGGAATCGCAAAAACATGACTCTTGTGGATCAGAAAATTGAGTGAAATTGACGGCACTGCACGAGACATATCGCTACAAATTAAGAGTCTGAGTGGATTGCCTTTTGTCAGTGGATGGGGAATTGGCGTACAGCGTGATTGCGACTCCAGACATGCTGAGCACACTTTTTGAAGGCTATGACTCCAACGTCACGTTGGTAAAGGGCGACTTAACTGCCGGGAGAACATTCGCATTCCCAAAGGATTCTTTCTTCGGTAGAATAAGCATTTTTGGCTTTTGTTTCAACGATCGAACCTTTGACAGTACGTTATACCATTTCCATCTTTAGCGTCTTTGGGGGTTAACACAGTTTGCTGTAATCTTACCATTTAGAAGAGCAGTTTCGCTATACGGGCATTCTTGCTAACAAATATGCAATGCCTTGTCTTTTTCAAAGGGTATTGCTATGGGACATTTAGCAGATACCATACCCATATCTTGGCACATCAAATCTTACGGTGGCTAAGCTGGAAGAAAAAATGGAAAAACGGCAAAAGAACACAACACGTAGCCGCAATCATTTTCCAACGTGAGGTGCATTTTGAGAACAAACTACCAATGTTTGGATAAGGATGGCTGTCTCATCTTGTACTTCACAACTCCTCCCATTGACCACCCTTCTCTAAACCCCCGCAAGCTTAAAAGAATAAGGGGAAAAAACGCGCGCAAGAGAAACCAGTTTGGCAATACCACCGCGCGCATGCCACAATCTGTTGTTTCCCCAATCGAAACACTGCACCTGAGACACTCGTGGACGCTGAACGCCAGAGGGCGTGCGTAACGCGAGAATCGCCGCTCGACGTCATTGGGCTGGCCTTCGCGCGTTCGCTATAATTGAGCCCTGAGATAAAACAATATCGGTAGAGTAGGGTTTTTTCCTCCTCTCTTCCCCCCCCCGTCATTTATCTGAGAGCTTCGTAATCAACTTATGAGCTTGTACTGCTTTCGATGATATTGCTGGCTGAGGGATACATTCCATTGATTTCTACGCTCCCACGCAATGAAATTAACACCTAAACTGTCTAAGTTTGACTAAGAAATTGATTTTTGAAAGCCATAACATGGGGCACTCTAATAATAAAAGTGTCTAATTTCTCCTATGCTGGAGCGTATGTTTACAGCTAAATCTAAAAGAAATGTTTATCTGAAATGTTAAAGTAAGCAGATGTTCAGTGATCAAAACTTAATAACTGATACTACCCGCACCCTGTGTACGTGTAGCTGTCACCAGACACAGTGTCACGTTCACAATTACATACAAATAATGTGGCGCTGCACAGATTGTTCCTAGAGCCAACAATTGAAATCTCACAAATAAGGCGTTTGGTTTATATTCTCAGTCATTTTACTCATAAAGAAATGTAAAATAAAACCTCAAAAACGAGCCAAACCTTTCAGTTTACTGCTCATTTCAGTGGCTTTGTTAAAATCAACCCCAAACATTAAATACCTACTAATGCTAAAACCTCTATAGCTATCAAACTTCAAGGTTCTGAACATTTTTAAAAGGTACAAATCTGATTACCATTAAAGTATAACTCGTGTCTTGTCTCAAACCTGTTCTTCAAAAAATCAGGTTAACCAATTGAATTTGTGCTACGTTTCATTACACTCCACAGGGTGAACAATCCACAGAATATGGACCAGCAAAAACAAATACTTTAGGTGAATTAAACTATCACAACGTAAATCGAGGCGCACAGTGAGCATTGATAGGCATGTGATCCCATTACATTGTCATACGAGCATTTAATGATGGTTTCCCTCTCAACTAAATCTGATTCTCACACTTCGAAATCCGATTTCCTCGTAAAAATTAGGAAACTGACACTTTGGAGGATGCTTCATAACTGGGCGACAAAATCGGAAGTCGTGTATTCTGGCAAGGCACGTTTTTCTGAGGTTGTAATCTGATAGCGCACTTGTGTGCTATCCCGATTCCGTTTCGGGGTTGGGACACCCGTTCTGCAAGAACGCACAAGATTCCCGTCACATTGACAACTCAAGATTTTCTCCTTGAGAATCGCGAGTCGGCGATACCGTTATCCTAAACCCTAAGACAACCCCCACAACTCGTCGACTGTCAGCGATAGCCGACTTGTGTTCCGGTGTAATGAAGTACCGGGCAAAAACCGAGAGAAAAAAAGTCGCAGAGAATCATACAGTACTTTCTCCCTTGCCGCAACCACCCAATACCGCTTGGGACACCCTATCCCATGATACACTACACCCTAATTCCGACGTAAGCCGTGGCTAACATTTCAGCCCAACTTTGAGGAGGTACCTCTTGAAGTTTGAATGTCAGTTCTCGGCATGGCTTACATTAACATGGTTCAAACCCATAAAAAGAAAGGCTAAAATCTGTCGACGTGTTAAATGGCGTGTGCAGGGAAAACACCCTTGTCCACTGGAAGAGTGACACAAAATTGTTCAACCAATTTTGATGCCACACATCTGAATAATTGTTCTGCTGAAACTAACTGAACCACATCAGGCAAAATTTTTAAATTAATATTATAGCCACGTTAGTAAAAATTTCAAGAACTGTGCCAATATATGCAATACATGTAAAATGGAAGTGGTGTGGTCTTGCTTAAGCTAGGCTATACTAGTTCCATTCATAAAAACTCTCTGCGGACATGTCCAATAAAAGCGTCAAACTGTCGGCCGTTTGATTGTTCCGCGAATAGTTCCTCCAACGAGGCATCTTCAGCCCTACGACGACCGACAGCAAGCTACCCCAAAAGATCCACCGGGCGTTTTATCCAAAGGCTTCGATTCTCACACGGCCTGTTATGCCGCATTCTTCCATTCCTGATAAAGGGGACAAGCCAAAGAAGAAAAAAAATGGCCAATTTCTGAGCAAATTGGAGAGCTTCGAAGCAGAGACCTAGCTTCTTAAAACATTCACGTTACAGTTGCTAATACAGACTCAGTCCATGAGTACATCAAATTGAAAGAGTGTTTACAGCCAGTGAAACTGTATTTTTTTCTGTGTGAAAATAACTGCTGTGAGATTTTGTTTATCGCTAGGAGGAATGATTTGCAGGTATAGCAACTTAGCTTTTATGGCGATGCGAAATGCAAGCTTAATTGAGTTGCCTGTTTATGGTGTTGTGAATGCAACTTCAGTGGTGCAAAAACTCTGTAGAGTTTGTTAAGCCATACTTGGAAAAGATACAATTTTGGACATTTTCAAATCTTCCTAAAACATATTTAAAGATGTCCGACTCCCTCGGAATCATCTAACAGAGCATTGACGGGCCCACCTCACACTGGACTCCTGCAAGTTCAACTAGTAAACTAATACTGAAAATTTTAATTCTGCAGTTACCCAGTTGGCGTGCTTTTTCGGGCGCTTTGACCCGAGACCAGAAGAGGTCCACATAATATGCACTAGGGTTCGAAGATATTATGTGGATTTGTACATGTCCAAACAATATTTTCCCGTCTCTGAGAAACAGTTTTAAATGCACAATGAGGTCAGGTTTATCTGCAATACAAATGAAAAGGAACGTTTCTAAATTCGGCTTGGTGGAGTGTACATAGCGGAGATGCAAACGAATTTTCTCTGAGGTTTCATAATTACAGAAAAATAAAGGAAGCCCGTACAAAGTATTCGAACTTAGTGCGTGTGTGCATATTCCACAAGCGTTCACACCACGAAACACTGAATAACATTTCATGGACGAAGGACCAACGAATCGCTAAATACAAAACCGAGCCGGATCCTCGATCTTGTGCAAAAATTCTATTGTTTCAATGTGATATTTAATGGTGGAGCTCTACAAGGTCTTTTCAGCAGAGTGTTTCTGCATGGGAGAAAGCTTTTTGCTTCATTTAACGTGTATTTGGTTATGTTTGATTCCCCTTGACCCCTAAAAAATACAAGCCATCGGCTCAAGCCACGATTTTTCCACCGAACAAGAGCAAAGAACACCTTTACGACAGATTCGTTGCATAAATGAGGCTCCGGGCGACAGAATATATAAGCGCACGCTGGAAGAAGAGAAAGAAGCGCGCAAAGACATTGATTTTATGCAGCGAAGGTGGAAATTATGTTAAGATTCTGTTCCTCGCGGCGGTGTGATATTAACTCATCAGTTTCGAATATTTTGTACTCTCTTAAGCTAAGAGCTGACGTAATGCATACGTGATGTTTGAAAATATCTACAAGCATGCTGTTTCTGACTTATATACTAACTGCGTTGAAACACAATGACAGCTTCAAACTAAAGACAACTTTTTCATAGAAGTATACTGTCTCATCTTGAAAAAAGATTCGATAAATATCCAATATTACAAAAAAAATTTAAATGTCCTTCATAATTAGCTGTTAGCATAGGTTGAAACTTGAAAGGTTACTTGATCATCCACTTGTGGCCTTTCAGAAGTTTAAACTTGGAAAAGAATCTAACAATTAAAATCCAGATCCCCACAAACTTGTGTCCAGACAATCTTACTTAAGCTATAGCTGACCAAATTGAATTATCGAAAGAAACATCCATATTTCCAGCACCCGTGCTGAACACCGTAAAACGATATCTTCCTGCAGTCGATTTTCAACTATGTCACGTGATACGGCTGACGTCATTTGACAGGGTAGGAAAGATTGGCAAGGACGGATCAAATTCAGTAAAAAGAACACAGAGGGTACTCAACGTTTCAGATAGCATGCTGTGTCCGTCGTCGACATATTTTGCATGGTGCTACCGCAAACCTTTCACTTAACTTGCCACCTTCACCATGAAAGCTTCAAAACTCAAAGGAAGAATCATTTGGTATTACATGTATAGCAGTCTGAAAAACCTTCATATGGTTGGGTAGCCACAATACCACATACAGGAAGCTGAAGGTTAAAATGTTAGATAAAGTGCAACCAATGTACCACCACAACTGTATTTTGTAATATAATTCCTACAAAGAATTGATAGAATTTGTCTTGGCATATGTTTCAGGTCAAGGAAAACACAGGCAGTATTTTGACCACTGTGTTATGGGGAAGAACGGTCAACATATATACAGTGACCACAACACTTAAGAACTGCCATCTCTTTTATTTAATTTAAGGTATTATCGATACATGCAGAAAATGTATACCGCCACTGGAAAAATTTTCTTGTCAAATTGAAGGTTCGCACACCTTTTAGGCGTAGGCATACACTGCTTAAAATGCAGCCCACGGGTGCTTTTGTCCCTCCGCTTTCCATTGATGAGTCCTTATTGATGAGTTCTTTGCTGGGACTTAACAAGGAGATTCAGATAAAGTGTACCAGTTATCTTCCCAATCCATCTTCATTAGAAGCTTCAACAGAACATGAAGCCAGGAGCATGATATGAGAGCAAAACAAAGAAACATGCGACATTATGCCAAGCAACGGGCCGATTCCGCCGCACACAGTATTACTGTCATCGGTGGGCGGGAAATTCAAACAGACAAGCGTCGCACGTGGGCCAGGCACACGGCAGACGGCGGTGCCAAATGGTATGACAGGACAGATGCGTTTATTCATTTCGGGCAAATTTCTGCCCGTTGGTTTGGAAAGCTACTTCCAGCTGAAAATGGAATCATGAATGTATTACTGGCAGCAGAGCAGAGTCTGTAAAAAAGACGGGGAATGCTAAGATCTGTCAGACATCCAAAACTCACGCACGTACACCGGCCGAGCTTATAAGACGGACATTTTGTCGTTGGCGTTCAATCACAATTTTCGGTTATCGTCGAGGCTTAAAGCCGTCTGTTTGCGATCGGGTAGAGCCTACGTCAGAGCCATGTGCCCTCAATTTGAGAGGTTACTGGGCCCTCAATCAAGAACCATGGGGGGGGGTCGCTGAGGAGAGTGGAGGAAAAAATCTGGATGCCGTGCTGCCGTCGCCTTCATCATTACGACCGAGATCGCTAATCGGGGAAAAAAGCTGCTCCGAGCTAATGCAAAAGAAAAAAAGAAGAAGAAGAGAAGAAAAAAAAACCAGAGCTCTGGGAGAGGATTGTAGAGGCCCCCCCCTTTCTCCGACCGTGCATGGCAAGCCGAGTTTTTCCTCCCATCGGCAGTGGATGTGAATTTGAGCAATTCATCTGCTCAGATCACGCCGGTGAACTGGCAGTGATGGCCTCAGGGGCTGCAGGCATCGGGCAACTAATGAAGCACGAGGGGGAGAGAGGGAGAGACAGCCGGCTTTGTCTGACGAGGCAGCGCAGCCCGCTATGAAGTCCTCGCTACCCGCGGTACGATCTTATAGGTTAGTTTTAGCTGAAGGCAGCAACGGCCGGCCTCATTAAGATCGGAGATTTCGTCCTTTTTCTTCTACATGGGGAGTAAGACATATTAAAAAGGCAGATGCAAGACCGGGAGACTGTGTAGAGGACTAGGCCGATTTAAAAGCGAACCCCCTCCTAAAAAAAACTGAATGGAAGTATTTATTAACAGTTTACCATCGACGAAACGGTACACGTTGCATTGTGAGGGAACACCCGGTAATAATCCAATCCTGTTCCTTTGATTAAGCAGCAAAAGAGAAAAACTTTCAACATTTTTATTTTTATGCTAATGATAAGTTTCATATTCATGAGCTAAGGGTGATGTCATCCAGGGCAGATTAGCACTGTCTACATAGCTCTGCATTCAAAATGTATATCACACTTTTCTGCATTTTTGGAGGATAAGGTTCCACGTTTTACGTGTTAAACATGTTAGACAGCTATTTGGACAATAGAACTGGACAACATTTCCTCAAATCTGTGTCAGTAGGTGATTTTGAAGGACGATATTTTGCAAATTTTGTTATGCCCCAGTGACAAGGAGTGCCTTATGTGACAAAACCAAAACAGCGCCCTCTAAAAAGTATTGACGAAAGATTTTCTAAGAATAAGAAAAAACTACCACCTTCTTATCATTTTCAGTGAAAACAAGATTTAGATCGTGTATGTAATGTTGTAACACATAGTATGTATGAAAATAAATTAAGCTGAATGCCCACTGATGCTTCCTTTGAGAACGCAAATCGGTTTTCATTGAACTTGCATTTCACTTTGAATTTACTAGCTTGCCTCCAGTTATATCCGTTCATCTTTTCTTTCTCATGACTGTGTGCAGTCTTCACAGATGAAATCAACCGTTCCTTCCGACTTCTCTTTCGCATCTTAATATCAAAGCCGTCGGTTTGGTTTGAAACAGTCTCAATCACCCTTAATGAGTTCCCTTAAACCGAGTCACGCATCCAGAAAATCAGTCAAAGGAATGTTGTCGAAAAGTGCTCACAGTTTCAATTCAGAGCAATTCTCGTTCCACATGGTCTTAATCTTTCCTATCTGCTCACTGCAAGCACACGTGACCTCCCCTGTAATTTCTTTGTGAGGACATGAACTGTATAAACATCGGAAGATGACATGCTTGACCTGGTCTGCTGTGACAAAACTCGCCATTATAGAGACCCACACCACAGAGAATGGAAATGCTTCTCCATCGTGTGGGGGTGTTATTTCCACTACCAATCAAAGGCACAATTTTTACTTTGATTTAGCTCATTTATAGCGTCCACATTCTAATGCTCCCTCCATTTCAAAACGGTGAAAATATCTGTTAAGAGCCTTTTGCCCATCTGGACCTTCTTCAAAGTCATACCTCGTATTCAGATCAGGCAATGTCTTTGGTCCGCAACCACGACTAAACATTATACTATTCATATAAAATAAAACGACCCCAATCGGTTTTTTTGAGAAACGGCTTGATTATTCAGTAGTAAACACATCAACCGATATTGAAAAAGGAAGCTCCCACATACCTGGAATCTAAAATGGGACAAATGAGACTTTCAATTATCAGACGAAGCCCAGGTCTGAGAAAAGCCAGCTAAAGGAAACGAGCGTTAAATGATTGTGATCAGTGGCCAAATGCTTCAAGAGGCCGTGTGCTTCTAGGACATGTTTGACAGTTCAACCTGGTCCGATTTTGACGATCCTACCCCTTTCTGCTGTTGGATGTCATCGATTTTGATGATTCGTCAACCATCAATCTCACAACAGTGTTTTCTGCTTTACGTGCTTCGCCGGCCACCGCGTGACCTGTCGAGGGAAAGAGGGTAAAAAGACGGCACGCCTCGGCGCAACCCTCATCGGAATCTTTAATCAGAAAACATGTCTCCGTGACCGTGGTGGCCACCGCCGCCCCGACTACAGTGGAATCAATAACTGTCCCACATTCCAAACCGTGCTTGAGACTATTTTCCTCTCTAAACAACTGACTGGCCTGATTCCGCCCAAATTGTTTTAGAATCCACCATTGATCCCCGCTCTGTAATTCCACTAAAGAGCCCAACCCCATCATCAATGCTCTTTAAGACCGCTCCGTTTAGGCTCTTTGAGAGGCTCTTTCCCCAAGAAACTGGCCACCTAGAGGAGCGTCATTAGCGTGGCAAAACAGGATTAGATTTTTTCAACACCCTTCGCTGACTAGTCCATTACTGGAATAAAGACCAAGAATCGGACCACTTTGTCAGACATCAACGGGCCAAGAAAGTATAAATATAATTGGAAGGGAAAAAGCTGCGGAGAATACGACTTGTAAATTGTTTCAATGCCATTAAACAGATCTCCGGCTAAAAGGCCCAAGACCTTGCAGGACCTGCAAGGTTCAGCGGAGGGGGCATATGCAATCGTTGGCCCATGAGATCGTTACCAAAACAAGAGGGTCGTTGATTCGCCGGACTGTTGCGACGCTCGTGGAGTGTCTAGGGCGCGCCGCCAAAATGGGACCCACTTTCGTGTCGGCCCAGCGCTATCGACCAGGGTGAACTGGCCTTGCCACTCCGTCTGGAGAGTGGAAAACAGCCTTGCACTCCGGCAATTATTTATTTATTTTTTAGCCCTCTGGTGGCCTAGCTGCTGTGGTACCGTTAGATCGAGGTCAAGGAATTATTTATCAAATAAATGAAGTGGCTGAGCGCGAGGTGCTTCCCGCCTTCCGCATTTCTCTACCTTTAACAAGTTCTCCGTGTTGCCTCATACATTTGTTTTTCTCTGCTCGACTTAGGAGGAAGTACCGGAGTTCACGACTTCTTTAAAGAATTGTGTGTGAGGGGTTGTGTACAATGTACACTTAATTAAATGTTCAAGAGTTGGTGCAATGCAGTTATATCGTCACCCCCTTAAACAGTTTTGTTTTATAGTTTTGTCCGACTACTGCTTTTTTTTTACATTTTCTTTACAAAAACGTCTTGCGCATAGGACCATAAATTATTTATCATTGCTAACGTGATACCATTGCTCTTTCTTCCCTCGCCCAAGTTTTCTCGTCTGACTCGCTCAAATGTTTTCTACGATTCTAATGGAGTCTTGTTTGAGTGACTGACGTACACACGTCTGATATGAACCACGGAAAAAGACAATAGAATCTGAAATTACATAACATATCACTATGGGGATGGTTTGAAAGGAATCAATATTATGTCACTGAATATGACAAGTCGGGTAGACATATAGCAATTATTGCTTTGCCATGCTCTCACTTTCTTCATGTAATATAAGGTAGGGTGCACTTTAAAATGATATCCAAGCATACGAGTACAACGGCTTGTGACCTTTGCATAAATCACAAGAAGCCCCCTAATAGCGCCCTCCAGTGAAAAAACAATTTCTAGGAAAAGGAAAGAGTGTATATTGATCGACTTCAAAACACTCCCTTACTTGGGCAGGATTTCGATAATTGTGTTTTCCCGTTCCGGTGAATTAACGGTGTTGTTTCTGAATTCCTTGTTACAAGCACGACTGGACAGTAATTGGAACTTAGTCTTCTGCAAATATTACAAAGAAGACAACTCGAGGCCCCATTGAGGTTTGCATGAAGTCACCAGACTTCTTGCTTTCTTCACTTTCTATGAGGATGTAATGCTGTAATTAATGATCCTCAACGGACAAGGAAAAATATCCTGACATATGTCGTGAAAATATGATTCAGTTTCCCCCCATCTTTTTCAGAAAAAAGACTGTCCAAAAGGAAGCCATTCTCGTGGGAAAAACATTTCGTGGTCTCATCTACATTTCTTGCGATACGTTAAACTGGAACTTTGCCTTAAATTCACATTTGTTTTTCCAGCCGAAATGCATGGAGATGCGTTCTTTTTGGCATTTCATTACCCATGCCAAATATGACGGAACACACCCATTTTCGCCGGCGGAGGAACGCGAACAAACGCCAGGTAAGTCCACATTACCGAGTGGCGTATTCCCAAACCCTTCACCTAACCAAAACAAAAAACGTTTTTCCAAGATGCGCAGCGACAGCTCTTAATTGGAGCAAATGCGTTTTTTTCACTTCACGAGGAAAAGAAAGCTCTTCCCCTTCCTCGGGCGGTCAAACAGTGGTCGAACGAGACCCACAAAAACACAAGGGCCTTTACGGAGGATCGACTACGACAAGGACTTAATTGATGCCATCGCCGTCTCCAAAATCCCCCTTCTTCCTCCGCCCAGAGCACCCACTAAAAAAACCATCAGAACGTCCCTCTCAAAATGTTGAAGATTTTCTCTTTCGGACTGCAGCCCAGAAGAATGTCAGCTCTTGCTGTGTTTGCAGCCATGGTTTGGGGGGAGAGTTCGGGAAATCGCGGTACGTCATCCCCTTTAGCTTATTACGGGTGATTGTGTTTACACAAGGCGCTCCCCTAACCCGTGGATGTTTTTCTAACTGTATGATATAAAGGGTTTAAGTCACTAAACGCGATCGGCTGGAGAGACCTAGGGTTTATGCATAAATATTATTTCATGTGTTTCTTGGATTAACCGTTCACATTTGGAGGTAATCCTTTAATAAGAATAAGACGCTAAATGGAAAGTTTCAGGCGAGACGGAGCCAGATAACTATACATAAAAAAGTACAGCTGGCAGTTTAAAGGCTAGAATTAGATCAATCAACAGCACACACCAGAAAACTAGAAATGCTCATCGTAAGAGTAAAATCTCGGCTTCGAGTCACCCGGTTAAAAGCCGGTAATGACAAAGGAATGTCTTTTGTAATGGTACATTTGAACATCTATGTGAGCTGGGTCACTGATTACGAACGCGTAGAGATAAGATGAATGTGGCTGTGAAAACTCTTTACTAGAGGAAACCAACACGGAACAAAGGAACTTTCAAATGCTTCGGAACGATCAAAATTACACACGTACTGTTAAAGCAAAGGTCTTGTGAAAAACAGCCTCCACAGTTCTATTCGAGGTTTATGCAAAAAGTAGACAGCAACAACAAGTGCCATTTTAATAAAAGACAATCACTTAATAACCTTAAAATGTGCGGAACACCGGCATTGTTGTGCAAAAATATTACAAGGGTAACGAATGACTGAATGTGCCCATTTCAAATTCCGAACTGAAATTGCAGTCGACGGGAAAGGAAGTCCTTCTCCAGAAGTAAACTAAGACAACTGCAGAAAAAAGGTAATTAGACAAATTAATTAAAATGCCTGAAGGGCCTTATGGACGGTTCCGTGTCAAACTTGTGGAAATGTACCCACTCTCTGTGAAATACTGTAGCTGAAAGCACTTCTGCCACCACTTTTGGCCGGGCAGAAAGGCCACCTCAGTTCATCGCTCTTAACGAAGAAATCGGAGGCAGCAGGGCATTTTCTTCGGGAAACACCCAAACCTGCTGCAAAGTGTTGCAACAGTTTTATACGGAATACAGAATGGACCTTTTAAAATCAGTATAACAGATGCAGTGTCTACATTTTTGCTGTTAAGCCCCCCCCCATTTCCATTGCTGGGTCCGACTGGAGTGGCAAGAGTGTTTAAGAAGGCCACAATTCCTTCAGAGGGGGAAGATGGGTTGGCCACGGGAAGGTCGAACTCCTGTGACGATTGGCCTCGGGTGCTTCGTCGCCTCCTTCCCCCCTACGGTCGGTATGGTTTATGCATCGGCCTAATTTTTCCTCCTTCCCATAGCTCTAAAAATTTTGGTTAGGGGTAAGACCTTATGAGATCAACGCATGAGCCGTAATCGGATCATCCGGGCATTGTCGAGCATTACCGTTGATTAAGGCTTTAGAAAAAAGCCTGGCCAAATTGATCACGCACCAGGGGATTTTACATCACTGCGGATTAGTATTCTGGGGTCTGCGGGGGTGTGCGTCACTGTGTTTGTGAGGGGTGGGGAGGAAGGATGCTGGCATTTTAATATAGTGGCGCTTCTTTCTCCCCTTGGTATGGGAATTGCTTGAATAAGCAGAACACCATTGCAATTAAAGCGTCAAAAGAACAAACAGTGCAATGTGGAGAAACGTATAAAAAACAAAACAGAGGTTTAAAAAGCTCTTACGATTGAATAGTAATCAGATTTTGGCGGGAAATTCATCCACCTAATGCGCCATCATTCGCGCGGGAAAACGAGATCCCGGAGTAAACGAACACGTGCCAGAAATGGAACGGCAGTCGTGGAGAAAAGAAAGTGGGGGGGGGGAAGAGAAGAAGACAAAAATTAAGTAAACCACAACTCGCGGCTATAGTTGTATTTGAACGCAGGGCAAATCAAATAAGGGATGAATTTACATGACTGGGAGCGTTTCACGTGCTGTGGGTCCGGGAACCTCCGGCTGGATGGATGATGTCACGCGGCCGGGGAGGAGTGCACCAGCAGTGGATAAGAATTGAGGTCCAGGCCCACTCTGCGATCGAGTTAACGGCTAGGCAGGAAAACCAGACGCATGCTTTTCACGCGGGCAGAGCCGCGAGTTATCACACCTTTCGCAAACCAACAGCCCACGCTCTACCCTGGAACATGGTGCGGGGAGCCAGGCCCCCACGCAGTATACCTTATTTAGGCCGAGTAGCTGCATGCATTTTCGATTAATAATGAAACTGAGCAGGTTGAAAAAGAAGGGGGAAATGTGGTTGAAGATGGTGGAGCGAGTGGGAGAAAAAGACGGGAATTCATAACGACCCCCAAACAACCGAACTCATGCATATTGCCGGCCGCGTTCGCTCGCCGTATCGCAAGCGGGAATACAGTAACAGGTAAATTGAGTATCCAGCCCGTTCGGTTTGCAGAACTCGCACGGCGTATCGTGACCCTTAAGTGAATATCGAACTGCGTGAGTGCGGAAAAGGAGTGGGGGACCAGAAAATGGGGCCCATTAAATGTTTTGCCGAGTGTGGTTATTATGTTGCAGCTTCTGTTTCGTATCTACAGATCGAGATACCGTCCAGCGAGGTCCGAATACACTCTCCACACGAGAACGCAAGCAGCATATCATGAATAATCTGGGGAGGTAATGACAAAGAACCCAGTAGGTGATGGATGTGTGCCGTTAGCGTTATGCATGATATGCAGATTGGGCAGGCAGCAAGTAGCGGCTGATGGGAGAGAACTGCGGGAGCTAATTATAACAGTGACATGACACAATTTCCATTTGCACTGAGCGAACGACCACTTCCCAGGCGTGAGAAAGGTTTGCCTTAAAACGAAACCTTTTCTGTCTTCATTTCTTCATTGACGAGACCATTTATTGCCATCTTCCTGAAGAACAGCGAAAAATAACATGTCTGCGGTAATCATCATAACTGAAAGACAAAGTTAACAGAAACTGGAGCTAATATTTGATCAATTACTTCGTTCAATAAGTTGATTTAAACTGTTTTGAAATGTGAAGCTTTTCTTCAAGAGAAGTCAGTGACCGGGGATTTTCGATGTGGATATAACTCTTTAATCCAACTCTCCAATTCATTAAGCGCGTGACTGTCCATTTCTCTTAAGACAACAGGTGGGTTGAGCTTCTCTCAAGAGAAAAAACACCGCATTAATTATCTGACTGGAGCACTCCATGGGAACACGTTTCATTTGGAGGTGCAGTCTCTCAACAGATCATTTGAGAGGAGCAAAACAATTTTCAGGGACTTGTTCCAAATTCGGCATTTTACACCCGCGAGTGTACTTCTAAACTGAGTTAGTGATTCGACTTCAACCAAGTCTTACTACATGTTTTCAATAACTCCCTCAAAGCAAAAAGAAACACATCCACAAACTTAATTAGAAACTTACACAGACATTAATCTCACTTGTGCTCCTTTTCACTCATGTCATTGGACAAGTTAGAATCTCTGCGCCAGATTGTATACAACTACATCATACATACTGTTTCCAAAATCTACCAAACATAATACTTCAAATAGTTCATAACATATGTTAAAAAAACTCCCATGGGTACCTTAGCTCAAAATCATTTTCTATTTTTTTTAGACCAAAAACACTTTGCTGTTTATTTGCTCGTAAATTTTGCACACTCTACACCTCGGTAAAGTTCAATTAAGAAAATGAATTATATCGAAAGCAGATAGGAAACTTCCCTAAATCCCAAGACACAAAAAGAAAATAGCTCCACCGAGAAGCGCCAATTCATAATTATCGCGAGAAGAGGATCCGGTATGCCTTCTGAGTGTGTTTGGGCAATTGAATTTAGCGCGCTGGCTCTCCATGGAATACGTATTACTGTACAGTTATCTTAAAGGCATAGGTCATACACAGGAACATACTTCGACAACTTTTACTAAAATTGTTTATCAGCTAAAAAAACATGCTTTTTAATACTTGAAAGGTATGTTTGATTACAATTTAAAACACCGACTATCATTTGTGAAGTTTTATTCAGCCGTTGAAATTTAATTTTGAGGGTACTTGTTTGACAGTGATAAGTTTGCCACATTGAAAATGTTCAGTGCAACCCAGACTGATGGCGTAAAATCATCACCAATGTGACCTTTTTATCCACATATCCCTTTTGACTTGTCATCGCCACAGAGTCTTCTGTCTGTGGAAAGGCTTCTCGGAAAATGCACCCAAAGGCTTTTGCCAATCTTAAGGAGGACAAATATTTCCCAGTCATTTGCAGTAGTGGAAATTTCCTCAATTTTGTTAAATGACGGGTAGGGGAAGAAAAAATTAAAAACAAGAGCGAAGACTAGATTTTCCGGGTATAAGAGAAGCTTGCCGACCATGTCTAATAGAGAGAAGCAAAATCGGAAAGAAATAAAAGATAGAAAAAGCCGGAACTAAATACAGTGCCGTTTATTTACAATATTATAATACATGTACCAATATATGTACATGTACAAACTATAAAAATCAGAAACTGAGAAACTCAGTCCGGACGAACAACTCGCCAAATTAAGAATGAGGGGGTGTCTACAGGACATAGTTGTACAGCTTGTCATGCTGAAGGGACAAGATCTCTTCAAGAAAAGAGAGGTGATCCTGTCAGGATTACAAGTTGGATTCTTTCATGACCGACGAACAGGAATTTCGTTTGTTTTGACCATTTATTGCAGAAGCCAAATCAAACCAGGCCTTATTCAGCAAGCTATAATTAACCACACTTAAAAATACAGCATGATAAAGATATTTTCCCCGAGAAATTTAATTTTAACGTTTCGCTTTCTCAATGCATTACTGGTTGGGTGAGGGAAATAAGTATTAGAGTTGAAAGATGATGGTAAATGTGTGTTGAGTTCTGCTCAATCAATCACGCAAAATGATTAAGAAAGACAATCAGGAAATTTATGACTAGTTTTAAGTAGGCAATGTTTAATTTGGTGCCAGAACAATCACATCAGAAGTGAATGCAAAGTCGCAACACATGTATTTCGTATGAAGAATTAGTCAAAAATTGATCAAAGATATACCAAACTCACTGCAATAGCGCGCTTTTAACACAGTTTTAAACCAAAGAATAACCAGCATGGTAAGAACTCTTCCACAGCTCTTTAAGCAACCGGGCCTACTTAAAGCATTCCTTCACTTTCAGGGATGCAGTGACCGCGATGCAGCGTGCGTCTCGCTGAGATCGAGCGGCGGAAGCTACCGCCGGGGCCCTGCGCGATGCATGTTTACCAATCGCGCCCGATGTGATTTAAGATAATATTAGTTCTCGTCAATCATGCTCCGTGGGATATGACATGGAGAGCGGTTCACCCTGCACTCGTACCATGCCAATATAGGACTGGTTATTAATGAAATATGGGCTCTATTGAAGCCATGTTTATATATTTACTTGTCTGTTTTGACTCCAGGGATAGGCCTATATGCATAACCATCGAACAAGATGAAAAATGCCGTGACATGGCAGTACATGACAGGTTTTACACGAAACGAGGGACTCATGTAGGATATTTACATATTTTACCGCTTCTTAATGAAAGCATTAAGATGACCGTTCCCTATGACGACGAAATAGCTCAACACCAACTCAAGCGTTTGCATTTATCACATATTATTACTACAACTGTCTAGAATTAAACGCCAGAACCACGTAGGATTGGTTAGATAATTTTGTCATGTTAGTATCGTGTTTGCATTCATCACAAGAATACAGCTTGTGTGTGTTGGTGTATATGTAAGCAGCCTATTAGGTGCTTATTAAATCATAGTATACGATATTTACGCATATTTAATAATATCGCTTAGCGTACGAGTCGTGCCTTGATAATGCATGTTGAGTTATGCAGTGGTATGTAGAGGAAGTGCATTAGGAAGACGGTCATTCGTTATTCTACCTAATCTCCTGACAACATGTAATGAATTATTACAGGAATGTGCGCACGTTCATGTTTACCATGAAACAAAGCAGGGGAATCTGCGCTCCTACTGTTGCAAAGTCACTGTGGTTTAAGCGTATGAATTTCTTTTATGATATCCTTTAAAGACCTCAATACAATATCTGATGTTAACTGCAACTTCTAAGTCTTTAATACCGCTACACAGGATGTGCCCCACCATATTGCCAATAAGTGTAAAAAGAACATGCGTTGCCATATAAATAGGCTAATATTCTTGCATTCAATACCAGAAAGGACTCGACGGATAAATAACAGAGCTTAACTCAACAAATTTAAAGAGTGTTCACAAAAAAGTACCGCTACACAGTGAAAATGGGGCGTATGTGCAAATGTTAAAGTATTTTTAAATACTTAACATTATAAACTCAAAGTAGCCGTTGAAGTTTTCTTTGTTTTATTTTGTGTGTTTTGGTTTTAACACAATCAGCTTTCTCAGCGTTCGATATGCGAGTCGACTTTCTGACTGCTCATAATACAGATAATGGAAACTAAGAGAAGATGATGAGAAAAGGGGGATCATGCTGACAACTGAAGCCTGCAGCATTGACATACATGCTGAGACTGCTCAGTTCTCAAATATTAGTTCAGCCTAGATGAAAAAAGGAAAAAAAATCCTTGATATTAGCAAAGAGGCAATGCATGCAATTACTGCGCGGTCCAAGCCGAGTCGTACCGACACCAACCGGGTTTGAAAGGCAAATTATTTAGCAGAAGGCATGCAACGTCGAGTCAAAGCTCAAAACCAAGCATACACTTGCGGAACCGTTTGGCGCATGCACTGATGTTTTTCGCTTCACGCGCCCTGATCATAATGTTTTAAGCAGTCATTATGGATTTACCATGATCACTAAATTTTATTCGTCATCCATATATCAACAGAATTATTGAAGGGCTTCCTTGTGGACAATTTTCATTTTGCAGTAGAGAATTAAACAAGCTCTGAACCTAACAGGACTACGACAGTTAGCCTACCAAATGAAAAAAAGTAAAAAGTCCAATTTGAGTGTCATTTACTTGAAGAAATATTTGTATGGGTACCATGCCAGTTTTGTGGCAGCCAGGTGGGTGGCAAACATCCAAGAAATCCATAAAGGAAACCCAAGCATGGGAAACATGAAGTAAGCGTGGAGTCTCGATCCATTGAGTACGAGCCATCCCAAGGGTAAAGGCATATCACAAATTCTAAAATCCAGATTGGGTTTTTTCGTTAATCGCAGTCAGGCAGAGAATGTAAATGCATTAGTTTCTGTGTGTGAATAATTGATTATACCGCTAAGGGTATAACAGTATCAGGTAAAAATAACAAGGGGTATGGTTTCTTGCACTATGGAATGCGACACCCAAAATGTGGGTGTTATTGAATACGAATAAGTGTAACGAATGTATCACATCTAAATTGCACGTGTCCTATGGGAGTCCGAGTGATGATAGCTATATATCCATGCGACTGAACTGTGGAACTGTAGACAAATATAAGCAAAATGACCGTCTCAGAGAAATGCAATTTCTGCTTGTTTGAAAATAAAAGTTCCCGTAAAACGTGCATCAATAGTGTGCTGTGTAGTTAAACAACGAGATTTCAATTAGCCAGTGGTGTCGAATACGCCTTGACCTTCACCGTTAACACCATTAACAGTACGCTTCTGTTAAAGTCAAAGGTCTTGCCATAGTTTTGTTTCTGAAGTTCAACATTCTTGCTACAACATGCAAGAGAAATTCACCACTTGGAGGTGAACTACATATCCTAGTTATTATAAAAACGAGAATTTCACTAACCAACTAAATGAAAAGACGCAGCAAGGACACAAACATCGCGTGCCTACCCCAACTGCCAGTGCCAGCCGACATAAAATGTTACGCTAACTATTAAATTATCGTATGCAGCCGTTTGCATATTAGATAAGAAAAAATAACTCAGTAAGCGATATTAACGTCCATGTACCTACTCTCTCTCCTTTTTCTTCTATATCATATACACTACACAGCATTGCTACGTGTCATTTGCCAAGCTGTAAATTCAGTTAGGGACATTTTGTGTAAGTGCATCGCCAATTGCTCTGATTTGGTTATTCTGCCTGTGAAGGTTCCTCTTCGGTTTCTTCGAGACGTCTCGGACGTGGTCACAGTATGCAATTATTTCCCCTCGACCTAGCGCGTGGGATCGCTCGCGAGTGTTTTCGAAGAGCATAATGTGGTGAAGAAAATGCAAATTAGGGACTGTGAACTGGGAGTCTGCCATTTCTGCAGAACACCTACAGATCAAGCAGAGGATACATGGTTACATGTGCGCTCTGTCGTGTCCTACGCCACACATCACATGACAGCTTTAGCATACAATGTAGGGAAAGGCGAGTCGTGCCTTTTTAAATATTCTTAATTCCAGAGGCACGTATTTCTCCAGGTCAGCTCAAACACTGGTAGTAAATGTACTTCAAAGGGACCATGATATAAAATATTTACTACAACCGGTGAACTACACCTTGTTTTTCAATTAACCATTTATTTTCTAATGTTCTTTTGCTTGTTTAATCTGTTTATTGTAGCTTTTATGCCTTTGTGTTAATAACGATTTGCATATTCATGAGCAGATGTGTGATGTCATCCAATCCACTTAACCTCAATGTTGCCCTGATTTATGCACACAAGAACGGCTGGAAGTTTCAAATTGTGCTGTCGTAAATTTCAAATTCTTGGTTATTTATTGCCGTGTTAGTATATTGCAATAAGTCAGAGAGCAACATTTTCTCAAAAACGTTTCTGAAGAGTAAATATAAAGTTGGAAACTAATTTGAACACGGAAACATGTAAACTGAACAGTGTCTTCCATGATTTCAATCACAGAAACAGCGCCCTCACTTGTCCGGCAAAGCTTGGACAATTTTAAGGTTAAAAAAGTGCACTTTTCAATACGCTTACGTCCGAAAAGATTTCAAACATTTAAAAAGAGTATGAAGATGCAGAAAAAGTAAGTCTGAGAAAAAATCATTGCATAGATCCTATCATGTTTGTAATAGGCAGCTAGAGACGAAATGTCCTACTTCTGAACTAACATTCCGTAGCTTGCAACTTTACCGTGCCAAACATAAAAAACGTTTCAGTAAAACAAGAGTATTCAGTTTCGTTCGATGAATGTGTCTTCAAAGGATAGTGAGGCAGATGCGGTCTTATCTTATACAGGATAACTGGAGAGAGGAGCGCGTTCGTCGGAACAGTAACACAAAACGACTCCCTCGACAATTGAATGCATAACATGGAATATTCAAAGCATACATAATCCTTTATAAAATGTATGTGCAAGGCAATATTTTTGAAGCAGCATGTATTTTTTTTCTAAAGGGCATTTAACCTAATAAGGTAGGCCTTTTATCGGCCCCTCTGGAAGAATATGTTTTCGTACAATTTTTCTTTAGCAAATTCTCAAGCTCAGGAGGACTTGTTACCTGTCATTTCCATCTTTGGCATTTGTTATTAAGAAAAAATGGAAACATTTTAAAGTACTTGGGGATATTTCTTCTTGGATTAGGGTTGGATTTCAAAAAGGGAAACCTTTTACGACAAAAAATTTTACTACGCTTTCCCGAAATATTTATCCTTGACGTAAATGATAACCAAAATTGTGAGTTCGTTGATCATAGGCATCAGAAGAATAATATCGTGGTCATTTTGAGATCAAACAAGATTGAAAAACCGAATTTAAGCCCCATTTTTGCCTATTGTCAATTCAAAGACACACAAAAGGCAGCCTTAGAACACGAATGTTAACTCCATAGCTGTAGTCTGAGCTGACGAGCAACATATTGAACAGGGACAGAAAACTCCTAGACCTGCAATTTCTGGACCCTTAAATGGAACAATATCCGCTCGTCTACGGATCGACAGCCAGGCAAACGCAGCTCTAGCCCTTTCTTTTTTTTAATAACGCCAGTCTTCATGCAGTAGAAGAAGAATGAAGGATATCTAAACCAAAGGAATAAGGTCATTGTGCTCTTTAGAGCATTGCATTGCCGCGTCTCCCCTGCAGTCCCCTTCTCTCTCCCTTCCCTCACTTCCCCGACCGGCGAAGGATCTTATTAATTAAGTACAATCTCTTAAATTAATCCCCGGTGATCGTCCCGCGGGTCTGGCCAGGCTGTATAGCCTAGCCTCGGACGGCGGGATGGACTGTACAGGTTGGTGGAAAGAAAAGAAAGGGAGGGGGTTAGTGGTTCGATCAGCGAGAGAGCAAGGAACAAGTTTACTGGACGTGAGAAGAGATCGTGGGTCTTGAGTCACGCTCTCCCTGTCTTGCCAGGACCGACTGTCCCCGACAGCTGTTGCATGATTCAGCCATCAACTCCCTCTCCCGCAAAATAAATAAAATACCACGGAATAGCAGTGTTCAACTAGGAAACTGGGTCAGCCTACAAAAGCACACCGTCATGGGAGCTGGCACCGCAGACAACCATTTTCATCGGGACGGAGGGTAACCTATAAAATCTAAACTTTTTTCGACAAACTCGGCTGCATGCACTCATCATTGTTTCATGTCAACCCCGACAATGTTGAGACGAAGAGCACGTGTGCTCATGATTATTGTATGATTTAATATCAACCCCTAATATCATGGTTTTTCAGGCTGTTATAGAGTCACCTGGTTTAATATGAAACTCCAACACAGTTGATACGTTTGACAAGGACGAGTGTGTGTTTTAAGGTGCATGTTCTGCAGTGTGGGCACCACAGTTTTCAGAACTGAAACTTTTATTCATAACCGACTCTCAGCCTCCAATTTTTCAGTGTCTGCATTTTATGAATTGCTGTGAAATTTAACAATAGTTCCCTTTGAGATTTAAATTCGAGACCATTGTTTCAACTAAACTAAATAAAAACTCTCTGTTTTTCCACATTCTCACTGATGAAATCAGAGCTAAACTGATTTAACTTGCCGACTACTGATGTGCAAATGACGGTGCAGTTAGTACAGTTTAATATAAATATTTAACATGTGGTAAGTATATCGATCGACGACGACCCAACACCAGTCGAAAATTTAGCTGCAATGTTTAGGTACATAAAACAGCCGTCGATTGTCGATCAAGCTTTCTAGTTCCCAAGCTCTCTGCTCAGAGGGCATAACAGAAACTTCGTTAAATCCAATATTGCACTTGCTTTGGCCCTGATCTTATCTACACGATGCCACAAGGGGTAATACTCACCCGATGCGAAAGCCCCCCGGGGGCGGGGAGTGTGCTCCGGGCCGGGGACGTAAGACTTGGAATGAGCAGCACACTGTGCTTGTTATTAAAATCGGGGCCCGATGCATCTGCTATATGTTTGAAGTTGAGCCCTACAAACACTTGACATCGAGTAACATTCGTTGGGAGGGTTACGCAAACAGAACACACTGCCCACGGTCATGACAATCTAGCTTCAATTCAGTGTTTAATTTAAGCTTGGGTGGTACAGATACCCCAGAACTAGGACTTGACCACGAAAATATCGCAGGGAGCAGGCGCCGACGTAAGGGTACATGTAAACAGCCCATGCCTTGTTCCTGATGACCATCACGGCTCGTGTCCGTAAGTTATGTCTGCAGCTGGAATAAAAAAAGAAACATGTGATGCGTGTGCCCGTGAAAGCCACTAGCCAGCGGCTACAGCTACGCCCACTTCCCATGGAAAGGTACGTTTCTTCCAGCCGGAGTAAGTTGAATCGGGCAGAGCCTTGGCTAGAAATAGACTATTTCAAGCTCACCGTCACACCTGTGAAATCATACCCAATCTCCCGTCATCTTGACACCATATGGGTTCTTCCTTCTCATTTCTCCCGTTAGGGCATTGAAAATACTCCTGTGTAACTGTGTATTATCCGTAAATAAAACCATGACATCTGGTCAGAACAAGTCTCCGTGCAGTATAAACTAAAGTTTAGAAGCTGGACTGTCAACCTCTCTTTGATGCACTCCACGTGGATTCACTTTAGTACTTCGGAGACCAAAATTAAAGCTCTTCGTTGGAGAACTTTTGGTACACAGGTATTCCGATTTTCTCTTACTCAAAAGGTTAAAAAGGTGAGCAAATATTTCCGTTTCAGTAATAACTTGGCTTGGGGGAGAATGTTATTAAAAGAACAAAACTTACTACACCAATCCAGTGTATTCTAATTCGAAACTTGACCCCGCAATTTGCCTTGTTCACGAGTCGACTAAAGCGAGGCTTTTGTTTCAACTATACAAATGGTGGGAATAAAGGCGATACAATGGTGAAATACTGATCGATGTCTTTTTTTCGGCCAAATGACAAGTACTCTTTGTAGCAAAGTAGTCTGGTGCCTTTCCAATCGATAACGTACAGTAAATAAGAGAAGTCCGGTCAGCCCGATCTAACTTAGCCATCTTATAAGTAAGACCTGTTTGCTGTGAAAAATTCACATTATAAGGGCAGTTTACAGACGGTCCAATGCAGCCGAATAATACAAACAATAATTGAGCCAGCTCTTTGCCAAACAGTACTCGACCTATCCAAATCCGTGTTTCCTATTTTGTGTCATATTGTTTGCCTGTTGTGACAGGGCCTACGGTCAAATTGGAAGATTTGTCACATTGCTTCGCACAGATCCTCCACATTGACTATATCCATGGATAGCACAGAGGCTTTCTGGATTGTCTGGAAAATAAAAACATAGGTATATCCCGAGTGTTTTTTTCTTGTTTCCTGGGCAAAGAGAAAAGCAATTCCAGAATTCGTCAGTGAGGCGCCTGGGAGCCCACTGCCAAGCGGCTGTCCTGGAATTAGGCCCATTGTGTAATCGGTATGGATAAAGGGCTCATCAAAGCGGACCATAGTGAAACAGAGATTATATCACAGCCGCAGACTTAAAAAGAGTCTAACCGTCCTTGACTCTTTTTAAATAGCAACTTTCTGTAAGTTTCTGAGACAAGTAGTTGCCAGCTTTTTGCTGCAAAATGAACCTTGTCTATTAAAGGAGTACGGTCATCACAGAGGTAACAGCGTTTGAACCAACCTTTGTACTACTTGAGATTTTGATTTCTGAACGCTGCTACGTCTTTGGTTGGTTCACCTGAAACAGTTTGGTTCTTCTCGGGGCGTCGAGGTGGAAATGAAACCAAACATGAGGTTCCAGACGTATATAGATCACCTTGGCTTTGTTTCACATCTTGAAAACAACCATCTACGTCAAGACTGCGTGGGTATTAGATGTCCTGAAAAGCTTCAAGACATTTCTTATTCAGGCTAAATATTTTGTCTCCGTCGATATGTCTTTATCGACTTCAACCACTGAACCATTTCGGACACTCGTGGCATTTAGTATTGATAACTTTTCTGCCCGTGTTTACTCGGAGCCAAAGAAACTGCTTTGCCAAGCATTTCGAATGCAAATGAATACTCTTATTATTTCAGTCACGGCTGGACCCTGGCAGGGACGGCGTACAAAGCATCGATCGGCTCCGTCTAATTGTGAAGTTTCCTCACAGCCCCCGAAATCCACTCATACAGACGTAATAGGTATAACACACTTCTTGTGCTGTAAGCACCATCACAGTTACAGACGGAAAGAGAGACTCCACGAACGAGAAGTGCGAGCGGGCGAGGTGAGACAAAAAAATCAGGCCGTATCATTTCATTAGGAAAATACTAAACTAAAAAATTCAAGCCACGACACTTCCGGATCCCTGGGGGGTGTTTGGCGTATGAGGCTCCGATCGTATACCCTCTGGAGAAGCAATAGCTTAGAGGACATCGACACGTTTCCCGCCTTTTTCATGCAACTCACGATTTTAAGCGGCAAAAAGATTGAAGGGGTTTGGCTTCGTGTTTTGCAGTTGTTGCCTGCTTTCGATGGCCTCTAAGAAATGGAATGACCAATTTGTGGCGATGTTACGTGGTGAAAAAATCCCCCTGGCAGTCACGTCACCACATCACTTATGCCGTTCTTCAGTTAGTTTTCTTGTCGAGCTCTCCTCACGTGCTGACGTTGAGACAAAGTTTTAAAAAGAATGATTTATGCAAGGGCAATATGATGACGTTTTTCATGGATAAGTTGGTGTTGTCTGAAGGCTTGACTGGGAAAAATAAGGCGGTGGTAACTGTTGTCTGTTGAAGAACATAATTGTAGAGAGCCGTGGCCTTGTGGTTAAGAGCATTGGATTCGTAGTCAGTGGGTAAAGCAGGAGGTTGCGGGTTCAAATCCAGCCTGAGGTCTTGGTGCGTGTGCCCTCGGGCAAGGCACTTTGTCACTCATTGCCTCTCTTCACCCACGAGTAATTGGGTATTCTGTTAGGGCAGAGATGGTTACTGTGGTTGATTAGCTGCTTTGCGCCGAAAGTGGCAGCATC
Organism: Acanthaster planci; assembly: GCF_001949145.1. The sequence goes on from NW_019091357.1 coordinate 3,572,168, forward strand.
TAGTTGTACCGGTAAACTCCCCAGGTAGCTGAGATGGTATTTGGAATTTCTAATGGGCCCAATGAGCAGGGGGATAAAGACATACAATGATTTGATCCATGTTGAAGGCGCTTTATAAATACCTATATTATAATTAAAACTAAATATTAAATGTGCAATGAATGGAAACTGAAGTACAGCATACCACGGTACTGTAGCTATACCCGACAACCAGTCCTTCGACTACTGGACCTTATAGCTTTGCGGGATCAGACTACTGGTCATCGTCACTGCTGCCAAGACTGTCCTCGGTTATATTTCTCAGTGACCGTATTACAGCAGTGATACAGGGTCAAAGATCAACACTTCAAGCAAAGCGTGTGGGAAAAGCTGGGTCATGGTACAAAGTTATGGGTAATCAAACTTCAGACAAATTAGGTGGGCTATCGATGCCATTTAGAGGGCGCAACTCTAAATTTTGTTTGGTTGCAGTAGAGTACTCGTAATTCTACCTCACTTTAATGGAACCGTTTGTATTTGTACGACTTGTCCTTAATTTATTTCGAATTCACTTCATTGGTGTAACGCACTTTTACCATAGTGCAGAAAAAGGGTCGTTCACCAACATTTCTTTGTAGTGACTTCAGTGACCTTTTGTGCACGAAAATTCCTGTATGTGACTCATCCATTTTCTTCAACCCTATTCAATATTAACGGCATTATATCTTATCAAGGATTCATCAGAATCGGTGAGCTTCGCCCCATCACTTTCACGAATAAACTTGATCGCTGTAAGAACATAGTCGCGACCATCCACCATCAGTGCAGCCGTGGTGCATACTAGGCAGTCCCATTCCGTACCGCCATTACGAACAATCTCTCTTGTCGTGAGTACAATGGGCTCGCGTTTGATTTGCTCGGTGAACCAACAAATCATCGGGAGCACAATAATTCCCGAGAGGGAGGCACAGGGATGCGTGCCACGGCATCTTCAACCTCTGCGGCCCCTTCTCCACCGTACGAATAAGCAAACACGCTCATGCCTTGCCTCGACTGGGCATCGGCCTTGGAGACCTGCAGAAACCCCCCGGACGATCAGAAGTATCGATCCTGTACGAAAGCGGTAAGGGATTATGCATGGGCATCTTTGATTAGTTTAGTTTAGTTAACCTGGGATTTTATTCCCCAAAATTTTCTGACAGATAAGCGATCTCTTGATAACCACGCTGACTTAAAATCTTAGACCAAAAAGCAAGTGTCCTCGATAGGTCTCTCCCCTCATCATCTATCACTCGCTCTCATGTGAATTCGGCATTATATTTCCTTTTTTTTTCATTTTTTCACAAAAAGGGCGTATTCATTCAGAAGGAAGTGTCCCTGTAATACCCCCACCGTGATGATGTCAGAGTAGGCTTGCTAACTGTAACTGTTGAAGATGATAGTTTATAGCAGAAACTTCTTACACACTCATGAGACACTTGACCATAAATAGTACATTTGGGCCATTTCTACAAAGAGAAGTTATTTATGATCTATTTATGCCATTTCGTATGATTTGACATTTAGAGTGAAGGACATTTGACATTTAAAGGAAACCAAACTGAAGAAAAACGGTTCAAATCTTGGGATGTTGAAAAGCATTACAGTATAGGGATTCGTTCACATCAGGTGAGGCCTTGAACGAGGACAACCACCAGGTGGTGTCAGCATACGTGAAAAGTAGCACAGCGCCCACGTGAGTGCTGCTGTCGCTTTCGTTGCTTAATAACACTTTCATTTTAAGCTGACAAAATTTAAGGGGAAAAAAGCTAGTAGCAAAGAAGTAAGGTTTCTGTATACATATTGGATGGTAGGCTTCTTTTCTCAAGAAGTAATCCCAAACGCCATTATTCAAATTTTTTCGTCCCATGGACTGGACAAAGCCTGGTAACCCAAACAAAAACCATTTCGATAACCTTTACTGTCGTTTACTTGTTACAGATTACTGTATATTAATGTCTCTTCGAAAATAGAATGGAGAATGATTACAGGCCTCGCTGTTTGATTCACAGTTTTTCTAAAATTCTTTTGTACATTAATCAATAACAAATTTTAGATACCCTTAAAATTAAGCATTGTCATTCAATCTAACATCTGTATTGGGATCGAACTGTCCAATTTGGCTTGGCTTGGCTTGTGCCATCTAAACTAAACTACTATTTATGGTCATCACTTTCTGTGTGAAATTTGATACCATAAATAATTAACTTTCGAGTAATAATGGCCGTCTGTTTTGACGGTCTACAATCACAAGGCATGTTTCCATACACTGTCACATTTCAACGCACACAAACATTGGCGTTATTTTTATACCTCTTGTAGCTACTTTTATTCCACCATCCGTACCAATCTCCACAATCGGCTCTTTTCTGGTCAGGTTTTTGTGTATAATGTTACTCGGTTTATAGTGAAAACAGGAATGGAAAATTGGAAAAGAAAGATCCCTTCTTTCGATTCTGGCTCGCTGGCGGCAGACCCTCTGGCACCTTACTTCCTTCCCAGCATAGTGCAAGGAACACTTAGCTATCTGCGGTAGATAGCCATCAAGGAGCGAACGGCAGTAGAACATCGCTTGCTGCTGAGGGATACTGCTGCCCATTGCTTTGCGGTCGGTAGCCCACATGAGTTTCTCCGGCTGCACGAGCTGGGGTCATCCTCTCGTGTTTTTATATCCAGCGTCCTTGATCTGAGACCAGTTGGCTGTTTCGCCTCGCTCGGGTGAATTCGATAAGCAGGCTAGGACCGGTGGGTCGATGGCGCGTCGTCGCATTATCGGCAGGTTGACGGACCGTGTGCGTTTCCGTAGCTAGACCCCGGTGTTACCTCTCCATTCGTCCCACGGCCCTTGGATCACTTGCGCATCGTGGACGGAAGGAAGCACCATTTCGAGAGATGTTTTGACAACTGGCCCCCCGATTTGATTACGCCCGCTCTCCTATACTGGTGAACTACCACTCCAGTCTAAAGTCCCCTACCCTGCAAGCCCGAGTGACCAGCTCTGAAGGAGTTGGTTACTGGGTTAGGGGTTTACAATTGGAAGGATGACACCAGCCGATAGGGACACTCGGATACGGGGATGTCAACAAAGCACCGGGAGAAGACTGTTGACACTCAGTTTCGAGTGGTATTAGGCCTACCAAGTGTACCTTTCAACTTGGCCCCCAAAGCAACCTTTTCGCCTGATAGCAGTGCCATGTTTTTTGATGAAACGAATCTCCTGGAGGGCAGGGGCAAGTCGATGGGTTCAAAAGCACAACAAAGGTAGTCACTTATATTTGCCATCAAAACGCAGGAACATAATGCGGTCAATGAGGTCAAAGAATCGGAAGTAATTCCTCACAAAAAGCATGCACGAAAACCACTTTTTTCCAGCATGTAGACGTTTTTATCAAAATCTCTGAATAGAAATCGAGCTGTTTTTCAGTCATTTCCGTCAGGTTCCGCATTTAATTATTTATATCAATTTCCTTAGAATAATTATATGTATTCCTTAATCAAAGAATGAGAACGAATTTGGAGGTTTTTTTACTGTCAGCACTGAGACATGGGTGATAACACAGGTACTTTTTAAAGATAAATAACTTGAAGTCGTCTAGTTGTGGCAATGTGTACAAAATTAATTCCGCAATAACACACGTCGTACGTCAATTTGTCACTCGTTGTTGCAAACGACCATCGCAACGTCAGCTTTTCCCGTCAAAGTTGATGCTTTGACATTTTTCCCTCGTTACGGCGATATTAAACATGTGAATTGAACTGCAAGAGAAAGAAAATCCACTCAAGACGATCTGAATATCTACGGCCAAAAATAGACCTAAAAAACAAGAGTTGATTTCGTACCCGTGAGGCGATTTTCTGGCGAGAACCCGGGACGAAAAACGTGATCGGGACACCGACCGACGGCAGTTGCATGGATGAAAGAAAAAACGGTTTTCCGGGTCACGGACGAGTGATTCCAACGATCGCTTTTCCATTACGTGCGGCCATGACCGGCGCAACGCGGCCAATCGCCAGCGGGTAATTCATTATGAATAAATTATGATGTAATAATTAAGTCGCACAGGTGCTCCATTTAAACTATAAAAAAGAGATTTCAGCTTTTTTTAAAATCTTCTGCCCTTACGGATAAAATGTTTACAAAGGTAGATGCACTGGGGATGTGATTCGCACTGGAAATGAAGAATATTTTATTGAATTCTTGAATTATTGATTGAGGGGCCGACCACCTCCCGTGTACTTAAAAAGTTCTTTTAGATTGATAGCACTTATCCAAAATGAACTCGTGGGAAATTGTGTAACACATACTTCATGAACGTATGACAGAAATAGAACATGCTTCTTTAAAAAACCAGCAACCTCCGAAAAATACACTGGGGAAAATCAGTGGTTATTGAAACGAATCAAAGAACTTAGAACAAATTAGCAAAGGCCTTGTGTAAAAATAAGAATTACGATTACTGCGCATGCTCCACTGTAAGAGATAGTCAGCTGAATATATTTTTAAAAGACAGGGAGTCTTTCTCACTGTATGAACATTAAAATCAAATTAGAAGTGGACCCCTCACCTCAGCCCCACCTTACTATGAAAAGCTAAAATGGTGATTTGTTTCTCAGCACTAGAGGATGATGAATTTCAGAAAGATCGGTAAATATTAATTAGTAATCTTCACTTATCAAATAAATGAAATATTGTCATAGAGAGATCAGAAATCGGACGCACTCAAATGAACGGGGGAATTTAGCTGCTGTGACACTACAATGTTTATTTGGCCAAATATCCCACCGAACGTCAGTAGCATGATTTCTTTACCAAAAATGTGGGGAGTAATGTGAAAAAAGAAAGAAGAAGAAGAAAAAAAGGAATCTACATGACCCGGGGAGGCGTCCGTTGTCCCCGCGCTGTTAATTTAATACAGGAAACCGTGCTTGGCGCCCCGTGCTCTGATTGGACGGTTGCGAATCCATTATGACCGTCTGAGCATTTTTATAACACAGCAGTAGTCCACGCCGACTCTTCGTGATGACCGCGCTGCTTGGGGTCAAGAGATGGGAGACGAACAACCTGCAGGTAGGCATCAAAATCAAGATGGGGGCGGGGAACGCACGGTTGTTGAAAAATAAACAGGATAAAGCGTTTTCGAAGGTTAAAATTAATCTGGAAATTGAGTATCCATGTCTAATACATTTGACTGTAAAAACTGATTTCCGACAACTTTCCTATTTTTGTTAAACTGACTGATGAAAAATCTTTAATGCCAAGCTCCAAACGTAACATTTTGAATTTAACTGCCACCAAGTGAATCTGATCTGTCTTGCTCTGCTCTAGTCCTTACTTGTCCATGGAAAAATCTAGGGTGTGAGTGTGTTGTCCACAGCACACTTGACTAGATATTAACTTGCAAATAATAGAAGGAACCTTCACGTATCAGAAATAAGTCCACATCATCATAAAGCCGCCGCCATTGTGTATAGTTTGCCTAAACGCTGATCAAGACATCGCAATTAGTAACTCGCTTAGTCGTGTTCACCCTAATTTCATTGCGATGACGGCCAAAGGAAACAATAGAAGTGAGTCATTCAAACAATGTCAACATGGCAGCCGTGGATGGAGGCGCAAATTCCTTCCGACTTTTGTATTATTTAATACTTTTATTCATATATTTTTGATATCATCATTTCTAATGTGTAGAAAGGAGTCCATTTTTGGAAGGATCTAAAACTTACTTTATCTTTGTCATAAAGAATGAGAACAAAAGCAAACAGGTACAGACAAAAGCGAGATTTTGTTTTTGTGGAGGCAGGGTCGATCCTCCTCCATTCGCCTCCATAAAACCGCTCCCGGGAAGGAAAAAACCCAGGGCATTCAGCGGAATCTGTAGACACCCTCCAGACGAGCTCACGTTTATATTGACTTTGGTCAACCGGCCACTTAGTGTAATCCACGGTGTCAACTTTGACACCATATTGCCTTTCCAATCACGGCTGCAACCAAGGAGCTGCTACACGCTGGACCTGCCAATACAAGTTGCAGAATCTAACACAGAAAGGTCCAATTCAGTTCACCTGTGAACGTAGGGACGCACTTCATTACTGACGTTTCGAAAATGTCCACCACACCCCAACTAATTGGCCGAATAGGCCAAACTACTCAAACTCTCCATTTATGGGTGTCAGCTCAGGTCACTCGAATTAGGTTTGAAGTCGTAATTGGTGAAATTAAATTTCAGCATATTTAGTGCAATACATATGAGAGTCCTTCCATTTACTCTAAAAAACTATTGGGCATTCTGGTGGTTTATTAAATGTAAATAAGGGAATAATAAAAAGCCATGAATCAATAAACAGGCGTATTGTTCAAACCCACCACAGTCATGCTTGCCAAATTGCCACATTAGTGGTTGATTTCAAGAAACCAAAATCATAGAATACTAATATGAGGTTAGCCTTGCCACTTAATGGTTTTGATACTACATTAACTCTAACTCTCTAGAGTTTGTGCAAAATTAACGTGAAGCACAACTTGGAATATTGCCAAGGTTAAATTTAGACAGTGAATGTGTATCGTGAGCGAAATCACTGCAAGGTCTCCTGGGGCGCCGCTTAAACTCATCCGAATTTAATGTACACAAAAGAGGCAAATTTCCGACAAGATGAATAAACAAAACGTAAACAGACACTGACGTGCGACGAACAAAAAATTAGACGCGATTTGAGTCATTCCATATTTTTAAGATCAAATTAATTTTTATGGTTATGGTCCTAGAGCAAGTATGCTCAACTTGCAACAATTTAAGATGGAAAGTATACAAAATAAACCTTGACATTGCACACTTAGACATCGTATTTTGCGACCAATAATTTTTAACCTATTTTGTGTGTGCTTGTTAATTTACAACGTAATGTGCAGGCTTTATTTTCGTTTTGGTGATTATAATCAAAGGTATTTTTTCGAGAAGATCCTTATCAATCGATCAGAAAACAGCAGAGGGCGATGTTCATAGTAATTAACGGCAGAATGGCTGACACCTTCCGGAAGCAACTCACCTCCATCCATCTGTAACTGGCTTAAGCCACCACGTGTATGTCTAAAGACCAGCGCCATTCTGTACTTAATATCATAGTACTTGTCCCCGAAGATGTTTTCAATTATGGAAATACGCTACAGATTTCTTATTGAATTCCTGAAGGAGCTCGAGACAACATGAACGATTCTTCAATCGCAAAATAATGAAAGAAGGGATGTTGTTTGTGATGTGCATTATATCTGTGCTGCTACGCTTTCATCTCTCAGTACACTTTAATTTCCCGTGTATTGTTGCCTCGGGCCTTTCAATTTCGAAACGACAAGTGGCACGGCGACATAGAGAAGACGATGGAAGGGTGGGGACAAGCGCTGCCAAGATGGTGGCAGCTGTGCGATTGAAACCCGTTTTCTGTGCTCCTTTATAGCCTCCCGTCTCCCTCAATTGTGGCAGCTGATAACACACAGCGGTTTTAAGTTCATGGCGATTCCCCCATCGCTTCTCGACCGGCCTCTCTGCTATTGCTTGCCGCGTTGCCCGCACTTCATCGGCGATGTCCTTGTTGTGGAGAGGACCATAATTATAATATCGCACGACTGAGAATCTTAATTATTTCTTCTGTTGCCCCTCCAAGCATCATGCATGCAGCAGGCATGGACAGAAAAAAAAAAAAAAAAAAACCTCGTCCATCCATCTATGCTATCGCACCTGATCACTACTGGCCAACTGGGAATCTAATTTGCTGTGCAACGGCGGTAAGCGCATGCGCTACCTTTTGCATATTCATTACTGTGAGTGTAATACATGCGGCATTCAGCTTGCATATGCGCAGGGTGAGGGAATAAAAAAGAGCGTACGGCCCCGTCCCGTCGGTGGGCCGTTTGTACTCCGTGATCGTGTGCACCTCTCCTGCTCCGTGGTCAGTTGTTGGGTTGCGTCCAGATATTCTCCAGCACGTCGAGCGGCTGCCCGGAAAGGACGACGAGGTTCTCGATAAGGCTGATAGCGATGAGACTTTGCAGGGCTGGCGAGTCTCGGCCACAATGTGCGCCGCGACCGCTAGGAAGCGAGCATCTTCTCTCGCATCCCGTCAGAGACACAAGAATTTTTAAAGCCCCTTTGCCGGCATGGCCAGAATGGAAGATGAGGGATGAACACCGTCAGAGTTACCCGCCTGGTGACACTTTTCACTGTAAGGAACGGCGGCACCTCCAGTCCAGGGTGTGGTATAAAGACATCTGCTTCCTACATCACCATGTGGATGTCATTTTGGTGAGCCTTTATGATTCTTTTGTTGTGCGTCTTCCTTTCACACACCCCCCATTCGCTCAATTCTCCCAGTGTACGCGTCTTACTGCATCATTCCTTATGCCAATTCTCTGTTCTCATTTAGCCTGAGTATTTCAAAGTCCGTGATTCATCCAAGGCCGAGTAAATTATGAACAATGCACGCGCACAATCCTCCCCGTCCACTGCTCTGCTGCTCATTAAATTCTCCGTAATTAGCGGCAACGGAAGCACTCTCTTTCCTCGCAGTGATTTTGCCACACAAAATAGAAACGGCTCTTAGACGGTTTGGGCGTAGGGTATAGGTTTTTAACACGAAGCACTACACTAACGGCAAGACCTTAATGGGGCAAATGTATAATACACGTACTAAAGTTAGCTTTGTTTCATCTAGGCTGAATTGAAAGCTATCCCATGCACCACATGTGCTAAAAAAAGAAACGCATATAGCGGATCGACGCTGAAAGCTGTCAAAAACGACGTGGACCTTATTTTTTTATAATTTTGCAATACACACGCGTACTAGTCGGCATTCTCTATATGTCAAGGCTGGATAGCTGTTTCAATTTACAATGGCAGCAGTTTCCGAACCCCAACTTGTTCCACTCGACCGTTTCATTGTTTTCACACATTTTTTAGAGCGCGTACCACAACCGTGCTTCTTTTTTATATTATTTCTATTATCATTATTAATATCCAGCGATGCATGTTCGACCCCCGGCTTAGAGAAGAATTAAATTCGCACGCGTGGTATTCCTTTGTCGTTGTCTTGGCACGTGCCCCAGTCCCAGCGACAGACGGACGGTTCATTGTGGTCGCTAGGCGCGGCATCCATGTACTGAGCGCATGTGCTCGGTATGTTTTCTCAGGCCGTCGAAATGAGCTAATCTGCTGGGAAATATATAGAGAACCTCACCATCTTTGTGATTAAGTGCTCTAATTTTCGAAAGAGTTATTATTCTGCACACAAACAAAATAATCGAAGGAGAAAGTGTTTTCCAAACTGGGCTACAGAAACCACAGAACTAACGGATTTGTCGATGAAATCTGAACTCCTTTTGTTCCAATTTGAAATATGAAAAACGAGTACAATAAGTCACTCAGCTTTTGAACATCAGGAGCAGCTGCAGTGCGTTCTGTCCTCGCCGTCTTGCGGCTTAAATTTAGGGCTTCGCCCCCCCCCCCCGTCGTCGAATTCCCTGCCGTTGGACGGAGTGGCACCTGCTCCTCCTGGCACACAGGACTCGGCACGGGCAAATTCGGCACAGATTGAAGCGGTGGATACCCGCGGCTGCCCGCCAAAGCTTTGCGCGTTTTACGGGAGCTACAGGGTACGCACATTAAATACCCGATACACGAGTGTTTTCACAGCCGCGGGGATACGTCAAGCGTTGCGTCACTCACTAATTTGAATAATGCAATCCTTTCCAGGACTATCAGGCTTTAAATAGATTTTCTGGGAAGTTAGAATCGCTAAAGCTTGGCTTATTAACAACGAGTACTACAGCCAATAATGTCGTAGGCAATTATGACAATTTTCAGTGCTTCTATGCTTTGTTTGCCTTTGATTGTCGCTTACAGACTGCGTGGTTCCGTTGCCCACGCTATCCCATACATAATGGAAGATCATATATTATAAACAGAGTAAGAGTGGTCGCGCGGAACTGTCGTTAGTCGAACGAGTCACGGCTATTGCATTAACAGATGGGGTCCCAAGCTCATATAACACATGCAACGAAATTACAGCCGTGCAGGGCCCAGTCGAATATTTAATCATACATAATATTTACTTTTGGCATGTAACCTTTATTCTGTAGCCAAGACATGCTTCCGATCAGTAATCTGTTATCTGATACATAACATTTCGATACCGAACATTCGCTTTTATCTCCTGAAGAACAAATGGAACTTGAATTTTTTCAAAATAAAAAGATGGTGGAAAGACTTCCAAAGCTGTTATTACCTTAGTCTGTTACCTTCTCATAAATTTGCTAAAATCGTTCGTGTCAACCAATTTCTTAGCTACTTGGCACAAAATGGTGGTTTTTCTGACTACTTGCAACGTTATTTGGCTTTCCAGGGTTGTCAGACGCCAAAGTCCACGCTCAAAAGCAAACAGTGCTCGATTAGTTGACTCACGCGATAATTTATCCGCAAATACTCGGTATCGAAGGGCTCTGGCTCGCCAAAGACACGCTTACGTCACTGGCTCAACAGACCCAACACCAAGAGACAGACGTTGTCGTAACAAACACACACCGATAGCCACGTTTGCTGGTTGCCTGTCCTTACCCTGATTCACCCCCAAGTTGCTGAGACACGACATACAGTTCTCTGATTTCAAGTATCGTTCAGAGTTTTACATCATACACCAAACGGTAGTCCATTTTACCTCCACTTTGAAAACAAGCCAGAGTGAGATCGTTGATAAAATAAAGAAATAACTTACATGAATGAATCTACTCTGTCTTTGTGTACTGGAGCAGTTTCCACTCAAGTCTGTGGTTGGAAAACCATTGCTTTTTTGATTGAAGCTTAATCGATCTTTGACAATAAAACCCCAGATTATCTGGCCTTCTTTTGTTTACTTCATTCCATCGTGGCATGTCGCACTAACTTTGGATACTAGCATATTTCGAATACACGTGTTCTGTTCCTCAGGACAATTCCACTTAGGCTCTTAGTATCACATTGGATTAAATGAATAACCCTGAGGACGAAGACATTCAGGACAATACCGACGCACGTCATGCCTTTAAAAGTAGCCTTGGTGCGGACTCGACAGCAAATCAGATGTGGGAAAAAAACCGCATTGTCTTCCTGACAACTAAGTTCGAAAAGAAGGAAAAAATACAAATTTTCATCATCCTAAAAATGCACGTCCCAACAACAAAAGGCCTGGATGGAATCCGACACGAAGCGCTAGGGCCGTTCAGCAGAATTGTATTTAATTTTCGATGATGTTGCCCGGAGCCGCCGTAGAGAGGAGACAAAAGAATGGGACAGGGCAAGTGCCGAGGCGAGCCAGCGAGAGAGCGGGGAAGCGCGAGCAAGCAGCAGGCCCCGACCACGTCTAGGACGCATTTCGCTAGGGCTGTGATTTACTAGATTGCCTGGCCGGATGCGGGCAATCTCATAGAGCGCTAGCCCGCGTATCAGTCATAGGTTCCCTCCGCAACTCGGGCATGTTAGGCCGTGTGTGTGCTTACAGGAGGTTCCCTTGCCCTTTACAAAAAAGGCTTGCCGAATTATGGGGTAATCCGATACAAGGGAGTAGCACTGTGCAAGTCTTATAAAGCCTCAGACGTTTAGATCGAGAACAAGTAACCAACACCAAGCCCCGATGCAGAGGAGAGTGCATATTCATTAGAGAAATCCCTTAAGGAGGGCCCGATGCATGGTCCGAAATGAAACCACAGCGTGAACCCACTTCGCGGACTCGTGGGCTCCAAGGAAAAGTAGGGCCTATCTCATCCCACGCTGAAGAAATTTAATCATTCATTTTGAAGTGTACCTCTACTGTTGTCAGCGTAACGGTAATTAAAAACCCCAAAACTGTTGGGTAAATAAAACAATATTAACAGTAACAAAATCAACACATTTTTGAAATCAAATGCTCAAAACAGGAAACAAATCTGTCAGTAAATTCTTTACTCTTATCAAAGCATAGGTTTACTCGGCCAATTTCGGAAAATGTCTTTCCCTGTGTCCCTTCGGAAGTATTCATTTTCATTTGCTGTAATTTAAAATCGCAAAATATACGTTCAATTTGTTTATAATATACAAGGTTACACAAATCATAACACCACTTAGATAATAAAATGTCATGTTACTGATTTATAGAGTGTTTGTTATCAAACTGTAAAAAATTAAGGCTTCTATGATTGAAACGCAGCGCAAGAAAGAAGGTTCCCTCAGTGCCGGTGTTTAAAGGTTTCCTGCAATGATCGGCAATTTCCCAAGACAGCACGAATGCTTTAATTCAATTATGAATATTCAAACATTTAATCAATCAACTAAACACTTCTAAGTATGTAACTTCTGTTAGTACACAAACAAATTCTAATTCTTGACAAGGCACACCTTAAATAACACACAGGCAAAGACGCCTGCACATTTTGCGAAATAGATTGAGTTCAAATTAAGATGACTGCAGGATTGCAGAGATGCATTCGATTTCTCGCAAAAATAGATGTCGATATACTCCAGTGCAATATCAGGAAAATGAACGCTGACCCTATACGACTTAATGCACCCTCCTTGAAACAGAATTTGTATTTGTTAAATAGAAATGGGGATTTGAATGTTCGTTCTATTTTGCTCGAAAGGAATGCTGCTGTTACTAATTCTTTTATACATTTTCCGAATTTAGCTAAGCCTATATTAGCTCACGTAGTCACCCGTTGGCAAATCTACTTTCTTTTTTCGTGAAAAGTGACCCCCAATGACTGTTTTCGGTTATCCTGTTTGACGCCTCTTTTCAAAAGGGAAAGGTTTATCTTAAAGTGTTTTGACAATAAACCAGTGGCTTTAAATCAAGCGGTGGCTAAGGGTTACCATTGCTTGCTTTCTCGCCTGGCTGCCCCCGGTCTGTCAGCTAATTTCCGCTCCATCGGACAATATTTTTTGTGCAATAATTGGTAATACAAAAATCCACACAAAATATGTCAAAAAGCAATCCAAAGCCTCGTCCTCATGAATCCTCAGCGTTTTAGAATTATGTAGTCGTTAGGTCAGCTCAATATTTAACGACGATTTTACTTCCTATGAATAAGAATATTTCCAAATTTAATACAAGGCTCATTTTGCATTGTTTCTGATGTCACATGACGCCATTTATCGCGATACCACCTGGTATAAAATGCAAGGTACGGATTTTTCGGATATATCGTACGAGGTCGACCCTCACGCATCTCATTTTAAGTAATCAAGCAGAATGCACAGAGAAGTGACACATTCAGCCAAATCTGCCAACTTGTTTCACCACAATCGCATCCCCGTAGTGCCGACATAAAATGATTAAAGACAGAATGGAACAGCAGGACGCGAAAGCGCACGAACTCACCCAGCCGGAGCTTACAACGAAAGACGCACAGTCTGAGCTAATTTCACACTGGAGGGCTTATTATTTAGGGTCTTCAGTTAAATTATTTGGACAGCACAAAACACCATATGGTCATTTGAATTGAGTGTGGGTGCGATGTCGCGAAATATTGTATTTTCAACGTGTAAAGCGAGTTCATTGTTCTGGGCAATCTTTGGAGTTTTCTTTTTTATGGAACTCATGCAGTGTCATTTGTTTCTAGTCCTTCTGGCCTGATATACGCAATTATAAGAAAGAACTATTCTTTAAAAAGATATTTCTTTTATTCACAATTCTATTCAAAAATCAGGAATGAGGTAGGCCTAGAAGTGACTTTTTGAAACAGGTTCATAACGAGAATCATAATGGGGCCTGGTGTGATAATAAACTGATCAATAAAGACAAAAGGAGTATTTCCAGTAAACATGTACTTCTTAGAGCCTTTGTGGTAGCTTTGTCTAACATAACATCGATGACTGCCAGTCCCAAGTATTGAGCAAACTGCAACACCCCCCAAAATTAACATAAAATAGTTCCTGTGTGCTCGAAGCATGGCATATTGCTTCTGGGTTATAAAAAAGAAAGGGGTGGCACATTACATATTAAACTGCAGTTGAACTCTGGACTGGTTATTGGGGTAGGCAGTAACAACCTGCACGCGGAGCCCGATCGAGTTCCACGAGTGTCACTTCTATGCAACAGCAGCAGATGGATGGCCGGCATCCGCTGCGGCCCCAACGGCGCGTGGGGCAGCCAGCCGCGCGGTCACGCGTTCTTCCCTCCCGACCCAACTATCACGACTGCCCCGTCGCGCTACGCTTTGTAGCGCATCAGTGGGCCTGTATATTATTGCCCCTGTCGGGGGCTCAGTGTTAAGAACATGAGCGTTACCGGCAAGGTCGAGCAGACTTCAATGTTGATGCATAAATAATAAGGACAAAATAAGGCAAGGTGGGGTGGTTTTGGCTCATTTCAATCAAAAGACCTTCAAGCAAACACAGATTCAGGTATAACAACGGTTGGAATGATTTTTCTTTTAGCAAGGCATATACGAATTAAATCTACAAACTGTAGTATAAGTTTTTTAAGCACGCTTAAATGCTTAAATCCGAATAAAGTTTGACCATACGGTCAAAGTTTGCCTTGGTGGATGTTAATCTGAGAACTGAATTTGGGTCTTAATTGATGATGTCCTATAAACTCAACACTACAAAGCATTTTACCCTACGAAAATAATTGATGAAATCGAAACAAACAAAACTTGACCCAGGACATTTCTTAACCAGAAAACACCTTCATTTGGATTTTCTTAATTGCCATAAGTTCAAGGGAATTATTTAAACTTTTTCTGTCATAGTAGGTGTTAAAGCTGTGCAACAGGATAAGTCGGCAGATTACACCCCTTGAAGCACTTGTCACATGAATGGCATGCAAAAATTTCAGCGACGTTCTCCTTCTGTACTGCATTAGAATACCCACAAGTTTAAAGTTCTTTATTCTCAGTTTCCTTCACATGTGTCCATTGTTGAGGCACTGTTAATTTCATCCAATGGCACATCATGGTTTTCAAGGATGATTATTCACTGCAAGTTGTGAAACACCAACATCAAAACGAAACATAACACCACGACCGGCACGGTGACATCCAAGGTCTAAAACCCCACAGTTTCGTATTTCATTAATCTTGTTTAGGCCAGTTGATTTTGCCCGAATAAGAACAATTTGTGGTCGCCCAAACAAACCACGCTGGCTCATTTGTCACGTGTCGCTATTTACATATAGCCCATCGCGAAATGAACTTTGTACGGTGGAGACAAGTTGTACATGCATTAACTTGGCACCGGCAGACAATCTCGCTCCTGTTTTTTCCCACCTCTTCCCCCCTCCCTCTGTCCGTGTCAACGTTGTTCTGTTTGTTCAGTACCGGTAACAACGTCGATTCATAAATTACAATGTCAAGCCGTCCCAATGCATACTTTGCTGGACAAAACCATGGTCGATTAATGTGACATACGATAGAGACGAGGTTGTGTGCTAATACATTTTACAAACTAAGGCGGGAAAAAATCACCGACCTCCCTTTTATTCACTCTCAACTCTCGTTTCTATGGTCCGAACCGTCAATGACATTTGCATTAAACTCAACGTTTATTCGTCAGGCTGCGCTACTCTTTCATACCCTTCCATTACAGTTCGCCGATTGTGCGTTGCCATGGCAACACCAGGGCGACATAAATGTATTCACATGCACTAAAACTAAATTTCATTTTGCTGTTTCGCTATTTTACAATTTCAGACAATACCCTTTGTCAACATTTTGCCTGTTCAAGCAAACAGTGCATGAAAAAGGCTTGAAGAAGATAAGGTTTCTGCATTATTATCACATCACGTGGTCTACCTCGGCCAATCAGGTGCACTAATTGAGGCTGCACCCATTGTTGAAGCTTGGCTTAGGCTCGTCCAAGGACAAACTCTGAAATAATGCAGGCGTTTGTTTGCAAGAACAATTTCAGGCCTTGTAACTTCATTATGAAATTTACTCATGCGGTCAAGGACAAACAGTAAAAACCGTTTGCATTAATTAACAAACAAAGGAAACGAGAGAAAAAATCATCATGTGACTGCCCTTCGTTTTAGATTGCATGTTACACAAAAACACTTCAGTTTCACAGTTACAGCGATTAAACTATTTTAAATCCAAATAATCCCGGCGATTCACAATAGCGCACTTCCAAGAGTTTGCAATGCGTTGGCCAATCACAGTGCACCTGTCGACCATTTCCAAATGCGCATTGGGTTGACAGCTTTCGTGCATTGTGATTGGCCAACGCGTTGCAAACTCTTGGAGGCGCGCTATTGTGAAACACCCGTATCGATAAATCTTTTGTCTTAAAATGTTAATGTCCCAATAATAACATCTACCAGGTTTGCTAAACAACATGAAACACAGAACCTGCTTTGTCCCCATGGCATAATGTGAGTCGAGATCGCAATTAACTGTGTTGCTGTTTCTAAGTATTTTGCTTCCAAAAATCCCGATATTCACGAAGGAATGGCCTAGTGTCCCTAGTGTCAGAGAATTACGTAATCCTCGTCTCTTTAGAACCACATCAAAAACAAAATGTCTCTGATGTACTCCACAGCAAGACACGATGGTACTGTAATTAATGGATTAATTCACCGATTAATAATTAGCAAATGTAAATTCGTAAAACGGACAAAAGGGGCGAGAGAATGATTTCTTATTTGTATGCATCAGAGTTTGCCCAGCAATACGTGGGTCTACACGGCTTCCAGAATTAAGATTCTCAGCTGTAATTAAACAGTGAAATTAATCACAGAATTGCATATTGTGTCTCATTACTCGGTACATATTCATGCAGGGCGGTGGCTCGATACATTCGGCAATCAAAACGAATTAAGAATGAGTAGATTATGGCATGGTGCATTTTCTGTAGCTGTTGACTATTCACTCAACGAGTCAATGCAAATCATGATTAGGTAATGCTTTTAAATCATTGTTGATCACTGAACGCATCAAAGGCACACCGTTATAGAAAGCCTCTACATGTGCCAAGTTTTTACGTACATTTCGCGTGATTGGAACAGAGACTCACCCTCTTGAAAAAAAATGTACCGCACAGATACCAGATTACCTCTCAAGACCTCGTTTAATTGATTGGCATTTGTATTCTCGATATAGTTAGGTGACGACTTTTGACATTTAAAGTTGTATTGATGTTGATTGCTGTGGTACAGGTATGTTAAAAAGTGTGTTCTATTACTTATCGATATTAACGAACTTTTTTCTACGAGGTCATGGTATTTATGAGCTGTGTGGATGTGTGTGCTGTCTTTTCCATCCCTAGGTACTTTATGTTGGCGTATGTAAGCTGATATGCAGGAAATCTTACTTTCCATCAGACTGTGAAATGCCAGATGGCATTTCCGTAATATCACTAAATACGGTTGTGCACTGCCTCACATACCACTATTGTTGGGTTTTGCCGAGTCACTTGCGCATTAGGGTTTCTGGCAACATGGTAATAATAAACTTTTACAAAATGGCACGACTTTCGGTGGAGTCGCCTCCCTATCCGCCAAATTAAGCAAACAATCCAAATGCAAAACCATGGACTCGAAGAAAGAAAAGACAGTAAAGAGAAAAGAAGAAGAAAAAAACCAAACCAAACCAACCCATAATAAAAAAAAAGAGTGAAAAAAAAAACAACAACCGGTTTTGACTTCTGTTCTCGCATATCGCTTTGCTCTGTTGAACTGTGGTGTCCATGAGCGAACTAGAGAGGGCGTCGTGGAGCTCGACGACATGAAATTCGACTTCGTGTACATCGGGCGCTACAGACTTCCGTGTCATGAATTTAGCATCAGTATCCCCCAAATTCCGGGAGATTTTCATTTGATTCCGACAGAAAATATTTCAGACTGATTGTAGAACTTGAGACGAAGCCAAACCTGAGTAAAAAAGAAGACCACAGACTAGTTTAATTGTGACGATTCACACGCGTTGTCCACCTTCCGGGAATCACTTTATACGTGTACTAGTCAGGGGAGATGACTAGTTCCCGGTTGCTCGAACACATTCTGAACCTCATGAAGGAAATCGGAAACTTGACAGGATTGACTTCACTGGCATGTGTGAAAAGCGTTCACACGACTAAAAGAAACTGTAACATTGCGATTGTTTCATGAATCAGCCCAGACTCCGTGCAACTTAATTATACACGAAGTCACATGACACCAGGGTGCAGTTGTTTACAAAAACGAAGACACAGCCACTTGGAGTCAACGTTATTAGCGTACTGAAGAAATGTGTTTCTTCTTGAAACAACAAACTCCCCATGTGCCCGTTATTTTTAATCAAATGCTTTGAGTACAATAAGCTCTCATGAACCACTGATTAAAATCTGTCCTCATTCCGAGGCACCACATACCTTCAGTGCATTAAAATAACACTTTGATTGAGTTCTTCCAGCGTCGCCGTGCTCTCCAGTAGAATAAGCAAAAACTAATTAATTAAACTCCAGCCCCGTGGACTAACGCGCCCAATCTATCTCCAGCACTCACTCACTCACACAGTTGCTAAGATTTGGACAACTCGCTCCCGCCGAGATTTGTGCTTCATGTTAACCCTTGGCTTTCGCGACGGAGTGGGGGCGGTTGGTGGGGATGAAGAGTTCCAAAAACAGTCAGTAATCGTACATGTCAGTTAAAAGTCGGTGAGCCGAATCGAGGGGCACAGTCGTTGGTCGGAATCTTCCTTTCTCCCCAAATCCGCACGCGTCTTCCACCGCTCCCGCCACCATGAATTTCTTTTCAGTCGGATTACTTCGACAGGGGAATGGCATCCCGGATTCGTGCCTACAGCCGCGTGCGGCGGGCCGTTTCATTTCTCTTTCATAACACTGGGTCTGAAGGTTGAGATGTCGAGGTGGACGGTTTAATCTTTTTGTCACATTCGGGCAGAATAATCCTCGGGTTATATGAAAGCGTGCAAGCGGATTAGGCTTTGGGCAAAGAAAACAGAAGAGAACTCCTCATTT
Organism: Acanthaster planci; assembly: GCF_001949145.1. The sequence continues at coordinate 3,591,139 of NW_019091357.1, forward strand.
GCAAATGCCTCTTAAATCACAAAACAGCAACTAAGGACGGTAGATGAAGACACGTCGTTCATGATGGAGCAGCCTTACGCAATAAAAGGTAGCTGTAATGGATTTTTCGACACAATCGTCGAAATGCATCTTTGCGTCTCACTTAATGTCATGTTCAAGTTTTGTTTCACGATTTGAAACAATGTTTTTAGCACAACTGTTGTGTCATCTCAGGGCAGAAAACCTCCATGTTGTATCGGTTTACTTTGTGTGCAAAACTCCCGTTTTCTGCTGGTCTAAATTTTCTCCTCTTTGGTGATCCATGTTGTGTATGTTTATTTTGTAAGCATGCAAGCAATCCTTTCTCAGAAATGTTTTGAATGTGTAAATTCTGGGTTTACAATTTAAACGGGAATATATACCCACTGTACCACGTTTTCCCTGGCTGGCATCACAACAACATTGCCCCCCCGTTGTCCAAGAAAGCATGGACGCTTCAAAAGGTTTTAAAAAGTACACTTTTCATTACATTATCTTTGTAGAGATGTCAAATAGTTTTCACAAGAAGCAGATAAAATTCATAGGAATTGCCTAAGAAAAAATCATCGCCTCTCAGTACACCTTAAGCTGGTGGTATGGTCTCCGTAGAATTCCATCATATTCTACCCAAAAGAAAGGTTTGCGGTGTTTGCCAATATGATTTCGCTAGTGCTTTGTCGAGTGTAATCAATAAACGACCGATTTGCTCAAGCACAAGACTTAGTGAGGGGGCTTAATCACTGCCTATTAGCGTTAACACTGTGGCTCCTGACATCGATCACATTCAGTAACAGTAACGATGAGACGAACCAGATTTACATATTTGCTTACTTATTCTCGCTTCTGAATTAAAGGACTGCACGGTATTTACATTATACCAAAAAGCTGAAGGCAGACTGGTTTTACTGAAGAGTATCAAGTGGTCTTTATTTTCCAGGTTTAAATTTTTTACACAATGTTACCGCGGAAATGAAGGTTCTACTTAAGTTCTTCTTGCTTGCCTTAAGTTTGGACGAGACGGTGGAAAATCATTGTACTTTGCTCGACGAAAATGTAGACACATGGTGCTGTTGACAAAATAAAACTACTAGGCCAAGGGTCAGATATCACGCTACAGTTATTCTTCAACTTGTTGCATCGTGTCAAGTGATGGGACAGCGGACGTGAAGAGGAACAGCCGAATTGGAAAAAAACAAAATACGGCACATGCCACAAACAACCCACTCAGCCCGTCTCGCAGAGTCCCAGATCGAGTTGCCGTCTTGACCCGAATACCGAGCATTTGCTGGACGGTTTCTATTGCTCTCCTTTCACCGAGTGTGAAATGGTCCACTATTGGATGTCTCCAATAAAAATTCGTTCCGTTGGCTTTGTTTAAAGCCCGGCAGGCACTTGGCGAGAATTCTCGCTCCCTGATCTGTCTTGTCCGGATTGCAGCGCGTAGGGTCCATGTAATAATGAAGGCAGACCATGACTCGACTTTGACCGTACCTCCCAGGCGAATCCAAAGCCACAAATGGGGTTCGCAGCGACCCAAATGGGAACATTTGACCAGGCGTGGACACAGTCCTCTGAATTCCAAATCGCCGTTGGTGGCACTGAACGACGTGACTGCCATCACACGTCCCACACAGCATAGGAATCAGCGAGTACAATATATTTACGGACAGTAGAGGGCGGTGTATGTACATGTACTCCCGTAGGAGCGCATCACATGGAACATTCCAAATAGGCTGTCGAAACAAGGGCGCGGTGCAAAAGAGTTATGCATGCATTAGAAAAGGCTTGTAAAAGGATCGACAGTCCCACTTGGAACTATGTGAAGCAGTCTTCATAACGTTGGATCGAAGACTCACAGAATTGAATACGTCTTTGTTAATATTTGCAAACTTTTATAAAAGTGGGCTTCGTTAGGGGGTCTCCTAATTATGTTTACAACTTCGTCTTTACATTGAGAAACTAGCACATCATATGCGTCTTCAGATTTACGAATTTCTGTGTTCAATTTCAGCCAGAATATCATAAATCTTGATGAGTCTTATGACCGATCCCCCTTCCCGACGAGGACGTCCAAGGCCACACTGTAAATCAAGGTACGTTTAACCTCTTCTTTACGGTTCTTCCCGAATACCACGTTATGCTCCTAATCAAGCAATTACCGAGGAATCTGAAAGGGCATTTTGACGGCCACCAGCGATCTAATGTAATGCCTTGAATAAATACATGGAAACCACCAATCACGAGATGAACAAACAGAATCCTGCAATTGAAGTCCACTTCAATCGACCTCCCGCCAGCCGCCCATCGATATTTTCCGTTGAAGATAAAACCCCCCGCGCACCACTTACTGAGGCAATTTTTCAAACCAAAGCGCGCTTCTGCTGACGTTGACAGACGAGGCGCGAATATAAATTGGACAAATAAACGTGACAGTCGTGCACTTGATATCTTTCCACCTTAGTCTCAACCTGTTTGAATTTTAGCCGTAAGCTTCATCCGCTGGGGACTCTTTCTTTCATATGAAGTCTTTGGAGTTGTTGAATTTTTAGCAGGGATAAGCAAACACTATCCCACGTTTACTTGTCGAATAGGACTAAATATTCAACGGTGTCTAGTGTGTCCTGGGACGATTTAACGTTTGCCCTCAGTTTTTGAGCAAAAGGGCCTCGACGCCTTCTTTAGCAGGAATTCTTGGCAGTGTCTTCTTGCCAGTGATCGCCTTGATGGTGTGAAACTGATGAATGTACCGTCTGCCGAGAAGTGTGAATAAATGAATACTATCACGTGTGGCGATGAGGTTGGCAAACATTCATCCGCACCACCACTCGACTCAAATTTGTCACGAGTGCGGACACCGCTGGACAGAACTCAAGGCTTATGCGCATATTTTATCATAATCACCCGTCCTGGGTTCGTTTTGCGCCTGAGCGCACACCCAATACGCAAATAAGAAATTAATACCGGCCACGCGAGCTGCACTACTAATATGAAGGGAGAAAAAAACACATCCCGAGGAAGGTTTACTTTGAAGTTGCCGAGATAAGCGAGTGAAGACCAAAGAAACTCCGGAGCCGGCGACATCCGTTTATCGGCTTAGCTTCCAGCAAGGCAATTCCGTGATGGACCGTAATCAGTTTACACCCTACGACCGAATCCTATATGACATCGTACAGTCAATATCTTGGGAGCGGGGTGAACAAACAGCACCGGCGGGGCGAATCTCCCTCCCCAGCCCGCCCCAGCTCCCTGCATCGCGTTGGATCAGTTCCATACAAACATGTTGTTTGCCTTCAGCTCGAGACCCAATGCGGGCCTCTTTCTCCTCAAAGCTGATTTAGATCTGGGTCATCTCCCCAACCAAAAAGAGGCAAAGAACCACAATAGGAAGGACATAACACAGAAACCACTGCAGCACTGCTTGAATCTCAATCCATGCGTTGACGTAGCTCCAACAACTCGACCAAAATTCAAATAACGCCTCTCCTATTTCACAGACCGGGATCATTTAATAACTGAGCTCCGAACCCTTTGGCAGTCCTGGAGACGATTTCGAGGCGAGATATTTTTAAATTGCATTTACGTGAATGAAGCGCTGCATATTAAGAGGCCCTGGGGGTGGGGTTGTTCCACAACGAACTTGCGCTGCGACACAGCGCCCATCTCCATACCTTGCATTTGTTTCAGCCATTCCGAGCTTAGCTCAGCCCCGCCCCGTTCTTTCTCTCGTTTTCTTTACATGGCTCGGACTTAAGTGATGCTTTCCACGTTCTGAGAGAATGTGGAAGTGAAACCTGAGCCACGTGCTCGTTGTTTGCAGCAAATTATTCCTTTCATGGGTGCTCGGTGCTGCATCTAGAATTGCCAGCAGCCAAACGAATATTGGCGAAGAGTGCTCGCGGTCTCCCTTTCGGTTGTTGTACCGAGTACTCGGACAAAGGAACTGCACTGACACTCCCCTTGCAGCAACATACTGTACTCAAAACTTTACTGTCTACCGTAGATAACAGATGAAGTAGATATCACAAAGCCCCATGTATAGCTTCTCCCAATTTTATAGCGCGTGTGACCTTTAGTACATTGTTCCATTTTGGGCTTTAATAAAATGAAGGAAGATGCATGGTCAAAAACGATAAAACGTTAATAAATATGTTCATGAATCCATAAATGACACTAATATCATAGTGCGGGAAAATAGGAAAGATTTATTGTTCAGATGTGATTGGAACAATCGGGGTCCGAGAATGCATACAGTACTCAATATGCGGACATCAGGCCGGAAGTGCTATCGAATTGATAGCCGTTCTAGCACACAGCTCCCAGCAACCGTCCATTAGTGCTTGGAAAAAACAGCCCTTGAAGAGACAGACCATACCGTTGTCTGGATCGACCCGGGAAGCCCCGGGGAGGCCCAGGCCAGAGAAACAAGGATGAGGTATTTGCTGAAGAGTGAGAGAACGAAAGAGAGAATACAGCTAGGGTAATTCGAGGTTGGCTGAGGGAAACTGACGTCATTAACCAATCTCCCTGGCCCGTTGTCGTTGAATTCTTGTTTTATATATAGCAGTCATGCCCCTATCCTTTCTTCCCTATTCCCTGATATGCCACATTTTCAAACCTTTTGAGTTAGATGCTTGTGTGGAGTAATATCATATCTTCATTTGCTAAAAAATCTCAGCAGCTAGGGTGGCCTGTTTTTTTAAATATAGTGGGCGGTGTTATTCTGACCAAACAGAAAATTCTAAGAAGCAAAATCTTCAACTAGAGTTTTCTCAGTTTCATGTCTGTGTGGAATATCAGGTTCATGCATGGGGCCACAGAATTGCGTATAGTGTATACAATGAGGATTATGCGTCACTTTTGTTTGTGGGAAGATGTGCACAATTTTTAAATCAGCCATGCCATTTCTATGCCCGTCCAGGTATCTATGTCCCACATGGGTTCTCGGGGACCTCTCTCTTAAGCCCTTGCCATCATAAAAGATAATCATGTTCATCTGTTTTGTACTTTCTGCTTCCACGCCTTGTCCATACTCGTGCACAAGAACTAACACGATCGTGTCTACCAAGCAGTGAACAAAAGGGAAATACCAAAACGTGTTGCTTTCATAAATTTTTCCTAATTTTTTAGGCCTTGGGTTTATTATGTATCAGTTCAATTCGATTGGTACAGCAATTCAAAAAGCTGCTGAAACAACCTTCAGAGGAACTAATTAGAAAAAAGGACTTTAGGACTTGAACGTTTAATGATGTAGGTACTGTTTACTGTCTACATAGCATTGGTTTTGAAGTGGATGAGAGCTCCGATTTTTTTCTCCTCGAATCTCTTACATTTGGTTTTTCCCGAGATCCTTTAGAGTAAAAAACAAACAAAAAAAAAAAACAAAACCGTCGCGTCTTATTTGAAATTTCACCAACACACATCCCTCAGGAAAAAAGAAAAGATACCTGGCTCCCGAATTCGAACGTTGTTGCCTCTCAATTTTAATTTATTCGCATTGCGCCTCTCATCACTGTGTCCCACAATTTTCAACCCCCGCATATCCTGCAAGAAAATGAAATTGTCCGGTTTAATCCGATCATATTTCTATCTTTCAGGTCCCATTCACGTCCTTGTACCGGTTGCAGCTTCTTGTTAGAAAGTGTCCTCTGGGGCAGAATCTTCTTTATGTGCTGCTTTGCTTTTCTCTTCTCTCCTCGCCCACTCAGTGGAATGAACTCGGGCTTTGTGTGAAACTCGCCCTCGTTTGCAAACGTATATAGTTGACGCTTTTCCCCACCCACGCTCTACTTTTGTTAAGAAATTGCCAAAACAGTGAGATTATTACAATTTTGTTGCCTACAAAGCTCTGAATATTGAATCAAAACTATGTAATTAATAGCCTACAATCAAAATATCACCAATTTTCATCATCAGACATAAAATTTGAACGTGTAGTTATTCTGAGAGTATAAATGTACGCCTTACTCTCCCAGTCTGTTTAATTTATTCAGCGAGCACACTGAAAAAATGTGTAATTGCAAGCTATTTTATTTTTTTGTAGACTAAACTAAATCAGGATGCAAAACTACATGAAACTGATTAGACTAGAGCCGAATTCTCTCCATATGTTCCCGCAACCCGTCCACAAAAATAGATAGAACACGAAAGCTCTTGTGCAGTCGACGACCCGTAATTTACATCCGCGCGTGCTCCCAGACTCTCGTTCTTCTAGCCGTCTTCTCCGAAATGTCATCGCGCCCGGCACACAGTCTCTCTTGTCGCTCTCTTAAAGGTCAACGCCATGGTCTGATTACGTTTCTCGGTTCGGCTGGTTTCCCCTGACAGCCGAAGTGCCTACCTGGATGAACTGCCAGAGCACGGCACCCTCAACCCCTTTGTGCCATTTTCTGAACATCCCCTCCCCCATAAAAAGATCGAGAACATGAGCCAGTGCGGGTATTAGCATGTTAAAAAAATCAGACCCCCTCAAAAATCGAAACAAAGCAAGTATCGGAACCAACACTCAACAAGAACAGCTGTGACAGCGTGTGCATATTACACAGTTTCTTTATTCCTATATTTTAAACCTTTTTGATATTATTCGATAAATTAAAACAACAACCTCCACACCACCAACACCTCCACCACCACCACCACACAAAAAACCGTTCCCAAGACTTTATTCTAGGTCTTTACACTGTTGTTGTCTTTTGTAGTTTTCAAAGTCCTCAGTAGAAATGGTTAGTTTCTGCTCACACAGTAACAAAAGACGAAAGAATAGGGGAAACAACATAAAATCGTCAATGAAAGAAAAATCTAATTACATAATCAGGTAGACAGTCATGTTCAGATGTCCAGCTCCAGGTCGATACCAGATATGACACAAAGCAGCATGTGATTGTTGGAAATAACATTCAGAGGATGAGAGGCTAATATCAAACAAAGTTATTTATAGAAATAATCCGCCCCGATCTGAAGCGCACCCCAAGCGGCAAAAGAAAGACAGATAGTTATAAGTTTTCCAAGCGGGTTCTTGCACGCGTTCTGCGTGTACATTAAGGAATAAATTAGTTACGCGTACTCAACGTGCTTCATTATAAACGCGCACTTGTGCAATGAGTGCGGTACCAAATAACAAGTCCTCTTTTGTTGCGCTCGGAACATAATAAATAGGATAGAATGCCACAAGAGGGCACTGCCTTACTGGGCTCTGTGGGTGTAAAAGGAGAGAAGCTTATTTTAATCAAGCAATGTTCTCCTTGTTTGCGACACAACGCATGCCCCTGCACGTGAGCATGCGCGAGCATTTTCACATCTGCAGTGTATTCGCGTGGGCGCTGAGCACGCAATGCCGATGGATCTCGATTGGCGTTTCACCATCCCTCTTTGCGTCCGATGAGGGCGTATTTTGTGCACGTGGTAGACTGTAAATGTGCCCGAAATGACCACACATGGTGCACGTTCTCGTCTGCCATCGTCATTTAAAAAAATCACGCGTGGGTTATACCGCCGAGTAATCGAGGCCTACACGGATGGATCAAGTTAAAGCACTTTGGTCCGACTTGTGTGAGTTGAAAGGAGAAGTATTTATTTTATCGGGGGAGTCGTCTTGTTTTGCGTGCAGCTCAGGGATTAGAGGTGTTTACCTGGAGATGCTGGTCCCGTGTTTGCTCGCGGGATGAGCACTCTACGCTCTTTGGAGCTGAGAAAAGACAGCGTGCGCAGTAGTTCCACAGATTCGTATATTGACATAGTGATGTACATTTCCGAGGGGGTTTATGAAAAGCAGTGGTCAAATTACACCGAGACTATACTGCATGCAAATGGCAGTGTTGAATTAGGGTGCAGAAAAAACAAACAAACGAAATTTCCTCACCTCAATTTTCCTCACCTCAAAACCTACATCATAATTATTGCTTATTTATTATGGAAATTAACTGAACCTGCTTTGCTGAATAATTAGGACAATACATTGAATTGTCAACGTACTTATATGCCATACACCTCCTGCCGAACATGGTTGTTTTTCAAATCCAGCAATACGTTAACCGGAAAAATGTTTAGCGGATATACACAAAATATCTAACTAACATACACGTACTGCATTTCCTTCGGTGGTATCTTGACCGTGGTTTTCTGTGTTCCGCGGAGATATGTTTAATTAACGAAACTCAACATCCAGCCCGACAGTTGTTACATTTGAATTCGTGCCCGTAAGTTCCATTGGGCGGAGTGCTCTAATTAATGAGGAATATCGATGCACAAGAGAGAAAATAGCACCAAGACAGCATTCTTTCAAACCTTTATCATGACCGTTGGAATTTGGATTGATTTATAATCAGCGACCCTGACAAAATATAAATTACAAACACTGTTTAACGAGAGCACTGTCTCAGTGAGCCTGGCAAGACGGCTGTAATGATAAATTCGTAAGCTGGTGATTTTATGCTCCTACTCGCGTCATTCATCTCATCTTCCGAAACGCGATTTCCCCTTATTGCATTCCACTACTTCACAAATGTATTCAGACCTCACTCAATTCCCAGTTAAAGGACAGAAGAGCTGTCCGTGCTATCCAAAAAGGACCAAATTGTTAAGGCTAAGGAAAATTGCCAAGCTGTTTCCAGGTCATCCCCCTCTCGGTTTCGACTGGAGGTATATCCCAAACTCAGATTTACTATCGGGGTTGTGTGTGGCCCAGTACAGGTCAACATTTAAAGTGAGCATTGTGTTGGCTAAGGCTGAGATGACACTGGGCACATGCCATGCAGAGGAAAGTTACGATAATTTCGAATGAGATGAAAATGGCAGAATCGACTTGGCAAGTCTAGGGCTGTTGTAAGATACCTGTATTTTGTAATGCCAGAGACGACGCTTTGGGGTATTTCGTTAAAATTTAATTTCATGCCAAGGCAAGTAACTCGGATTGGATTCTCTCGGGGCGAGAAACACAAACTAATTTTCGAGTGGCTGCAGGTCATCGAGCTTTTGCCTTCACGTGTACATGATGTAGGTCTCGGCAAATATTTACCACTCGTCATCTGTTCACTAATGACAAACGTAAACTCCCTGGGAAGGCAGTATTTTCAACCTCGTCCTCGGTGTACAGTGTACTGCAACAAATGTGCTCTTAACAAAACGTCTCTTACAAAAACTATGTGAATAACTGAAAGCGCATTTCATTCACCATGTTAAATTTCGATGGCAAAATATGTTTGAGAATGGTATGACATAATTTACATACCTTTATATTTTATATATAACTATATCTTGAGGGTAATATGGAACCTTCAAGATTAGCACGGGAGCCAGAATTTAATTATTAGAGCCTGGTGAGTGACGTTTTAATAAATTTATTCCTCTGACATATATTGTTGTCGCTGCGTTTTAATCTAATCAAAGATAATACCTATTTGAGCAAAAGATACTCAGGGGTTTATTCTGCAATATCCAAATTCTCCTGTTCTGTCTCAGAAATGTTTAAAAACTCTTTTTAAGGATGGCGTGTTTCCAGGAAGGACGAGGAAAATACTGTACCGGTATCATAGGAAAGTTCATATCCGGTAATCAATTGTCAACGTGGCTAGGTTAAACGTCTTTCAAGCCTAAAATGTCTGAAACTCTACACCGGGAAACGGGTTCCTGACGCAAAAGATGCCAAGAGCATTTTCCCCACTGTATTCAAAGGAGGCTTGATTGTCGCAAAACAGACAAATGCAGAATATACGTCAGCTATTTGTGGTTTCTTTCTCACCCTCTCTTTCTAAATGGCCAGTGTGACAGTGCTGCAGTTTGGTGGGAAATAATGCATATGTTACATGTGGGCAAAGCCTTTCCTTTTCCGGATACTGAACGGAGTTTTCAGTTTATACTTTCCAAATGGTGGAAATTTCAAATGTCCTTTAAGTGGGAATAAACAGTTAAATAACAGTAAGTTAAAACCGCAGTTATCAATTTGAAATAAGTCTGTAATTATGACCAACTGAGTTTTGATAAGAAATTTATTTTCTGCGATTACCTATAATTTCAAAAAGAGATTTTCTCATTAATCTTCAACTTCGGAGATTTAAGTTCCATTAATGTCCAACGATGAAAATGTTGGGGAAAGTACACCTCTCTTCTTTAAATGTTGGGGGAAGTACACCTCTCTTCTTTAAGAAGAGAGGTGTACTTTCCCCAACATTTTCATCGTTGGACATTAATGGAACTTAAATCTCCGAAGTTGTAACAGTTTATACAGTGTTTGGTTTGTCTGAATGGCAAATGCGATGACTGCATACTTGACGGCGACAGTGGTTTTAAGTTATTCAGTAAAAGTTCTGGTCTTTAATTTAAAAGCTACTCCCAGGAAAATATGGCTACTCAACCTGAAATGACAGGATAAACGGTTTTAATTTCATCTCGTAACTACCGTTAAATCAAATCCCTACAATGCACTGTCTCGGATGGCTGCGTTTTTATTCACACTTGAAACTTCCCCCTCAATTTCTGTCAAAAACGCCACTCGTCCTGGGGACCCAGTCATCATTAGTCATCAGTGTTTGACAGAGATCACTTGTCATGATGGAATGATTAACACATGGAACGGTCGTCGGGAATCCTATGATTCGACGGGCGCAAAAAAATGGCGAGGCCTTGGAACTGCACAAGCCCTTGAATTGTCTCTGATTCAGTACATAAAGAAAGAGTAAGCGGAATCGGAAGCGCCGCTTAGGTGGCGCTTTTATTTTTAAACTCGACAATCACCGACAATGTCTAGAAGATCATTGATGATCAACGACATTTCACGGTAGGGAAGAAGGCCTACGTGGCTATATGACATCATTCCTGGCCCTTAAAATCAAGACAAGACGGAGTTCGCCTTTGATTCTCAGCCCTTAACATCCACCACGCAAAGCGTTTGTACATGTTTGAAAATTGTTTGGAAAGACTAATGCTTTGATGTAGTTGGGAGGGGTATAACTGAATATACCCCCAATCGATACATGCAATTTTAATTTACCAAAATCATTTTTTAGAATATGAATGTACAAATTTGTATGGATATTACTATTTTTTTTAATTTTTCTCTTAATAGTGCTAATTTTCCCAGATATACTTTGCAGGGACACCTTTCTATTAAAAAATTTTGTGATAAAAGTAAATGTGATAATAGGTACATAGCAACAAAATGCGGAGGTTGATGTCATCACATTCAAGATAAATCTGGAGAGAAGACGGCCTGTTTTCAGGCTTTAGAATTTTTGGCGGGGGGGGGATCATACCAGTGGTCCATCATTCCAGTGTCTCCAGCTATTTTTCCGCCTAGAGCGCAGATGTTCCTGAACAATGGTTATCATTACCTCCGCGGGACTACGCAATTGTCAATCTGCACGCAATAATTCTCCCATCAGCCGTGACCTGTAGTCAAGGAAATGATAATTATTCAATATCGGGATCCGGACGATCGTGACGATAACTGTGCTCAAACCTCGTAAAAAGCAAGGAGGCATTTGAACCCCTGTACGGATGTGCTGAACGCACCAAAATGTGAGTTGGTGCGATACCCGTGATGCTGTGATGTAAGAGGAGGCGTGGCTGGAACTGAAGCAGGGAAACTTTGAAAGGATTACAAGTATTCGAGTTTGTAAAAACCCGATTTGTTTCGCTGCATTCAAATGAATAACGCATGAATCGTGCACGCTATTGTGAGTGCCTGCATGGAGCAACGCCCATCCCGTACGCCGAGTACGGTGGGAGGCCTTTCTGAGGAAGCGTTCTGTTGTCAACCAATGAGTGCAAATTTAGAACAGCGAAATGTTTATGATAATTTTTATTTAAAGCTTTCAGTATATTTTGTCCCACTTCAAAGGAGTGTCATGAGCTTCAAGAAAGAAATCAAATCCACAGTTTTGCGTAATGCTTGATATTCAAGTGGATTCTGGTGTTTCAGTGAAATTTTGGTAGCTAGATGTGAGCTAGATGGACATATTTAACATAATTTAAAATGACACTGCATGACATACCGACGTGTGACAAAACACCAATTTCGTACGTTAATTAACATCCATGGGTAATCGTATCGTGGCAACGCGCACATATGACATTTCTCATGCTTCATTTAGAACAACAATAAACGATGGGAAGTCGAGGTAAATAAGCATTTCCGAAAAGTCTGAGGCACGTCACCTGAACAGACATTTACTGACAAGGATAAAGAAACTAACATAGCCTTGGAATAATAGAAGGGAGAGAAGATTGAGGACGATGGCATAAAGTCTGGATTTAGACTTCCTGTTTTGACAAATACATCAGCTACCCTATACAGATTTATTTCTACATTAATAAGCTACAATATCTGTAAGTCTCAGTTGTTTCTATAAGCATCCACTCTTCAAAGTCCCCTAATCTTATAAGCCATCTTTTACGGAACAGAAGACACAAAATTATAATATCAGGATGAGCCGTCAGGCATGTAAGCCCACAAGCACACGCACGGTAATTATGTATGCAGAGAGACCCCATGCCCTCCGGGAGTGAATCTACAAGCCCTCGCACGAAGAAGGCACTGAGGGAAGAGATGATGAGAGAGGGAAAAGGAGATAAGGGCATGAATTTCCCGCTCTGCTGCCTTCTCTTTTTCTCTCTCATGCGCTATTTTTCTCCTTCCCCTTGCAGTCCGCATAATACACACCAATCACATTCAAGACAGGACCCGGCGTTGATGATTCATCCGCTGATCGGACCGCTATCAGACCACAGGGGGACTGCTGGCCGAGGACCGGCCGCGTGTGACGTGAGGCCACTACAGCAAGGTATCTGTTTTTGTATTCCTTATATGGCGGGAGAATTAGGAAAATAATAGTCCGATCGAGGAAATTGTGACAGTGACTCGCAGGCGGTACGGTCCGAAATGCGAGTCAACATCTCGACAAATTTGCACCGAGCGTTTGCAGTCAGCGCGTGTGATGAGGGGATGGGACTGCGCTGGTCACCAACAATGCGTGAAATGGGGTGCCGCTTGCTCCTGTCAGAGAGCCACGTAAATCCAATAATATTACTGATGGACAACAGGAAATTGCCTTTCAACTGAGACGGGCACTGTGTGGAATATATGGTGCCAGTCCACGGGGAAAAACTACACATACACACTATGTGAAACTGACCTATGCTCCACTTTTGTAGGGGTAAGGCGTTAAGGTTGAAGCCTCCAATAAAGTATGCACAAGTTGCAGCCCCTCAAAATGTTGAGTATTAAGCTGTTCTTCTTCCAGGACACATGCATCACAATCATCTGGTAGCCTTAACCACGTTGGGTGGAACAACGTCAGAGCGGCTGAAAAGATCAGCTGACACTGAAGGCAGTATTCTTGGTGGAGGAATCATACAACGAAGGTGAAAAAAAAACAAAAATCTGCCAGAACCTTTTTGAAGATGGTGGTAGCAGGATAGGACTTTCTTTGTACAGTGATGTTCCTATCACGTCCAGCGTGTAAAGTACACGTTCTTGAAATCTACGTCCATCCTTGGATTATTTCCAGTCAAATACAGCTTATCTGTTTTGTATAGGATGGGCATGAGCCGAAGGTAAACAGTTTCAATCTTTTTCTTTTTAAAGAATTTGGCGTCTTGTGTGTTATGTTCATTATTCAATGGAATATCAGTGAGGATCGTTGTCAATGTCACCATGTGTTCGGTGCAAAACGTTTGTTGATATTTTAGAAGAATCTTTACCACTTTCCTGCAATCATTTGCAAACACAGCGCACTATGAAAACAAAGAAATGGTTAATGACAAGACCGTTGTGGTGACCATGCCATCAAGTGTGTCTACTGCACATTCTTTTGCTGTTTAATCTACTCTGATGTATTTGGATACGCCTATACGGTCAACCGTGGCCGATGATCCGAGAAGGTGGGATATGTGACTCGTAAGAGCTCAATAAAAAGACGTACCCAGTCAGTCGCGACGGGCTCTGTCGTCTGAAACGTCAGAATCGATTATATCCATAATTCAACATGGGAAATTAGTTTAACTAAAGATGAATGTTCCGGAATAAGAAAAATTTCACCCCCCCCCCAAAAAAAAACCGCGCTCTTGAAATTCCCTTCGTCATATTCATTCTTGATCAATTAAGACAGGTTTTACGTTCGTCTTGCAGATAGGTGTATTAATATTAAAGTATGGGTAAACTAGGCATTGCGTTTGAAGTCCTTACCACGTTATTTGTTTATTTCACTTGTTTAGTTGTTGGCATCATGCAGGCCGGAGTCAAATTGCCGGTATCAACAATAACAATACAGCTGATATCACAAAACAGAGGGTTACAGAACGACCAACCGTGTCATTTTCCAGAGTAGGAAATATATACCGGTAATTATAAAATATAAATTGTAGCTGGACTCAATACTGTCACATGACACCAAACGTGAGTTGCGACCAGTAATATGTTTTTATTCACGAATACTATGAAATACAAGTGTCCAGAACGTAGTTTTAGCGAACTCGGGACAATTCGCAGCTTGATTAAATCGCATTAAATGCTAGATCGAATAGGACGCGCAGGAATATATCCCGTAAATTCTAGAAGTACGTCCACAGAGATCGTGTCAACATTTTGAGCAGCATTTGAGCAGTTTTATTGTGATCATGACTCCACTAAATTGATCACCAGAACCCAATGAACACTCGGCAGTTAAGACACCCCGGAGATTCCCGGGAAAGTGAACGTATTGTCAGGGTTTGTCTCGCACATCATGCAAGAATTAGACAGCGACCACATTATAGCTGGTGTCCTCCAAATCGAGGTTGACACACTAGCAGATTTGATATTACGAATAATACGAATCCGGGCTGCTTGCAGATATTACTCAAGCTTAAATCGTGCGATGAATGCTTTTGGTTGCGAGCGTGTTTTCTCCGCATCTTGTATTTGCGCCACGGGCGCTAAATGAGAAAATGGTCTGGTGGGCCGGTCTCCCAGCGACGAGCACAATCCACCAATCAGCCTCACAGGTGAGCAGCTTGCTCCAAAAACAACGAGTTCAGCTGTTCTGGTAATTGACGCACTATATTGGGCTATAAGAAAAAAAGATCAGGCATCCATGTCGACGAACTCGCCTCGAACCAATCAGCCAGAGCTCTTTAGGTTTGTACTTCTTACCAAGCTTGCAGGTGGGCTGAAGAAAAAAGGAAATTAAAAGGCTTTTAATGCAAGCAAACTTACGCCTTTCCCAAGTGCATACTTTTACCCGACCTTGTCGCCGGAGCTGATTACAGGTAGACTTGCAATGGTGGACCGTACTTACATCTAACAGTTGACATTAAAATGTTATTTCGATATTTTCACTGGGTTGTTTTTGTTTCTTGTTTGGAGGTTAAAATGTCGTTCCAAGTTAAGTTAGAAATTCCGGAATCATATTGAAAGGTGTTAGCAATGGGATATGCGGAATGTTATTGGGATATTGCTCTTAAACGACATGAGGTTTAGTTAACGCGATATTAGCGATTTGGTGTCGAAGAACCGTCTTGGATATCGTGGAAAATGCTTTTGGTATGGGTATTATTCAACACTGCGTGCTGCACAATTATATTCAAGGAGAGGTAATTAACAGTACAATTTTCTTTACCGTTTCTTTGTTTGAACTGTCGAATTCATTGAAAAAATTATGTCCACAGTAAAGGGTGCAAAGAAGGATAATTTAGTGTAAGACTTAAGGTAGCTTTTGCATGTAAATTTGATTCGGGGTTTTGGAGGACCGATTTGATCGCAGAATAATGCTAAAGTCAGGTTAACAACCATGCATAAAGACTTGTATCTGGGCATAAGTATGCGCGTGCAATGGAATACCCATGGCGAATGGCAAACAAAACACGACATAGTGACGTCATCAGGATTGAGGTGTTTTCACGAAGAGGAAATGACATGATTTGATAAGAAACGTCTTCTCGCCAGACTGAGTGATTCCTTAATCTGAATCCCATTTAACCATGGCCCCGTTTTCTTGTCAGTTGTAATCCACAGGAATGGCGTTTCACACCGTGATATCCCCCGCGCTCCTCTGTCCTCATTAGCGTCCATCCTCCTGACGTGGAACTTCATCTGGTGATGAAGGACGCACCAGAGTCCATCTGATACACAATGGTGGGGGAGACTGCACTTTCTTTTTATCTTGAGATGATGAATGATCTACAGTCAAGATGTCCAAACCAAACACCGATGAACTCATCTGCTCTGCTGCACAGGCCTCTGCTAATATCTTGTATCCAGTTCTTAGTGTTCACTGCGATCCTTGATTTACACACAACGTGGGCAATTAAGGCACGCGGTGAATGCCAAGAGCCTGGAATCCATACACATCGTTCATCAGTGCCAAGGGTGACCCAGCCCGGCGCGGAGTGCAATCTCGCTAGGAATCCGAGGTACATCGTGGGAATGATTTCGAGTCTGCGAAGGTTCCTGAGCTGAGTTCCTCATATCCGACATCGGTAACAACCGGGACTTGTGTTCACAATGCTAGGGACCAGTGGTTGTGCTTCAAGTGATTGAATGATTGGAATGCACCAGCGTCGTTGGGTGAAGGCGGATGTGATTACTGGGACCACTTGCTGAATGGTGCCTTATTAACATGGCTTACATCAAAGTTGACTACTCTTTCCCTCGCACTTGCAC
Source organism: Acanthaster planci (assembly GCF_001949145.1). The sequence continues at coordinate 3,607,787 of NW_019091357.1, forward strand.
AGTTTCAAAGGTTCCATTCAAATTTGATATTTCTTTAACTATAATGCCACGCATGATGCCTAATGAAAGGGCCATCTACCGTACACTGCATTACATTAGTTGTGTATGGTTGCTGGTTTATTAAACACACGATAAAGAACACATTTAACAAATCACGTAACTTGGAAATATGTAAATGTTTGGTATTACGGTAAAAATGTTGTAATACAACGGCCTGGATTAATAAATACCTGTATATGTACATGTATGCATTGTTTAATTCGACGATGATTATTTCAATGCCATGTTTGATTATTTATGTCCCGCAGGGACGAACACTAACGTTTACTTCGTGTTTTGCACATTCAGTTACAGAATCTCACACGCAATCCTGTTCTTTGATTTACATACTACCAGGGCACGTAAGAGAACGGAAGCCATACTTGGACAGTTCCAGCCTTATTGTCCAAAACACGAGATCGGGCGACCCAAAATGTCCCCGGATCCTCTCAGTTTGTCTTTCGTATTGAAAAATCGAAGCCATCAATTCCAAGCCATGCGCCCAAACCAAAGCCGAAACCAGATTCACTCACGCCAACCGTTTCTATTAAAAACCTACACAAGGAGGCAACGCTCTTGACTCGATGTCCTGGCGCATAATTTCGGTTGTGTCCTTTGAAAGCCAGCGAGAGGCGACCAAAGGTAGCTTCTTGGGTTCCCCCTTCTGGAACACGCATCCCCCTCTCTCATTCCCGTCTGCGATCGATTGCCAAGACGGGGCAGGGAAAGAAAGTAGAGAGAGTAGGCCGGTAAGAGATGACGGGGCAAAGCGAGAGAAGCGAGCGAGTCCACTGACTTAAACACAATAAGCAAATGGGAGGATTGGGCTGCTGGACGCCAGTCGCATTTCCCTTAATGCACCGGAAGCAGGGACCTACCTGGCTTTCCCCGGTCCCTCCACCGAGCGGCTTGGCACGTTTCAACTAGCGCAGCCCGGCGCCTTGCTTGCCGCTGAGTGCCCAACGAGCGGGAGGCTTTCGATCGATTGGAATTCGGCAGGTCGATTGGGAGTTTTCGAAGAGGGGGGAGAAAAGGAAAAGCCAGTCGAAAAGATTGGGCGAAGCTAGAAATGGAATCGAAGAAGGCACTCGATTAACTGATTAGATAATTAGGTAAAGCAGGCTTCCACTTAGGCCCCAATTGACCAAACTGGGGCTGTGCATAATTGACGCCGTAACAATTTAGCAGTCCTAACTTTGTGTATGCACAATATCAATACCTAAAAGTTCAGTCTTTGCTCAAAGCTGGGAAAAGCATCAGGCCCATCCTGAAACTATACCTACGACACCTATAAAGTGTTTGAGGTGCCTGAATGAGAATGTATCAAAAGTGTCGTGTAACTGATTGTGTACAAATAAATCTTGCTCATCTGATTTTCGAGAGAAAAGTAGTCGTCTCTATCAAACTATAATTGTAGACAAAACATCAACAACTACAAAGATTATTAGCTTCAGCTGTATACATTTTTTATTTCCTTCATTTATGTTTATTATTACCTGCAATTTGCAACTTACAAGCAATGCTGTCAAGAAGCTTTTTGTAGCTGACATATCAAGCCATTTCCAGTCTTGGAATACATCTGGCTAATCAAAATGAGGTGTAACTTTTAAAAGATGAATGGGTAAATAGTCGAGATCTTCTCTACGTAATATACTGCCATTTTGTGTGAATGTGCGCAAATACACGACTGTTATGATTTCTGTGAATGAAAGTGACGGATATTAAAGATGGAATAAACACACGAAACTGTGCCGGTGCTTGATTTAAAATATAAGCAGATGCAGATGCGCCGATTGCAGTTGCCCTGTCCATTTATTAAATGCCAAACGTCAAAAAGAACTGCCTTCACAATCAGGGCTGATGACAAGACTATCCACCTCCCACGAAACACTCTCTGAGATTAGGCTTACACAGAAAACAAATCCAGTACCACCAACGTACTGAATCATTTTGCCGGACCAAATCGCAAGGAAGATGAAACCCACACCAGGTCGCTGGCGAGCTTGATGGCCAGAGCGAGAGAAAAGAGAATTTACGGATAGGACAGGAGATGGAGATGAAGACACATCGGCCCAATATACTTTCATCACCTTGGTAATTGGAGTGATGAGGCCATTGTGACGTCAATGCACACAGTGCAAGGTTCAGTTCTTACTTTTTATTCCCCTTTTTGCAGAAGAGCACAAGACCATAATCTCGGTGACCTATGAACTCTCCTCACTTTGATTAGAATCTCAAACCTAGTAAAATGAAATCACGAGCCATCAAAATTGGAACCCCTTTCATTTCTGTAATATCTTCTCGTGCAATAACGGCGACGGGAAACCTAGCATGTACACATGTAATTGAATAAGGATGAAAACGAGCGTGTGTTGTGTCTAGGTTTTATGTTGGCACAATTGCATTAAAGAGAGCTTTATATTGAATTAAATATATAATGGTGGCAGAAATGGCTTATGACGAAGGCGTAAAATTCACTGCAGTGGCTCCCAGGTTGTCTGGTGGATTTTCGCCGATTACCAGCTTTATTTTAACTAGGAGAGGGACTAATTTGCATTTTAAACATTATACTTAATGGATCCTAAGTGTGCAGGTAATGCTCAGGTTATCAGACCGTGATATCAGATCCAGCAGGGTTATTATGGGGCGGGCAAGTGCCTTTTCACATATAGCATGGACCTATCACGAAATCTCCCCTCGCTTCACTTTATGTGTGCAATCTTGTTTGCATATATGATCTGATAGAGTAAATGTTAACCAGCCTGGATCGTTTTCCCCACTTATCAGTATTGATAGAAAACATTTCACAACTTTTCACTTTCACTTTCATTTCGAGAATTTAGCGCATATCTCGTGCATACATCACGAATTGGGAGGCCAACTGATTTCACGGTTTAAGGCTGGTTCATATTTCAGGCGACCGCGAAATTGAAGCGAATTTTATATTAAAAATTTTCGTGGCAAGGTATTCCCTATAGTCAAAACTGTTCGACTGACTAGAATTGTGTTCAGCTTTTACACATTTCCAGCACGAATATTTGATTTGGCGTCAAAAGTTTGCCTTTGCTTTTACTTTTGCACCGAGTATGCACCGGCCTTTACCCTGACATATCTACATACCCCATCAGATTACTAATCAGCTCGAACGTTGAAACTGTCCATGAAACCCAACTTTTTGCAATTTGTTTTGCCCATGGCACGCTTAGAATGTCAAATCCTTTGACCACTAAGAATTAAAAAAAAAGTTTTTCCCCCAACGTTTGCCTAAAAAGCCACTTTTGAAAACTGCACAATGATGGGATTTCCCTGTAAGCTTCATTGGGGTACAGCAAATCGAATGAGTGCGCTTTTTTAATCAACTACGAATACGTTTTCAGTCAAAAGGAAAGTCAGAAGTAAGGGAAACCAAAATTACGCCCAAAAATGAGAAATTCTTCCCGTTACCGCAATGTACCGCGTTTAAACCCGATTCGACTACCCACAGCTGTTCACAAACGAGCCTTTTACCCAAAATGTCCCTGTTCGGAATGGGGCCGACATGGATTATGGTTTTTACCAGATTGAGAACGCGTTGAATTGAAGTGGGCTTCTGCCCTGGAATAAAATAAACTTCAAGGCTACAAATGAATTTTTACAAGAAAAATGATAACCTTTGAATATAGATCTTTTTGAAGAGGACAGAACCTGAAAAAGTACTCGCCGGGATACGACCCAAGAAAATCCACAATACTAATCCTTTTCCTTACCTACTACATTACACAAGCCGGTGCAACCGAAAACTCTGTTTTCCTCCTTCTGTGTCCATGACGCCACATAATGACGCTATTACATAATTCCGGGAATACTACAACGCATTTCAGTGAAGTTTCGAACAGCGGCATTTCTCCGTAGAAGCCTGTTTGTTAGCAGCGGTGGGTAGTCTGATCGGGTGGCCGTTAAGTACTCTCAACTTGACCCGCACTGCCATTTTAATTAAACCACCCTTGATTCACGCTACCAATTTGGGTAGCTAACCTTCATTCGCATAGACCTATACCAGAGTCAGTGAAACGAGGAAGACAGGTTATTTTGAAACAATTAACTACATGCCGTACATATAGAACAAAAAGTGCATTAAATACCAATTGCTAATAGCATTTCCACAAGTGTTTTTTTTAAGAGATTGACCAGCAGCGTAACATGATTTGAGGCTGCGTTTCTTAATTTACATACATGTATTTGGTTGATACTTATCTCCGACTGGAACTCTAAGGCCAAACCTATAACCCCAAAATATTTCTTCATACATAATGCTTTTATTCGTTCATGTCACTTTTTGGAAAAGCTAAAGTTCATGAAGCTATTTTGGAAACAACTTTGAAGCACTTAATTTGGTTATTGTCTCGGCCCAAATCACCCCCAGTTAGCTATGTCAAGACCCCATATAGCGCTGTAGAAGTTGGGAAACAGGTGCTCACAAAGTAAGCTGAATATCTGGTAAAAATGATGTGGTTGATGAATACAAAATGGGCCAAGAACGTTAAGGTTTGGGCAAGGAGTGAGAAAAAAAGAAGATGCTTGACGTCTTATCAGACGTGGGAAACTACTCAGATATCAATAGGGCAGAAAACGCCGTAGAAGCTTCTGAAACTGTTTCCCTCGATCGGTACATTGCCGGTTGTATCTTGACTGTATGCTGATTGACATAGTATTGAAAATAGACTTGAAAGTATCAAGTGCATACCCGCACTCTAGTCAGTGACGTAAATCTGTGTTGGAAAATGGGTGGACAGGGGATGGAGAAAGGTGTGGGGGGGATGACTTGCCCCGCCATGGAAATTTGAAGGGGGGGGGGCGCCGTATACACTACATCGAGGGCAATGTTCATGATAAAGATGTACATCTGTGTATCAAATTCATGCAGAATCTCACATCAGAATGGTATATTTGTAGCTTTTCAAAGTTGTTTTCCTATTTAGTGATATAGCAAACATTTTATGTCATTGAAAAATCTCGAAAGTTATTCATAATCCGCTATATTTTTTTGCTCATCACAAAAACGTGGGGATGATTTAATAGCCCATTTTCCATCCCCAAAAAGTGGGGAGGGGATTTATACCCCCATCTCCCTGGGATTTACGCCCATGACTCCAGTATACGTTCTTGCGAAAGTCACAAGTCATAACGACACCAAAATGCTGGTCAATTTCATACATTTAATCAGCTTGTGTGATATAGGGGTGGGGCTCAAGCTGAGTCTGGCTACCATTATTACACGAGGACCGCCATTTTGAATACCTGCACCAGGCAGTGCGTCATTTCATAGTGACGTCACTCTGATGAGACGTCAAGCAATAGCAGCAGCGCAAGACTTATTCCGCCCACGGGAAGCGCATCTCCGTCAGATTATGTGGCGCGTATTGCGGATATGGAAACAGGTGCGACAGGCATAACTTATCATTCCATAGGACTGATCGGCTGCGGGGGAATTATCTCTCGCGAGGTGTGCAGGACCCAAAGGTATCACACTTAGGCCTAACAGTCTCCAGTCTCAGCTAGAAAATGTGGCACATCCTTGTGAAGTCACCGAAATGACGTTTCGATTGCTCATGAATTTATGTTAACAAAACTTTTTAGTTCTAGCAGTCTATAGGTCTAGCAGAACCTTGTCAAAGTAAAGTGAGCATCTCTGCGAATAAATCAACACATTATCCTTTGGACCAATGAGAGTGTACACTGGAAATTTGAGTTTCCCAAAATGACGCCCCTTCCTCTTTTTGTGTTTGGCCAGGGCGCAACAGCTACTTGCACAGCGAAAAATCTGTTGGTTTGGGGGATTTACCAGAAATATGATTTTCAGAACGAAGATGAATGTGGGGTTGGTAGCACTGACTATCACTGATATTTTCAGGTGCCACTGATGAAGTTTGTGAGTCCCTATTTTGTGCATACCGCACGCGGCCGCATTCGTGGCATTTTTCTTGCAGCTTCCATCGTACGTTTAGGTTAAATTAGGAATAATATTTATGTGTTGGCCTTGGCATTATGTTTCTATTCTCTTTCGTTACTTTCTTTTTGGGGTCTTGAGGAAAGCTCCCCTTTAGTCCCCACGATATTTCGCTCCGTCAAGAGTCTTTTGAGAGCAGTGGAGATTCAACTTACTTTCATACGTATCACTGTGTGTGCGATTCACAATAGTGTGCCTCCAAGAGTTTGCAACGCCTTGACTAATCACACTGCGCGAAATCTATCGACCCACGGCACATTTGGAAAGGGTCGACAGGTTTCGCGCACTGTGATTGGTCAACGAGTTGAAAAGTCTTGGAGGTGCACTATTGTGAATCGCCCGTGTTGAAACAAGATCTAAATACTTGGCACTCCTTATTAAATTCTTCTTCTGAAGAAAAATACTGGCCACTACTTTGTCCAAACAGCTTTGTAACATGAAAAACAAAGTACATGTATAAAGTGAAACCTACACCGAGAAACGGTAGAGCAGTTCGATACAAAGCTTGGGAGGCGCCCTCGTTCTACCTCGAATGACATCATGCTGTGGCTCGTGAATATGAAAATCTTCATCAGCATAAAATCCTAAATATTGAAATTTCTCTCTTTAACTGCTACAGAGAAGGTGGAAAGTCATGGTAACCTTTAAAGTTGTGCCTCAAATAATTAAAAGCCTGTTGTTTGGTGCCTTTAAGGGGAGAAAAGCCTTTTTGAACCCAGGCGGGAAGTTATCACTGAGTGAAAACTAATTAGACAGACTGTGGCAGCGACTGATGAACCGAACTAACGTTATGTTTATAATACAGGGAATCAAACCGGGGATAATGGAAGTATAAAACGTGCTAATAACTGTAACCTATCTACTTGTCATGTCAAAGTGTAATGTGGATGGCATTTCCCTTTATACAGTGCTGTGAGCTTTTACATAGGAAGGGGTGCGCCGTCTTGAAGAGTGCTGTACGCTAGTGTGTCATTTAAGACGAGGTGCGCTTACCGCGTGATGTAAGTACTATATTCATTTTCAGCGAACACCAGGAGTTAGAATGACAACGAACACCCAACAGTGAAAGGAATTGAGCTTGGTCCAGGCACCTCTCAGCGTCTGATTTGGAGGTAAGAAGCAATCAGAGAGTATTGAGGGGTAAGAAGATGGACCCGGACGAAACAAAAACAAGACGGGTAGAAAGGAGAAAAAATTGTCTGTGCCCGGCATGTCCGTTGGCGCGCGTGCGAGGTTCCGACACCTGCCGGGCTGAGGGCTAATTATAGCGGAAGTGTTAGAATAATTTGGGCCGGTGAAATTGGATAGCGACTGATTATCCACAGGGACAGGTATGTGATTGAGGAAGATAGCGGATGGAGTGGAGGGAGGGAGGTTGACAGCACACGGCCAGGCGGAGGGGGTCATTCACTTGAAAGTGCTGGGGAGAATGATGATAAGTGACAGAGAAGAGATGCAGTAGGGTGGATATCAGTGGCCAAAATCGTCGTGCTGAGCGAAGATGGCTTTTGCTTCTTAGAGCAGGCTTGTTGCTAATATTTCAATACTATGCATGGAATATACAGGTTTTCGTACAAGGTAGCAGTGGAATTCTGGACAAAAGAAGCGTTACAAAAACTATGGTGTAAATTCAACATCCTCGATATTCGTAAAGGGCAACACCTGACTGGGGTTCTCCTTAATTCTGGATTCTGAGCGTGTTGATTCAGCACCAACTTTATTCTACAGTATTTGAAATAAAGGTACTAGATCAGTTATCATATAAGCACTTCTGATATTAGCGATGAGTAAATATAGACTTCGAATCAGGTGGACATTCCGAAAGGAAGAAATATTTGTTTGAAATTTGGTGAGAAGGCTGAAAGAACTCCTGAGATGCAGTTAACTACAGGAAGAAAATGGCATGACTATCTGATGTGTAAGTCATAGCAACTTTCTGGATATATCACATTAACGTTTACGAATTAATAGACGAAATGCCAACAATAAAAAAAGAAAAGAAAAGAAAGAAAGAAAGAAAGATTTATCCGTGTTCATAATTGAAGGATGACTTACACGTGGATAGACAGAAAAAAATGTCCTTAGCACCACTCAAATTAATTAAGTAACAGAGATCTTGATGGAAACCTATCCCATACTTCTTACAGAAGCAATCTAGTACTGGCGGATCACATAGACGTTTTCGCGAGGGATCGCTGGTGGTTTATCTCAAACCACCGACAATACTCACTGGAAAAAAGAATGGATCCCAATGGCGCGAAAATTTCAGGGAAGAAAGCTTCAAACTGAATAGGGGTGCACTCCACCGGTGCGAGCGGAATGCAGCTGAGAGCAGGTGATGATGAATAGGATCAGTTGGATGATCAGACCCTCAGCTCGAGGAAGAGAGACCGGGAGAGGGAAAGGAGGGCAAATTCAATCTGTTGGCTGCTAATCGGTCACTCTTTACGACGCTGATTGGTAAAGATGAGGCTGACGAGAAGGGGGAGAGAACAGCCTCGGAGACGATGGGCGCACAGGGTGTTGAAAATGGATGGGATTTAGGCGGGGAGGGAGGGGGCGAATCAGAGTGAGACAGGGGATAAGAGATGGAGGCAAAACAAGGAGTGATTTAATTTGATGGGAATTTCAGCCTCGGTGTGCGAGCACAATTAAGGCGGATAGATTGGCACTATTAGGCGGAGGTTTCTTTCTTTAAGGAAAGCGAAAGGCAATTTTGAACTACAAGCGAAAGGTGGAATAGAAAACAAAGTCGGGTGCTGAAATACGGGGATTTGGAGAGTTTTAACATTCTTTATTAATATGCGAAGAACGGAGAATGGGCTCAGCTTTTTGTGTGTGTGTGTGTGTTTAGAAGGGAGGCCTGAAGGTGAGCGTGTCTAGTATGATTATAAGCCCAGAGTCAATGAAGCACAGTAAGTGGAGTGTTGAAACGCCAAACTTCATGTTACCAAGTGAGGGCGCTGCAGCACTCGCACTACTGAAAACAAAGGTTTTTACGGACGAGATCAGCAGGCCTGAAGATCCGTCGCATTATGCCGCATCGTAAATCCCTTTCGTATTGAAGTTTTACAAGATGTGCTACTACTCTGACGGAGTCCAACTTCGGCTAATTGCCTAAGTAAAGGGCCCACACAATGTAAGTTTTCAGGCAGTCCTTGTAAATACACCACATTCACCTTATTTGGCGTGTTCCATTTTGTCATTTGAAGTATTTCAGAACCTCTTTGGTTTTAGTGACAATGCTAATTGCATACTCGAGTACAGTGACATATCATTTTAGGAAAAACCCTTAACGTTACAGCAATTTCAGAGCGTCAAAATTTCAAAGAATTTGTGATATATCTCTGAGTAGCATTTCCTTTTCTTTGCAGATTTATACCTGACAGTTGACAGGTGGGAAATTTTCCCCACAAATATTATACAATGAGCACATTTGTTCCTCCTCACGGCGTGAATATTGTCGTCCTAAAACTACATCACAGTGCTGAAACACTGAAATGAAAAGAACGTACATTTTTCAACAAGATTAACCAAAACAAACACGTTCACCAGTTTCAACAACTCACAAAATAGATCGGGCGTTGGCAAAAGTGGAAGGACCCACGCTACCCTGTTAACTCAATTACACCTATAATGACTACATCATCATTTCCAAATTCCCCTGCAGTTAGCCTTAAACCTATAAAGTAAACCAATCGGAGTGTTCAAATGACTAATGACTGCTGAATCTAGAGACGCGTTCGGAAAATCTGGTTCCTTATCCAAATATCAAAAACAACAGGAAATACTCAATAAATGTTGAATATTTAAGAATTAAGTGCAAAGAAGGTGAAGGTGGTCATGTTTGACCGCCTTGTCATACCAATCGTGCTTACATGGGCAAGCAGCGATATTCAAAGCACCCACTACTCGCAGAATCGAATAATTACACATTGGGATGATAAAACGCAAAAACCAATATTGACAACAGCACGTATATGTATAGCGCACTAGTCTGATTATATGCTCAGCGCCGGCCGATGAGTCACCCCGCTTGCACAAGGGGTGAAGTTGACGGCCAGCAGCCTACTTGCATAATGCCGAGCGTTTTTGGTAACTTTCTTCAGTGCAGGAATCCACTTGGGAGATTTGAACACGGGGAGAACTACCGGCGAGCGTGCTGCAGAATGGTGTATTATAGGAGTCGGGTGCCGCTGAGCCCGGTGTCCATCTCCATTTGACCGTGACGCAAACGCCGTGGAAGGATAGCCAGGAGATATCATTACGGGGAAGTAAAGTCAATGATTTCCCGAGGAATAACGTTGGGATTGCATTCAACTGAATTAGCCTACTCCAATCTGGCTAGAATATTTAACGATAATATGATGCACTTGTAGTTCATGATATTATGCACGGGATGGAAACGAATTGCAAAGAGCATGGTGCCAATGTAAATTAAAATAACGCATACAGTATTTTTTTTAATTTCTTTATAATCCTGGAGAAATCATTAACAATTTTTAAAAATCAAATTCGCTCCAAAATGTAGCCTGGAGCCGAATACAATACAAATACACACAACATAAATTGTAGGTGAGAACTACAATAAGAATATTTATTGGCAGTAGTTTTCTTTTGATTGTTCCTTTATGATCTGCTGTTGACCTTTCTGAAGAAAATCCAAATTTGTGGATGCTGTCATGACAGTGAATATGAAAGTCCACAATACCCGTGCAGAATGACAAAATACACAGAGAAGCGTCAGGCAATTTGTCTCTTCACATCAACCTGCAATGGGCGCCACTCCGCTTCTTGAAGACAGATCTGCGAAGTTATGGCTCTGTTTCGAAATTAACATCATCGAAATCTTGACAATTATGTTGCTTGGGCCATGAAGTGTACAAAATAGAATTGTGCGGAACACAGTCTCCGTGCAGGCTCGGGTTCTAATTTATTAATAGAATGCGTTCAAACGCCAAGGAAAGTTCTCGGCGATTTTTTTCACCTCCATGCTTGCGATTATCATACAGCCAAGCTTGGCAAGTGAAAATCCATTATCACCAAGATGCCGTGCTGGATTTCATAATCTTTTGCCACATCTCCTTGTTCCTGCAATTACATTAGAATTAATATTAGAGATAAGTGCACAAAACAGTCAGATATATAGTGACTGGAAAAAATGCAGGAAACATGATCAGAGAGAATAACTAGAGGCGCTCACTTTTCATGCTCTGCGCGCCGACATGTTTCGCGTCACATTATTACTGAGCGGGGGGGGGAGAGAAAAAATTCCACTTTGGCTCTTCCGTATCTGCAGTGCAGTGCGTGTAACGTCTTTTATACAGATGACATGCCGACACACAGACCGCGGGTAGATGGTGTGAATAGCGATAATTATCTCGGGGAGGGAAGCGGCAATTTTCTATGCTCGATTTCGTGGCCGTTTGTTGGGAAACAAAACGGTCGGAGAGCAGGAATAAGAGTACGAAATGCACTTTCAATTCGACTGATTGAGCACGCGCCGTCGGGAACTTGATCAGAGGATGGTTTCGGACAGAGTGTGCAGATTTTAAGGAGGTGCAGTTGAACTGTTTAATGGCTGATGTACATGATGAGACGTGTGCATTATGTAATTCTAGGGTGCACCTTTTTAGCTTTAAATTGTAACTACGAAATATCCTGGTTTAAAATGCTCCTTAACCAATAGAATTAAGTGCCTTGCTTGCTAAGAATTATATATTTGCAAAATCTTCACACACTGTTTGACTCAAATGAAAAAAAACAATCCGTAAATCGAGTGGTCAGGCACGCGTGTCCCTAAATGGACAAAATATTGGCCACAAATGTTACAATAATAACCAATGAACTGTTAAACGTTGTTATCTCAGCCCCCAAAATAACAAAATATAATTATCCACCGCAAGTTTGGTAATCGATTCTCGCATAGGCGCCATTAGACCAAATAAACATTGTTGTAATCGATTACGTGAAGTAGCATCTGCATTACTGCAGTCCTCGATCTCAGTAATTTGATTTACAAGCAGCTAAAATCGCAGAAATTTCGGGTCGATTAAAACAAGCTGAAACCGCGTAGAGGGAGCAGTACTGATATGAAAATTACAAAACTGTTTCTACTCAGTCACAACTAAATCCAGTTTCGATGACAAGTAAAAGTACTTTCTCCGAAACTCTGAGGAAAGTCTTGTCGAATGCCGACAAAAATGTAGGCCTAATTCAAAATGTGTCACAGCATGTAGAGTTGATTGTGTTGTTCTTGGATTGTGATTTTCTTTCCACATTCAACATCGACAGCACAGCTATGATACTGGTTTAAAGCAGATCACACAACCTACAGCTGGCCATTGAACGACATATAAATGCTGTTACACATTAATGTTTCCATGCTGTCATAAAACTTAATCGAAGTATGTAGTTCAGACATCATGGAAAACTACATCACTACAGTTAATAACGTATTAAAAGGAGACAAGCTAAATCCTCTGAAGCCACTCGAACTCACAGTTAAGTTCGTTTCTGACATAAAGGAAGATTCACAAGTTATCTCACCAGTCTTCCAATGAAGGAATCTATCGGAACATTTCTTGCAAAGATAAATGAGACAATAGTAGGCCATAAAAGGTCGGCGGCCATCTAATTTACACTGATTTGAGCAAAGCAGCATCTAATAAAAAAGCCAGGAAATAATATTACACTGAGCGGAACCCGTGCAAAGATCAAAGAATGGCAAATAAAACCCTATCGTTCTGTCTTGGAACAATGACTCCAGAACTGACGCGACTAGCTTTTCATTGTGTCAAATGGAAGGGTGGAGAAGGGGAAAAAGAGATGTTTTGCTCCCATCCATGGCGACCTTGGTCTGGGCATAAACTTGAGCTTCTGTCATGCAGTGCAGAGAAGTGGCCATTACGGCGCGCACTTCAATAACGACCGCACCAAAGACATCTCAAGGACGACTTGGAAGAAAGCTTCATTGTCAGAAAACGAATTTCTAAATGGCCTAAACCATGAGTTAATCAACCTGTCTTCAGCCATGTAGATTCATGACAATCATATGCTGTGAAAGTCGTCGACAGACTCATGTTTATTTTCACAAACACCAAAAAACGGCCAATCATAAAACCAATAACTAGTCCTGCACGTGCCATTCCAAATTCCTTACATAAACATGTACTCATTCACATAGATACAACAAGAAAATTTAATATCAGATCCACAAAAACGCCTGACTTAAAAGACTTTCTTCGAGCACATTGAACGGACTGTGTCCAGCCTAAAGCTATAAATCACATGGCGTTTTCTGTTTCCAAGAGACAGGGAGAACAAAAAAGGGAGGAGAAAAAATAGAGAGAGAGAGAGACAGGCAGAGAGACAGAATAAAGAGGCAACATTTGATGCCCAGCTGTTGTCGAATGCGGGCATCTGATTTAGGCCCTTAGGTTTCGTTTTTATTACAGTCGGGCTCAGTTTACAAGGCTTATACGCAGAGGTTTTGTCTGCTGACTACAGTACAAATTGGAATTCGCTGCGATTGCTACTTTGCCCATGATTTTCTTTATTGTTTTTTTTCTCCAACAAAAAGCCGATGGTTGTGTGCACCTTTCCTTCAAATCGATGCATTGCCAGCGTATGCTTCCCCACAAAAGGCCATTTACATTATTTGGTAGACTGTCTATAATAGATACCGTACAAGATGGTCAAAACGAGCCTGTGTGAAAACAATATGGCATTACAACTCGTGCGTCTAAATGTTAATTAAGGCATTGCTATATGAAATAATAGGAATATCAGAAATGCAGGATTTTATTCAACCCACGTCTCTACTCATAGCAGGGAAAATGAAAACAATTCTGGCCTATTTATATCTTCAGTCATGAACCGCGTTTCTGATATTCTGGAATCTTTGTAATATTATGCTTCAGGTATAATATGCACACTCGCTTTCCCCAAGGGTGCAAAACTGCGCGTGTTTGTGAGCCTCTTCTAAGCGCGAATACGCACGCGTCATTAATTCCGATGGCATGTAGCCGCTTGAGCATCTTCGGTAATGTTACTGATCGATTTCGTTTTCTCCAAAGGCTCACTCACACCTTGCCTACGTCGTCACACCATACCACGACACCTGGGTAGCGGTAGGGAGAACATGAGGGATGTGATTCACACATCGAGGGGGTAGGTAGTATTTAGGGAGAAAAAAACTGAATGTGATCACCGTAAGTACCCTACAATCTGCAAACAGCACCGTTTTTGTACAACCAACCCGTGACATGATACGCAGTATTCTGTAACCAAACCTGCACCGAATTATACCACAGACACCCGGGTGATATGAATTTTACAAGTTTTAGCGTTCTGTACCATCAATTGCGTCATTCTATACTTCCCTAGCGATCGACCAATCACGCAGATAATACGTCAGTGACCAATAGCCGAACACGAATTATAATGAGCTTTGTGACGCAGATTACGGCAACAAAAATATGTTCCAGCCACTGTCATTTCTTTTGATCAATACGACCTACTTTCTCTTGACTCAGGTCCCTGGCGAAGATGCTACACGGATACTGTTTTCAAGAAGGCTTCGAGGATCTCTGTTCAAAATCTGCAACTGTCGTAGATTAATGAAATGTTACCGGACAAATAGCTGTGTATAGAGTTTAATGGGGGTTTGGTCTTACTTTGAATAAAACATGACTCAGACATCTAATTAGACGGCAGTGGTAATACAAGTTTTATAAATAGCTGTTATCGTGTCTCACACCACACGTCAACACTCTTTTTGCATAAGCAACGGCAAACGACACGGAAAAGCTGGATCCTTGCATTCAAGTACCCAATGCGTATCAGGTTTTCTAAATTTATCATCACTTAATTGACTTAAGAGATACTTAGGACCAGCGACCAGGCCTAGCAGTAAGCACCAAATTTCGTGCTCTTAAAAATAACTCCTGCTTCGATGCACCCGTTTACACCTTGTGCAACCAATATGTGTATCATATACCTAGAATCAGTTGCCTCTTGGGCAGGTGTACAATTTGCCACCGTAAGAGGGCGCTGTGGCCTTGTAGCTTCTAATCGGATAGTCTACACACATCGGAAAAAAGTCGTTGAGTGCTGGATGGATAAGGTTATTTAGATGTTAGAATTGGCTCCATTTTTACTGTAAATTCAGATTAGATGAATAGTACATGTTCAAGCGATTAGGTCAGTGTCCTTTTGACACAAAACGCAATAGATGTGTCCATGTGTTTTTTCCCGCCACAATCTTCTAAACGTTTCTTTTCAAGCATTCGGCCCTTTGGGAATATCACTTTGTGTCAGTTCTCCGGTCTTCGTGTCGAGTTACCTGCCGAAAACCAACAAACAAAACCACCACCCACGTCACAGAACGCGACACTCCACTTCGACTGGGGGATTGAGGCGATAAATTCTCTGGGAAATGAGCGATTGCAGCGGCAGAGGACGACCCAGAGAATGACCTCTCGCACGGGCGGCCACCAATGACAGCGCAATTATACCCCGTGGTGCAGCTGGCAAGAAAGGTGTAGTCGTTCCAATTTTAAGTGGGTTCCAATTTGCAAGGACGGTTTTAAGACGCCCTTTTTGAACGTCAATTCACACATGTAGTACTTAACAGCGCTTACCACCATACAAATAATCTAGGAGCGCTTTATAGTTGCTACCCCGCTGGGAAGACCAGTCGGCAGTATCAGCGCACATTGTCTCTGTCCTCACAGGTACCCACTTTGAACCCATACACACCAGAGTGGAGGGAGTAAAGTTGGGATACAGTGACTTGCCCTAGGTCACAACATGTTGCTGACAGCTGGATGTGAACCTCTGATCGGGAATCACAAAGCTGTGACAACTTCTGCCACAAACCGGCTTCGAGGCATTAGGCCTCGCAAATCCGATATTGCGCATTATAGCATTTCATCTGGGTCCGAAGTGCTTTCAGTCTGAAGAGTTACATCTCTGTGAATGGTGAGGAGACAACTTTTGTGTTGGGTAAAAACATTGTGATGTTGGGGGGAAAAGGAAGACTAAACAAAAAAATAGTTCGTAAAAGTTGAGCTAGTTAATGACAAGGCTTTAATCATTTAGATCTATCATTTGTACACTTGCATAATATATTACCTATAACACACACAGGAAAATAAAAATATGAAATATTCATAGTTCTACTAAGGGTTAAGATTTCTTTAAACGCCTCGCCTGCATTGGATTAAGTAAAACTGAAATAAGCCCCCCCAACCAAAAAAACCCAAAAATTCTGAACATCGTTCGAAAGACGCCTGACGAAAATCAAAATTCAGTTTTGACCCTTTCAGCCAGGTCTAACAGGCTTGGTTTTTATGCTGACTCCACACTCTATCCCTTGACATACATAAATCATATTACCTACGCTAAAGTCATTATCCTTCAGTTTCGTCTGCACACTTGAATCGAACTCTCCCAAAAGCGCGTCAAGACTGGATAGGAAAAGTTCAAGAATACGAAAAAAAATCAAGCGGGAACTCATTAAATCACGGTAAGGGAAACGCTCACTTCAGAATGGAGACTCAGAGGCCCCTGGATGGTGTGAAAAAGTGATTAAAAAGTCCGTGCATCGCTATGCGCTATACGTCAGCCATGCTGTTGAGGGCCATGGAGTACAACACTCTAGTGACGTCACCAGGCCAGCGTGTATTTCATTCTGAAAAAAGGTGTTTGTGGTCACAGCTTATGCAAAGAATTGTGCATCATACAAATGGTCATTTTTGAGCCAAAATAGCCACATCCGCAACGCATTTTTCCTTTTTCACATCCTTTTTTTGTTAGTGCATTTGTGCACTGACTGGGCCCATGGCGCCTTCAGTCATTCGCCCTCGCTAGTCTAAGCCGGTGGCTAGCCCCTGGTTGGCATCCACCGTCATTAAAGTGGAAGCTGAGTTCACGGGCTATAATTTTTGGATGGGCAGCCATTCCTCAGAGTTGGTTTGCTCGAGCAAAACGAAAGCGACAGGGGTATGAATTACGCTCTTGTAAATACGAATCCGGCTTTAATGAAGGATGCTATATAAACAGTGGCGGATTTATTGTCTCTTTTGGTTAACTGAACGAGCAAACAGACCCGAATCTGACCCGACAGATAATCACAACAGAAGGGACCTCATGATGTTAAAAAGAAGTACCAAAAATGCAATCCCTTAGATGTCTTCGTATTTCAAGGCGGTCACTGACGAGCGAATTAGCATAGAAGAGCATGGAAGCTTATACGTGTATATTAATTTATACGCGTACTAGAAGATAACCACAAAATGAAAAAAATATAAAGAAAATCAATCTGAGCTATATTTAATTTCATTTGCTATGAAAAGCTGTATTAGTTCGTGGGTATGACGGATTTGTACGTTATTTTGTTCAGATGTTTGTTTGCTTGGTCTTAACCCAAAATCTCCCCGAGAAGCATATGCATTTAAGTGCATGCTCGCATTTATTCACATCGATTTTTTAAATCTTAAAACTAAGCACCAACAAAACCACCAGAAGATCCCCAGGAGCTCAATGCAAACGTGAACAGTTCCTTCAACTGCCCTGCAAATTACATGAACATAGTCCACGACATATCTGAAGCGTCCGCAAGCGCCAGGAATAAAAAAGGACAAAACTGTGGCGCATGGCCTTGATCTCCCAAAGGTGAATCAACTCTTTGGCCATAATCGTTTACCTCTCCGTCCATTAGCTCATACAGAAAATTATGCATAACTGTCTTACATCGCTGCGTTTGATCATATTTTGATTTCCGATCGATTAGCAACCAGCCAAGTGAAAACTCTGTAATTAATTTTTCTCCCACTTATTTAAAAAAAAAGATTTCATGAAGAAGTTAGCGGATACCATTGATTAAGTCAGGCCTTTAAGCAAAATTGAACTCTCCGGGTGCCACTCGTTTAACAGTCATTGCAGACTCTATGTACACATATTAACAACAGTCTTGATGTATGTCATTCGGTGGCTACGTAAAGAGATTACTGAAGGTGTAGGCCTATAACATTCCCGTGCAGATCTCTCAGCAAGTCACAACTCCCCGAAACACCAGTATGGCAAGTGTGCGAGTACCGACACCACACTAGTGTTTTTTTATTTACTATTGCCCACCAAAATGCTACTGATTCACAAAACACTAACCTTTACGGTCGAGTTTACTGACGCGCTAAAATATTTCTAACTTTGCAATTACAAGATTTCGGGTAGTTTGTACCGTATTACGAAACGTCAAGGTGAAAAATATTTAGCAAATGCATTTAAATAACGTAGCAAATGCATTTAAATAACGTGGTAAATACTTCCTAGCGGTTGTTAGAAGAAAGATTATGTTTTAAGTGGCGGGACAAATTCCTCAAAAACCCACACGACCGAGACACGCTTCCTGCGAATATTACGAAAACGGTCAAGCATATGCTATTTAACTTGCATTGCATGCCTTTGGTGACCAGGTTAATTACATTTTGCCAGTTTTCGTCACCAAAATGTTTCATCGCTTTTGTTTTCAATACAAGAAAGCACTAATACACGTTAAGATGGAAACTGCACAGCGGTCTTGAAAAAAATGCCTTGAAATTTTACGCGGTATTTGGCCCTTGGTAAATTGGGTATCGATGACTGTCTTTGGTGTCAATTGACGACTTCTTGGACCATAGGATGAGATGCACCTTGAGGAATGCAGGGGAAAAATGGAATTTGATGACAAAGGAGAAAGAAACAGGAGAGCAAAAACGGACGCTAGGCGCCATTTTGATTCGATTAGCTTTTAATACCGAGACTCTTAAGTGCCCGTCCACAATTTCCAGTCAGCCCCACGCGTACTGATACTCGGATCGCATTTTTTAAGGAGTAGCTCACGCGAGAGAGGAATTTAATTTTGTGGTTGAAAACTGACTGTCTTGGCATTTCGACAAAATACATCATCTTGAATTTTGCATATGCATACATGTTTCCACAGTACAGTGGTCAAACAGGACGGATCAGTAGAACAACATGGCACGTTGAACGAACCCAACTTTCGCTTGGCATTTCCCCTTTCTGAGGCACAAATATATATATATAAGTGGTGGGTAGTCGAAATGTGTAAACTTAAGAGAGTCCCATCATTTTGTCACAATCTGATTGTGTGTGAATGGAGCATACATATATGAGTTTGATTTCAGCGATTAGCTTTCTCATAATTCAAATTTCACTTCTCTCTGTCACATATGTAAAAGTAGGACATCTTACGTTCGTCATGGGGGAATACATTTAAATCACAGTCTGTGTTGTTTTTTTAAATTTAAATACCCCATCTGACCTTTTCAAGCGCTTAAATTTCATGTCTGTCGAACAGGATTAAAAACACACTATTTCCACATTTTACTTATACCTCACGTTGCATTTCATGGTTCATGCATGCGTCGTGCATCATCCCCTTTACAGTTTCATTCAGTCAGTTGTAGTACATATCGGAAATTTACACAGTTTCATTTTCATTTGGCTTCATATAAATTATTAATGCAAATTTCCTATGAACAGAATAAACAAGGAAAAGCTTTGGCGACACACTCAGTGCTTAAGAATTTAAAAATTAATTGAAGAATAGCATCAACTGCCGAATGGTAAATCTCTGAACTGATATGACGTCTTCATGCGCTTTACTACGGTCGCACATCCTTTTAAACCAACTAGGGCTCCTAATGCACGAAAACAACCTCAATTTGCTCTCAGAGAAGCCTTGCACACGTCGAAACGTAATACGTTCGGAAAACACACGAGAAATTTACGCCAGAGGGCCAAAAACCGTGCACGATTTAAATCGCTGCGGCACGGACTGAACACCGAACATATAACGCCAGAATGAAATACAATACAATTTCTACACAAAGAAATTAATTATAAGTGGGAAACAGCTACGAAAAACACAAATGCTTTAGTCACTCGAGGCCACTGACCTCGATAAGCGTATGTACATGAATTTAGTCCCCTTTGAGTGTGAGCAGGAAATTAAGGAAAGATTACAGGTTTGAACCGAGATGGAAATGAAGGTGCTATCGTGTAGAGACATCGGCAATAAACCAAACTCGTGCTGTGAAAATGAGATAATCATCAGTGCAATGAATGTGGTGGACTTCTCGCTGGTTGGGGGGCTGGCAGCCCATCTTGGTTATTCATGGGAAATACAAGGTGATTACATGTTATATGTATACAAAAGCTTCTCAAGAATTCCACATCCAACTCTCATATAATGCTTGTGCATTTTCATTGAATATAAAAATTCACAGCATCTGTTTAATTTACCGTATCACCATGTCTTCACAAATGACTTCCTCTCAAGTCCAAAAGAGTCTTTAATCGTAAAATATAATTTGTGGTTTGATAAAGACTGTACTCGACTGCGTTGTAGTATACTAACTGCTGAGCTCGTGACATTTTGAAAATGTAGTTTTCTCTGAACGTGAAAATTCGGATGTTATATACGACGATGGAGAAGATCTTCAAACTGTTCATATACATGCACGTGTAATTCAGTTCAGAGTGGATCAATTATAATACTGCCGTCTCCCTTGTGGGAATTGTGCATAGTATGATGCAGTCGTATTTACCAAATCCGATTATATTCCGTTGAATAATGCAAAATGCTAATGCTCAGCGCTGACTCTTCTTCGTTTTTTAGTCCTCAAAGAATCGCGTTGATTCCCTGCGCACGCCAGACACATAACACCCTGCCATCCTCCTGTTTCATGAATGCGGGCAACCGGGTGCCTCTTGTTGGATGTGTGGCCGGTACGCCAACGCGTTTGACCTGGGGGCGTTCTTGTGTCTTCTGTCACGGGCAAGCCTGCTTGCATGCAGCGCTCGCAAGTTCTTAAACCTCTCCCCCCCCGCCCACGCGTGCCTAGATTATGGAAATTCAGTAAAGCGTTTCAAACAAAGGGAAAAACGGAGAGAAGAAATACAATTGAAGAAATGAAACAAGAAGCAGCATGAAGTGAGGGGGAAAATTCAATCTGCGTTACATGATAGGCCTAGATGATTTCTTGAGAACGCAAAAAAATATACCTCAGAGAGGTATTTTCCAACTGTGGTAAGGCACCATGCCTACACGTATTTAATGCCACTAATTAATTCAAGGCAAAACCTGCTGAAGACAAGGCTGAAACATGATAATAAGTTGGGATACTAATGTCAATTTACGACCGCGATCCCCTTGTGTACTTCAAACTTAATACAACCGACAGGATAACAGTATAGGACGCTTACATCTCGTGGGAACAAGATGGTGATGAGAGGCTTCTACTTTGGCCTCTATTATGTTATAATAACTATGCATAGCTTGCATAGTTTTAAATCTCTGCCATATTTTAAATTTCGAAGAGTTATTTATAATTAACAGCCTTACCCATACAGTATTTTGGTCATATGTTGGATGAAATTACACTATTTTTTTAAGTAAAAGTCTCTCTTTGAAAATCTGACATCCAAAATCTACCACTAACCCTACCCCGTTGGGTATATGTAAAATCATATTGAACCATCCAAACTCAAAATAAGGAAGTGCTTAATACAGCACTTCATACAAAGTGATCGCCTCACGCCTTCAAATTAGTAGCATCAACAAGAACAACGAAAGATCCACTGGTATGATGATAACAACTATACTACATTTAACAAAGTTCTGTACAATTTATAACCCTAAAAATACCCAATTTTAATGTAGCATGACAAACTTAACGCAAGAGAAATGGATCAGTGAGCCCAAATTCTTTAAAACCAGACACCAAGATTGGGGATATATCTAATGAACGTGAAATTAGGAATTTTAATTACTAAGTCAAAACGGTGTGATCACCGATTGGCGATGAGGTGAAGACAGTATTATCAATCAGAAAAATGAAGGATTTTGCATCATACAAAATCCAATTGTACAAAAAGTGTCAAACATTAACATCGCTTGGTGGCGCGATGTGCTTGATGCGAAATTTGGCAAAAAATGCAACATTTTCCCAATCACTTGAGGGCGCAACTGTATACAACAGAGGTTTTTCATGTGGCGTAACATGACTGGCATTCCAGGAAGCGTACCATGTCTGTGGGGGCATGTGCATTTTCGAATCTGGGTATTTCTACTGGCGATTTCACGTACACCAGAATGGCGAGAGACGTCGAAAAGGCCCGCATTTCCACACGCATCTGTGTAACTACATTGAACGGTCTCCGCCAAAAATCACGTGACTGAAAATCCTCTATATCATAATTTACATTATCTAAGAACTTCAGGAGTTCAGCTTCCGTTTAATAGGCCCCAGAAGCTTAAAGCAAACGCACCTGTGACCAAATTGATACTTTGACATGACTACTGTTCTTATTCTACTGAAACCAATACACTCGCCCGTACGAATGATCAATTACTTCTGCGGAAAACTCTAGCTGAAAAGTATTTACTGCAACTCATCGGCCTCACACAGAAAGACGACGTTTGTCCACCCCAAGACAAGCAAGACTACCAATCTAGTCACCCTTGCTACTCATACTCCTTGGCTGCCCGCCACACACTTGGAACAAAGGTGCCTAGTTTTTAAATGTATAGGAAGTAAAGATAAGCCAAGAGAGGGCGCATTTTTCCGAGCAATAGAGGCTAGTTTGGTGAGAAATGCATTTCGCTGGTTCACGAACGACTATGAAATGTACACGTTACGGTCGTGTCGCTACAAAAAAGTGAATACTCCTCACCAACATGGCCCTTGTCAACCCGATGAGGGAGTGAGAGAAAAACCGCGGCATTGTCGTTATGACGGTGCAGCGGCCAGCGGCTGGCAGCCTGCACTTTTAACGATCTAATGACGGGAAATCGAATTTGTAAGCCAAGTTGAGCGAATGAAATCGATTCGGTAAAATCCACCTGCGGGCCTGGCTGGCAAATTGAAGATTTACCATTTTTCACTTTGATTTGTATTCTCATACTCTTTACCTGTTATGACGGATATCGGATAGGCTTCGTATTTCTGACAACGTAGCTTCAAAAGTTCAATCTGTTTAAGAAAGCGCGATGAACCATCTTGTTCGTTATGAATCTTTTCTTCGTATTCCATGAGGGCAAAGAAAGTACACTGTCTTAAGAGCTATAGCTTAACCTATATGTATATATAATTAACAAGAAATGTGTATTATGGACAATTTTGAGAAGGTCAGTTGCTGATCACCACATTGTCGTTAGTGTAAGCTGAATACGGGATGAACAAAGTAATACAAAATGTACACTGCACTACCCAAAATGCCAACGTGATCCATCCTTTATAAAATAATTTTCACGACACACTTATTTTCAAAATTATTTCACTGCGCATTAGATTGCTACATTCTTGATTTCAAAACATAATTTGAAGCCCAAGGAATGGATTAAGCCAACTTGATATCAGATGCCAAAAGTTCAGCCAAAGTATGTAGACACGAACATACATGTAAGTAGGTCTTGACATAAACACCACACTAATAATAAGGCACAACGGACCAGCGAAGCACAGAGGAATCCTCGGCAGAGCACTCGTCAAAGCAATGCGGCTCACATCAGGCCCAGTGGCCGCTGCTGGCATTTCACGGAGGACCGCTCCAGTAGCGATGATTTAATCATGGCCGTACCGTGGGCAGGTGCGAGGCCCTCGTCTATCGAATTAACCCTCGCGGTGGGCTGCACGGCGTATTACGCTCCGCGGATCTCATGCCAATCCCTCATTGATTTTTTTCTGTTTTGATTTGTTTTTAGGGCCTCGCTGTCAGGGCTTTGAGGGTGGCTTTTTGATGTTTGGATGGTGATTTCTCACCATTCGTTTATCTGTGTTCGCTATGATGGTGGGACATTGCCATACAGCCGTTTAGATGTGGTTTTGCCAACATCGATAAGAATATTTTCAGGCATCAACACAATTCTTTTCACGACGCAGATGTGTTTACAATGCATGGGATTTCCAGGTGACCCGATCAATGTATGCGACAACCAGACAACAGTGTTCATGCGTGCCCGTCTGAAGAAAAATAGCATTAACGCTAAGAGGTACCGCACAACATTATTGAAGACAATCCACCAGAGGGCGCCAGAGGTTCACATAATTTGTGTCCACAAAAAAGCACTCGTATCACAAATAGTAAATTCGATTTCCAAGCTAGTCTTAGGTCATCCCTACATTAAAATTAGCACACGACATCCACAGTAAGAGAATGGGAAAAATGGCAACTTGACTGTGTTGCAGTGGAAATCACGGACGTATATTAAAAAAACCTGGACTTGCAACGCCTTTGTATGAAATAGAAGCCAACCAGCGGCCATTTTACCGAGCCGAATACAAATGCGAGGGTTGGCTCGCTACCATTGACGCCAGGGAGAACAAAGGCGGGCATTGCTGGGCAAGCTTTGTATTCGGCTCGGTAAAATGGCTGCTAGTGGATTCAATGATCTCTATAAGCTGATCAAGGGCATTGCGAGTCCAGATTTTTTTATATACGTCCGTGGTGGAAATGTTAAACAGGGCGCAATAAGCCTGAGCGCTAAGATGCGGAGCAAAGGCTGCGCAGCCTCACCGCTCTATTCAGGAATGGAAGATTACAGTTGGGTTGTCGGAGAGAAATTTAATAGACCGATTGCGCCCGCTAAGTCACGTAACAAACAGTGGGTATTACATATCACAAACACGGCTCCCGCCAAAAGCGAAGTGTTTCACAAGTATCATTTACCAAACATAAAGCCGACGGAAGGTACCGTACTCAGACTATTGATGTGCTGGGCACTATACCATAACTTGGCGGTACTGTTTGTAAAAACACTTAAAACACGTTGCTACGGGGTTGATACCCACTATAGGTCATGTGATTTAGCGAGCGCGATCGGTCTATTACTCCACCGTACAAACCTTGTCATTAATTGTGCCAGACCGATGTAGCACCTTCTGAACGTGTCCGGCCTACCAGAGAGTGTTAGAATTGACGACTTGTTAATCGTCAATAGCGCCGCCACTGCGACGGGATGGTACCATAGACATACAAATGCTTTTACATGCCTAGGGATGGCTCTGCCTGTCCTACTACACAAATGTCAGTTTCAAACAAACGAGGGCGCTCTCGCCTAAAGTAAGTCAGAGCCATGGAGATCATTATAGCAAAACTTGAGACGGCAGGCCTTTTCTGTTACGTTCCGCAAATTTGGCCGGGGGGGTAGACATGTTTGACTACGCTGCAATGTTAATGTGCACGCCTTTACGCGCACCCAGTCCGGTCCGTATTCTGCTCGTGTGAAGCTTTTTTCCTATCAATACGGCTGTTTCACAATAGTGCGCCACCAAGAGTTTGCAACGCGTTGGCCAATCACAATGCGCGGAATTTGTCGACCCATTGCGCGTTTGGAAAGGGTCGACAAAGTTCACGCGTTCTGATTGGCCAATTTGTTGCAAACTCTTGGTGGCGCACTATTGTGAATCGCTCGTATTTTTACTTATTTCATGGGCAGTGAATAATTCTTTTGTGCGTGCTTCACACGCACGCGTTAGCGTCTATCTATAAGGTTCCAAGTTTTAGACGCGTAATGGGACGATTTTACGTGCTCGTGTCCCATCAAGATCTACTTATGATCTCTTTTGCAACAACTATTTAGAGTTGCGATATAATTAAATGTCTCAATTGTTGGAAACAAAATGGTGGATTACACGTCAGGGCACATGAACAATTAGCACACATAGCCGGATGCTGTACTCCACACATAATGAACAGCCATTTTGGTTCCAAAGTCTGAAGTTGGTGCCACTCTCTTTAAACACAGCTCTGGAGTAAGGACTCCATAAAGGCAGTCCGTCAAAAGAATATAATTATACTTGCACATTGCATTGACATTAATCACATTGTACCGGTAACCGATATAACCAATCCAATCCA
Source organism: Acanthaster planci (assembly GCF_001949145.1). The sequence continues at coordinate 3,633,741 of NW_019091357.1, forward strand.
TTGCATTAATGCAAAGTGCAAAGATATGATCATGGTGTGCAGGCATGGCATGAAGTATCAAATACAAACTACATTTTTTTTCTTAAGTCAACAAACACTCACCCTGCTGAAGTACAAGATCGCCCGTCATTAATTGTGAGTCGCTGTTTTGTCGAATTCCCTAGCTGCATAAAGGCAATCCATATCGACGGTCCTTCCTTCGGTGAAACGTCTGTCAGATCCACAGGAATTTTTGCACTGCACTGTACACTAAGCATCAAGGACAGAGTCCCACACTGTTATAGGTAATCCCACATTCGCCAAAATTCTAGGGTCAGAATTACGGCCGCATCTAGAACGCCTTCATCCAGTGTGCACTTTGAATTTCGAAAGAACATTCACCAGCCACAAAAATCCTCTGAAAACTACTAAAGACTGCAACCTGCACACTGAACCCTGGCGTTCAGACAGCTCATAACACCCTTCACACCAGTCAACCTGTGGCAATACGTCAATCAATGCTGTATCAATGCCAAAATAAAAAAACGAGAAACCTTGCACGTGCGAAAACATCGCCACTTCACTTGCTGACTTTTAATGGCCTGACTAACACAAAAGATCTAAACAACACGTGCGCGCTCTTCGTAGTCTCTAGTTGGGTGAAATGAGACAAAGCCTTTATCTGGTTCAAACTTGACAAATTTGTATCGGGCAGAAGGCTTTGTTCAGCTGTCTTCTATTTTGGTATGGTATGCCTGCAAGACTCAAAGCTCTCTGTCAATGACTTGTAAGTCATTATTAAGGGCTGCATTTGGAATGTGCTCCTAATAGCTATTGCTTTTGTAAAGCAACAGAAAGAATTCCTTTTATCCACAACCAAAGCCAGGAATAATTAGTGCTCTTATTAGGGATTACAGGAATTATTGGTCATTCTTTCCAAAACAAGACATACGCCTTCCTGACAGGTGTTTCTTTAATCAGTCCTGGAATAAAAATGACAAGTCTGTGCAGGGTAAATAGCGCCCTCTGCTTGAACTGGTAACTTAGCATTTGAGTGACAGATGTTATTTTGGTCATCACATTCACTTGAGAGTCAAATTCCACAAAAAGTGACCGATGTGCGATTATGAAGGACCCCCTTTCAAAACTGAGGGCAGAGTGCGCCTAAGGGATACGCTAATAATAAACTAGATTGTCTCTGGCTTTATTTGGAAGAGGGCATATTGGTTAAAGGTGGGAGATATTTATTCTATCTTCGACAAACTTGTTTAATATTGTTGAATCGGAAGGGCATTCCATCTAAATGGTGCAACTCACTATTTTCCTAACTCTCTTGACGTCATTCAACCCACTTATTTTGAGCCAGTGCGGAAACATTTAATTTGTGTAAATATTACAATTTGCAAATTGTGATATACACACAACACTGCATTGCGCCCCCTGTGTTGCACTTAGTGCTGTTTATGCTGCAGCTGAAACTTTGCAAAAATTAAAATGAATGCAGCATTAACAAATCAGGGATTCAAATCACGAATCGTCAGCTTATAAAGCGAGCATGTAAATCACTGAGCTGACAGGCAGTTATTTTATGTCATATTGTAGTACGGAATAAAGCTCATAAAACGTTTTGCTCGTGGTAAGGACTGATGTTCTTGCACAGAATTTAGTGAAGGAAATACGTCATACGGGGTCACAGCTAACGACACGCATAGAAGAGCAGTAAATTTTTGCCAAGCGCGAGAGCTCACTGAATGCGTTACAGAAGCGGTGGTTATCAATTCAATATTCTTTCCTTCCTCATTGCGGAAATATTCTCACGACACTTTATTCATTTTATCCAAAACTGATCAAGTTAACCAATAATTTGAAATTTATCGCCAGGAGACACGTGATCAGTGATACTTAGTATTTTGCATTCTTAAATACACAATGTCCACTACCTTTCAACAAACCCTGGTGCAAGCTTGCCCAAACTTACTAGCAAGGTTGATTATACGTATCTGTGCCATACTGACAAGCTGATGTTATTGATTTTGAGTTATGTGCGCATAAATCTGTATGTGATTTTAGTGTTTTCGTATTTGTTGACATTTTAGAAGACCCTCTAGACAGTGATTGAGTTCGCTTGTAGGTTATCCTTCGGGGTTTTTCGCAAAGTGTTGTGAAATCTGTTGTTGCTCTTGGATTTGTACCCAGTGTCTGTTTTCCCCTGTTTCCCCTGTTGCCCCTGGCAAAGCATTGTCACTGAAAAAAAAAAAGAAATTACGGGATGACCTCGTGGTCACAGGTCGTGTAGAATGCAGCCAATCACAGTGCAAAGCTATCAGCCCCCTTAAACGCCTCACTAATTATGCTCAAAAGAGGGCGTACTGCATAGCACCAATAAATATATATATGTCTCATCTCACAATTGAACAAATTTAGAGACCATGGTTTGAAATGATGATATCAACTATGTCAAAGGCACTCTTTCGGCTTCACTTGGGTTCTGCGTAATGGTCTGTGCACTAAAAGTGAGGTTATTTGATGTCCAAATTTCTGAATGACCCTTTTCAAAAAGATAGACAAATTCTAAAGTTACAAAATAGGAGAAAGCGATTAGCTAGCCAGTGTAAATCGTTCACAATCAACAGAAGGCACTCCTGCGACGCATGTTTACCTTCAAATGAAATGCTTCAGGCTGATACGATACATACACTTTGCCAAATAAATTATCGAATCCGCCAATCAATTTTGTATCATAACACATTAAATTTCCCGTTATGTCATGTTTTGCTCAAGTATTTAACACATACACTTTCGAAACAGATTGTACAAGAAGTAATTTCAGGTGGAAATGGCCGTTTTCTTACATGGTTTTCATTAAACTGTCAACCAGTAAGTGAGAGAGGAACCAAGTAATGTTTATCTTTGGCCTCCTAACCGAGACAGAGGGCTTGAATTTTAAACAATGAAGATAACAGTCATATAAGAGTTATTCCTAATTTAGATACAGTTCAGTACAGTTGACAGTCACGTCTTTAATAAAAGTTGGAACTTGAGTGCTTCTTTATCGGGTAATCTAGTAAATTGGCACATGTATACATAAGGTAATTCACAGGACAGAGCCTTGAAAGTGACATGTGATGCCTTGTGCACTGTGAACAATCCCCGGAGGAAGGACACAGAAGGAGTTTGAACTTCCCGGGCTATAACATCTGGCCAATTCCCGCTTTCTGGCATGCCCGGTATGTCTATAGGCAAGCGCTGCTATATCTTATCACGCACCGCCTGTTTCACAACTATAAGCCCCCTTTGTACCCCATTATAGTCGCCGCAATTTCTCGCTGGTAATCTGCATCCTTAAAACGTCGTGTCCTGCAGTATAGGAAGTTGAATATTCATGTCATCGTTGGTGCTCAGTATGATCAGACATCAAACTTAATGTTTGCGCAGCTGCTTTTTATTAGGCTGTGTACCTGAAGTGGTCATGTGCAGTTATTGCCCCTATCGATATTGCCCTTTCTTCTGGACTTATTTTGGGAATAAATAGCCAAACTGTTTATACAATTTTGTGTTTTATTTGAATCATTTTTATTACGGAATTTACACAATAGATATTTCATGAGATCTAATGATCACTCCTTGTGATGAAACAGCGCATTTTTGTTTGTGATCTTAACTGTCCTGTGGTAGTCAACATGTTGTTGGCCAGTCTGAGCCAAATTCGTACAAAGACTTTGAAAACTAATTTTTTGATGTGACAAACTAACTCACAAACACTGTATGGATAATGAACAGTGTGTCAAAATCTAAAAAAAAATTATTCACGACGGCAAAAGTAAATTTAATGTTAGATATTTTTTCTTTTGATTTCCTGGTCACAGCAAGAAGTTATAGTTAATCACAATAAACGCCACAAATATTGTAACGATATTACTAGCCCGAATTGTTCGGCTAAACTGCAGGCAGTAATCAGGCATTTTTGGAATGTTTGCTATTGTTCGTTTGACAGGGCGGCAATGATCATCGAGCACTTTGATGTGCAAGAGTTGTAACTTCTTCTGTGTCTTTCCTCCATGGTACAATCAGACAGTGGGATAATTTTCGAGCACATGTATGCTCTGGCAAGTGTAAAAACAGTCCATTAGATCCAGCGGCCTGCTTCAGGCGAGTTGTGATACAATTTCAGAATTGTTTTTAGTGTCTTTGACCCAAGTTTCACAGTATATTTTCGGATTGACCTTATGAGTTGCGTCAGACCGAAAAAGTGCCTTGAAGGGTTAAGATTATCATAAGGAAAAACTCACACAAAAATCGTTTTGGCAGATATGTCTAACATAATAAATAAATGGCACAAAATTGACATTTTCTGTTCCTCAGTATAATGCCAAACATCGCAAGCAAGGAATTTAATTGATATTATTTACAGAAATCATGAAACATAGGCAAAGATGCGTATATGTCAGTTTTATACTCTTACGAAGAAAGTCCGTTAATAGTCTGTGATAAACTCTTCTACCGGAAGTGTCTCTCAAAAATCAACAAATGTCAGATTTCAGAAAGTTCAAGGTTTCAAAAGTTAGGGTTTTCGAATAAAAGAACTTGATGTTTCAGGCTGGATTATTTGGCAAATTGCTTCAAACTGTCAGGGTTGTCAACACATTGTTGGCAGGGACTGGTAAAAGACTTCTTGGTGACTGAAAGTGGATGCAGGAGTAGCGATGACCCCGCCGCTGGATTGTTTTCCCTTGTCACTGGGAATGCAGGGACGGTGACTGGCGGCCCAGATGACGCAGGCGCTGGTGGAACTGGACTCTTCTCCCTAGGTGAGGAGGTAAGGTACCCAGGGAACGGGTAGCCGCTGAAATAGGGTGGGGGAGGAGGTGGCGACATGCAGAGCTGGGGCTGATTGACGTAACTAACAACCCGCTTCATCTCCTCCAGGGCGTTGGCCTGCATCAAGATGTAGTTCTTGGCCAGGAGTAGGGTAGCGATCTTGGAGAGTTTGCGGACGGAGGGGCCGTGGGCGTAGGGGATGACGGAGCGGAGGTCGTCCAGGGCGTCGTTTAAGTCATGCATGCGTCGCCGCTCCCGGGAGTTAATGCTCAGCCGGTTCTGCTTGGAGTTCTTCCCGGAGGATCCGCTCGCCCTGACCTTGCCGCCGAGCGGCTTCTTGCCTTGCCGCAGCGCCCGGTCTTCGTCCTCGGCGTCCAGCGCTCCGTTGTGGTCCGGGGATCCACCCTCGTGGGCTCTCACGTCATCTCGCGAGAGCCGGTGGTGGACCTCATCCGACTCCGTCGAGGACGAGTTCTCGTCAGAGCAGATCTCGCGGTAACCGAATAGGCCCTGCGAGGGACGCTCCTCCTCGCCCACCCCAGACCCCCATGCCACTCCATCCACCTTTACCGCTGTGTCTGTCATTTTGTCCAGAGTTGACGCAATGGTCAATTGGGGGTGTGCATGCAGTGGTTGTGACCCACTAGTGACCCCTGGCATGTCGTAATGCCTGTATTTGTCATAACTATCGTCCCACGACATGTTAAAATCTGTCCAACCGTGTGTTGATAAACAAACGGAATTAAACGACTCAATTCGTGTAAGGTTTCACAGTTCCTTTTCAAAATCTGTAATTGAACAACCTCTGATAAATTCCAATCAACATTTAAGCAAAAAATGCTGTGACAAAAGTCCAGCCTTCCCTTTTGGACTCAAATATTCATGGTGACTTCACTGATGCAGTCGGTGCCTCTGTAAAAGTAGATTTTCTCAGAACAAAACGCTGTGGTAAGGGAATGTGCTGCGTCGTTTCCAGAGTCTTTCTTTACTCGTCAAGAATTGTTCTGGTAATTGTTTACAATGAAAAAAGCACAACTGTTCACCTTTAGTTTTACAGTAGTCTAGGCTGATTCCGGTAGTACCGGGTCGGTGTGTCTCCACTCCACGTGAAGTGCTGCACTCCTATGGTTGTTTGCAATCCTCGTGAAAATGTCATCAGAAGCAACGTGTACGCCAAAGGCCAAGCACTTCAACAGCCACTGGTAAAGGGTCCCGTTGGGTTGTCTTCCGTCGCCACGGTTATAAAACGGGAGCTGGGCTGCAGCTCGCCTTTTCCTGCCCGCCGTGTTGTGCCGCTACGTCAGCGTGTCGGCGCTTGAACGCAAGACCCAACGCCCCTGTTGATTTTTCACCATCAAAACCTCTTCAGCGGCCAGAAAAGCAAAGCCGAAACCTTTGACGAGGAGACCCCGTGCGTGTTGGAAACTGCCAGACGGTGTGCAGCGGAGTTGAATAGACGCGTTTTTTTTTTATACGGGCAAACCGGTCTTGGCTGGTCCCATGAGCCTTAGTGCCGCCCCTACATCGTCCAGGCCGCGCTTGCTCGGGCACGTTCATTGATATGTCAGTTCAAATAAAGCCAGGGCCAACGGCATTACCTAATTAATTAATCAGATCACAATGTGACAGCCTATCTCTGGGTCGTGTACGAAGTGGGACGGCACACAAGGCAGCTAGCAAGAAATCACGCGAAAATGTCGGGGTCCGACGACTCTTAGATGTCTGGAAGAAAAACCCAGATAACAGAATGCTACTTTTAATTGCTTGCAAGATCATTTGGAGTACGTGTTTACCTCCGATACTGACACCTTATCCTGATAATAAGAAACACTACCTGTAGGCAATTTGGGGTTACAATATCACCTGTTTCATACACACTTTAATATTTTAACTAGAAAATGACATTTTACAAATGGGAAAAATTCAACTTAATATGAATGCGTCAAAGAAAGCGAAGTAAGTCTGTCAGAGGGTCATGAGTGTAATGCATGAAAATTGTGTTTGTTATTTTTCACATAGCAAACAAATTACAAAATCTGAGTATCAGGTTGGTATTTTATGTAAAATGTGTGACTCCGAGGAAGCATAATACGAAGTACAATGTACGCGATGTCTAAATTTATAGTCAATGAGGTTTTGTAACATGACAGACGAGCAAAAATCAAATGTAATATATTTAAAATGTAACTGCAAACGGATGACGGAATTTTGACGAAAAGCCTGACCTGAGGTTTTAAACAGTGGAACATGCATGCCTATTTCTATTTCATAAAGACAAAAAGATGTCTGCGGCTAGTGTGTTTGGTACCGAGATGTCCGTCCACACGGAACGAGTTTGAGTGACGACAACTTGTCGAGCACTGGTTAGTTTCCCAGTTAACCCGTGCTCAAAATACATCCTGGGAACCAGGCAAAATCGAGCAGAAGTTGACAAAATGTCGTCATTCGAACTTAGAAAGGAAAAGAACCCAGATTCTGGCACAGACCCAGGCGCCCTCTAACAGCCGTCGGGACGCCATCGGCGGGCTTGGCCAGTCGTCACATCTGGTTGGCCCGACATCGCTGCACTTAAATAAATGATGGCTTTTATTCGGCAGCCGGGGCTCAGTGCAACGAGTCCATGGATATATAGATGGGCCGAATTCTTCCCCCATGCTTGTACCTTTGAAATTATATCGCGACAGGCCCTCCCCCTTCGTCAATTACGATCAATTCACAAAAAGACGTTACACTTGGGTAATGGATGACAACCTGCGTTGAAAAATGAATGAGGATAATTTGGCAGGCAGTTCACGTGCTTGAAATTATATGCAAGATGTACAGCAATAGGAAAGCATAATAGAGAGGGGGCGTGTCTCTATCAATGCGTAGGAGGGAACCCTGCAATAGTTTTCTTCAGTGCTAGTTTTCCAGCGTTGAAGAAAATGACCTCTTGCAATGAATGCCCACCTTGCACTACGAACTTTTCGTGTGGAAAGCATTGCATAGACAAATTTGTCCTGGGGAACATTCTGACGTCCAAAACTGTAGATACAGATAAAAAGTGTCAGCACGTCTTGTTAACGTCATCACATGCAGTTGAATTTTAATGCTAAGTAACGGTTGACACAAAAGATGTGTATTTTGAGGATTGTTCTTAACTGTCTGAAAGGGGAAGGTGTGATGGTTACCCGTATAATTTCATCGTTGAGAGTGGAATTTCTATAGCATACTGAAAACGCGATTGAAAATGTTAAAACATATGTAAAAGTCATGTATTGGGTTTTTTCAGAACTGAGTTTGTATACTTATTCACTCAAGGTGCCAGATAACGGCGGACGCCTTTTGTCTGCTGCTAAGATAGACCGCCGTATAGGACTATTCTCTGATACAACAGCAGGTACACAGACAACAATTGCGTCTCGATCAGAAATTATGATACTAGTTTCGTCGGCGGACGCCTTTTGCCTGCTGCTAATAGGCATATGTATCGTGTAAAGCATGCGCTCTAACAAATAGAACTGTTGCATTGCATGAAGTTATTCAGAATTTCATCTTCTGATGGAATTTATGAAAGATTTTGTAGTCTTCGAATTCAAGATCTGCATGTACAAGAAATAGAAACAGCATACCTATATATTATTAACTGTGTGGTCGAGCAACCGACCGACCAGACAGAGAAGATGGACACAGTTAGGAACCCACCTGACTGCCACCCAAAACAACAACCCAACCGACCGAGCTACCCGTTGATCAACCAATTGTCCAATTGACCAACCGGCCGACCATTTGACAAAAATAGAACGAGATAGAATAAAAATAACATCTCATGCAGACACCAATGCATAAGTGCCTCTTTAAGTACCGCACGAGGCATATTGCATTATTTATCAATAAAACGCCGTTAAATCCATCACCTGGGGGAAAGTGGATACAGAGATGGAGGAAATAAACAAAAGAAGCATTTCCTACTTTCCCACCATTTGGGCAATGCTATCGACCACTATCAGGTTGCTTTCTTTCCACGCAAATGGGGCGAGAAACATCTAAGTGGCTTTCTCGCGCCAAAAACAGCCCGGGGTTATGACTGTTGGTCCATGCACTGAAGCTCTTCCGTTGTTCTTTGACAGAAAATGAAAGAGCTAATTAAAAGCCTGTCTCGCGAATTCTCCGTCTGTTGATCAACCTGCAAACAATCAACATTTTAGCAAGGGATGCACAAGATAATACTATTTTATTAATTCAGTAGTCTTCAATTAATAAAACAACTAAATGTTCGCCCAAACCAATGAATTTGCAGATGGATCTATTATACACGACACCGAAAATTTATCTATTAATGATAATTGTGAAAATTTATCAACAACTACATAAGGTCTTTGTCCGCCTCTCTAAATTCAAAAGAGTGAAAACTCAGTCTTTTCCAGTGAAAATTCACTCCCACGGTTGGAAACTAGGGACGAGACGTTTGAGAATGAAATTTCTTCAATCGAAAAGATCAAGTTTTCACTCGAGCTCCGACTGAAGTGATTATTTTGTCAGAGTATCTAAATTGAGGGTGATTTTCACTCTTAATCGCCTGTCCTAGTTTCAATCTTTCGGATTTAGAGAACGTTGCAGTTTCGGTAAAATGTTAATTCAATTGTTATTAAAGATCTCAAATCTGGTTATATCGTCGTCTCACAGTGTAAAAAAAAAAGTTAAAGGGCCTTTCTAACCATACAATACGAACTCAAGAGCCCTTAGAGGCAGCGGAAGCTTTGAGTGGTCTAATCGGATCACTTATTACCCTGAAAACATTCCCCACGACAGCGAGCAGAGTAGCTTGCCTCATCTTTGTTCTTACGTTCCTCCCTCGCTAAACACCAACATCACCCCGTCAGTGCGATGCGCTCCCTGGCCACACTGCGCCGCGCTTGATTACGTGGTCCCGCCAGATCAGGCAAGGCCGAGCGCATCCACATAATACCCTGCCCGGAAAATGCTATTTGGTGCCCCGCGCACCATATGTCCCGCAGCCGCTTACCCGATGGCCGCTGATCCGTGTGATGAAAAAAAATCAGCGGGTGAGAGGGGGAATATCTGACAGTACATCCCGCTGCGAAGTCACACGCTGGAGAAGCTGGCTTGGTTGGATTTATCGTGTTGCAATTTCACCATTCTCCTGTGATATCTCTTTGTTTTCCCCCGTTTTTGTCTTCTCAACCTTTTCCCCCGCGCAAGCGATCGAGTATGGCCCCGAGAGACCACAGTCCATTACGGGGGACCGAGCGATAAAGACGGCCACATCTGTTCGCTGCATGTGCGGTGTCGTGGGTACATAAACGGGCTAAAATTTTGATGGATAGGATTCGGGTTTGGAGTGAGGTTGAGACAGCTCAAGCCACGATGCTAGTTAATATTGAGACCAATTCGGGAAAAAGGTTTTACCATCATACTTACCCGATAAATTATTCCTTGAAGTATTTTTCAAGGAAGAAAAACACTTTCTTTTTGCAAAGGAGTATACTTAATAAACATTTGTTATGTTGAAACTTGTAATATATACCAAACCTTGTAGTCATTGTCAACGCAAAACATCTGAGGCATAACTACGGGGGTGCCCCCCCCCACGGATGCCCATGCCCTCCCCGCATTTGAAATCTGTGAATAATCTCCGTTGAAATGCAGCTGCAGCTCATTTTTTGGTGGTGCTCCGTGGACATTTAGCCCTAGTTACCGGTACGCCACTGCAAAATACAGTACATTTAAGCATGTTCTTCTTACAAATACACGATCTGTGAACATAAGTAAGACTGGTGAAAAAAATCACAAAATGGAATGGAATTAATTTCAAATATTCTGTAAAAACAAAGAAACCATCTCAACTGATATAATTAAAACTCTATGTACAGTGGAATAAGTTGTTAAAAATGTTATTCTACTGGCACGTGGTATAAAACCATCTCAAGTTTGACTTGTTAAGACTATAACAATGTCAAGGAACATTGTCCCGAGTGAGGAAAATAGATTCTACATCACTCTCTAAAAAACTCCTGACCCAGAAGCGTATTTTTTATCTGCACATTAGCCTAGGGTTTTTTCCACGCATAGACCACCAGTCTTGCGCGTAATAGCATTTTGAAAAGTATGGGCAAACAACGAGCGGAGCGACGGATGGCAGCGCGTCCAGTGCGCATTACGCACAACATGTTGTTTATGTATATGTGCTTCCAAATACGTTCACCTTTTTGCTCTTCGGTACTTTTTAAATGTTGCAACTGCATTGTTTTGCATCCCTATGGTCCAGATTAAGTAAAGAGAGGGGTTTTTTTTACAATCGAAAAATGGCTTCATATATATTTTTATGGCTGGAATTCTTTAACTGTGCGTAAATTCCCTGACCGAGGGGTGAATTTGCCCATAGTTTTGATTTTAGTCGGGCGCCGCGCAGATCACGAAAACCCCCGGTAGTGTAAAAAGGACCTGGCGGTCTATGCGTTAAAATGTCTGTTGCGAGACCCGCATTCCGTGTCAATCTGCACCCAGGAGTGTTTAGAGTGCAGCCAGACTTCATGGTGATCCTGATCAAAGAACATCAGTTATTTAGTGTAGAGAGACAGAGAAAGAGAGAAGGAAGAAGTATGGTTTAATTTTGACACACAAAATAAACCTCTAGAAATTCATCATAAAGTTTGCAATCAAATATAACGAATAATTTACCCGAACTATGCACAATCAAGGCTATCCGTCTCACCGGTTACTTGATTAAATAATGATCCAGAGCATCTGATTTAACATATTACAATACACCAATATTTTTCCTTCTGACGATACCGCCAATTTTAGTTTCAGCCACTATGAAACAGTGACACATGTTACCACTGCGTCATTCACAGTACCAACCAATGCGCAGAGGTCTTTCGGTAGCTTTTTTTAATGACGTGTTTGCCTTGTTGGACCATCTTAACGTACGCAGCACATCACTAATGGCACAGTAGACCGGACGCACGCGCGTGGGGTTTGTGACTCGCGAGTTCCATTGACTTGACTTTACTTTAAAAGCACACGTCTTTTTGTTATTAAACAGATCCCCCATCGATTCAAGAAGATTAAAAAAAAACCAACACGGGTTAAGCAGAATTTACATGAAACATTGACACGGCGATGGCATAGCCGGGGTCATAACACCTCCTTCCTGCTTTTCAGCTGGGCACCGCTCACTGGACTTAGGCCCTGAGTGAGCGAGAAGATATAGTGCCTTAGCAGCGCAAAAGTCATCCTGCAGGCCGGACTGTCCATACCACCGTGACAGGCTCCATAAATGCCATTCTTTAGTTCAGAAACCTTCATTTTATGAGGGGATTTCAATTTAACGTCATTTTTATGTTTTGATATGCCTAACTTCAGTATAGGTTGAAACTGAAATGATCTGAAAATAATCTGCAACGTACCCCAATGTGTACGTACATACATCTCATTGTCTCTTTACAAGATGTCATTACTTACTTTAAAGCAACAACCATCTCACTTTGGTAAGCCTGTCTCGACATTAAAAGAATAACAATTTAGCGGAGCAGATGTTGCACCGGTCCCTGGTGACTCTCCAATGATATCGGCGGGCCCAGATCCCAGCCTGGCCGTGCATGGGCGCGTGGGCCACGGCGCGCTGGGCTTAGCTGATAAACGAATTACATTAAGGAAAATTGACCGCGTTGCGTCAGGTCCACGGTGCGTCTGCCGTGCCGCATCGTCTGGGGGTATCAATTGTGATGATGTATTCCTCCTCGCAATCTGCATGACAGTGGAGCCGGGGAGTTTTTTTAATATAAGGGAGATCGTCTGAATGCGCGACAAGACGTGGCTAATATTTCGTAACTGACGGATTTGTAATTATCATTGATCGTCACTTAAATGAAAAAAAAAACTGAATTGGGATTTTAGCTCGCAACACATTGAGGAAGAGTGTATATATTGGCTCTCCACAGATTCATTAACCCTGGCCTAAGCTAGCTGTCTCTCTTTTGGCAATGTTTCCCAGCGCGTGCTAGTCAGAGATCAACATGGGTTGGATTGATTGGTACCGTGCAGTTACAGTTACACTCATAATATTCATAAACCAGGCACGAAATGGGACAGAGGGGGCCCCTCCCCAACAAGTCCTATCCCTATACAGACTCCATTCTATTGTTACTTTTTCTGTTAACACACGGCGCCCAAAGGTACATCTCGTCCAATTTTCCTAGAAAAACGGGCCAGTTCGGTATTCCAAGGGCTTCTGAATTCATACATGAGAAGCAACACGCGTGCGCGAGATCTGCCTTATCAATGCGGTCGTGCGAGTCGGACGGGAGCTTTGTTCTCGAATGACCTTCTCATTTCAAAATATCGAAGTGGCTCATTGATATGGTACGGAACCAAAGTCAGAAATATTTATTCGACACCAGCAATGATAATTGCAACTGTACACTCTTGGTATTATCATAGCTATGGTATTGTAATTAGTGACTTAAAAATATCGAACCTCGTCATTAATTCGAGCAGATAGATACAGCAACTTCTGAATCTTTTAAACCCATATGAAGGGTCAGGCAGCGGACCCCCCCCACACACACATTTTCTCCAATATCGTCACAGTACATCTTTGTCAGAAGCCGAACCTGAAGGAGTTTTTCAGTAACATATTGCAGTCACTTTGAACAGGCCGTTCTCGCGCAAAGAGCATTCGAGACACGTCGGGAAAACAACCCACAACTTCTATGAACATGATGCTCAGTGAACGCGAACCAACGTGCGTATGGCCATTGACTGTAAAGTCAAAACCCTGCGTCATATTATATTTAAACTTCGTCTTAATACTGATAATGGGTGCTTTATGGCGTGCAAAATTAACATTAAATCCCCTAGTAGAGATATCTCTATTGCGCAACAGAGATATGTCTATTAAGTTACCGCTTCCGAGGTCAGCAGGTCGCCCTCGACTTTTGTGTTTAAATCTATCATCATGAGGGGTTTTGAATCTGCGTCTGTGTCGCAGTACGTGTACTCCCGTGGTTGTTTACATTAGGAAACTTTACACAACCCTCTGGCTCTTTGAAACTTTCTGCGTTATGTTACCATGACCTTTCTGTTGACCTAGTGTGTGGGACCGGAAACCATAATAGAGATATCTCTATCAAATCAGGACGTACAATAGAGATATCTCTATCAACTTTACACGCCATATTTACATATAGGTTTCAAAATAACCTGGCACTTGACGGCTGAGTTCTAAAGGGGCGGAACCAGCCCCCGGCTGTGAGATGGTCCAAAATAACCCTGCTCTTTTGGTACAGACAGCCTTGACAAAGTGCCTGCATCCACACATTCACTCATGATCAGTTACGCCACAGAAGTAGGTTTCTTAATGAGTGATTGATCGATCGATCGATTATTAATCAGTAAGAAATATCTGATATCTAATAAGTATACGGTTCACATTCGAGAAAGAATACGCACTCCAAACCGAACTGAGGAGTGAAACAAGGAACGTTTGTAACAAATTTTCTTAAGAGTCCCCAATTATTCCAGGAGAGGTCAGCTTCGCCGGGAAATAGACAAAAGCTTCAATTGTTTTCGATACATTGAACCAGTTACTGGGTCACTGTCGATTGAGGCCTGTCTTAAATCGTACCGACATATCCACACGGACTTTTAAAATACTGTATATGTCCGACACAGTAGTGAACTGTTTTCTGGGTGCCATTGCAGATAACTATTCCTATAACATGCTGAACAGCGGAGGCAATTTTGCTCCGAAGCTAATGGTCAGCAAGCTATACAGATCTCCCCACAGTCAACAACAGCGGCTACTGGCTTCCCCCTTGACTCTTCCGGGAGTTGAAGTTCCGACCCTCTAGGTTTCCTTGCTCATCCCCATCACCCCCCCCCCTTCAACTTACCCTTGATACATCGCCCGTGTCTCGGTAAACACAGAGCGCTTGTCAGTCTTGTCAAACACCGCGATTGCAGCCGCAGAGAGTACGCCAAAACGCAAAGTAAACAAGGGAGACAGAACGATTACGCCCGCGTGTATTTACTTTTAATCGCCTTGTGATACCTCCATCTGCTCATTCCTGGGCCGTCTTCCTCAATTCGAGGAAGAATGACTCCTCAGAGGGATTTGAGGAGATGCAGGGACTTAAGACGCTGTAATGAAAGCATGATATCAGGTCAGGAAATGGAAAAAGACAAAAGGCAGTTCGGAATCGCTTAATTAAGACTTGGACTTTTACGATGATTTCCGAATGAAGCCACTTTGCAACTGTAATTTGCACTGTAAATGGTAACAAAGCCTCTTGCGAGCTTGCCGCAAAGGGCTATTGCCTACGCATATCAACATGTCTTATCTAAAAAAAACTACCTGTTCCCTATGTTTACCAATTCCACAAACCAAAGGAAAATTCAAAATTTCGAGGACTGAGTGTGGATTTTGATGGGATATTATTATTTCATCGTTCCAGAGTTGGATCCACTTGATATTTTGAACAATTCTGACCGTTTCTGAATTCTATAACTTGTGTTGTTTGTCTTCTTTTGTCCTGTATTGTTGGGCATGCAATGGGCATGCAAAAAAAACAACAAAAACAAACAAACAAACCCATAAGCTTCGTCATTTAGGATGATACCTCTAGGGTGTGGAAATAAATGTTACTGAACTGCATTGAACTGAACTGATCACAGCAACAATGCTAATGACATATATACCTCTCTCGTTTCACTACTTAAGTTATTATCTTCTTTTTGAACTGCGTAGTTTGCAGAGGCGTTTCCTACGCCAAAGCCCCCGCACGCAGTGGCGCGCATACCATAAGTGTGTCACAGGTATTTGTATCCAATTGGCGTGCCTTCCCAGTACATAAAGCGTACTTGCAAATAACTGAGACAATTTAGACCAGCTACGAAATCACAATTTAATTATAAAATTGTCACGACAACCAACTTAGAACTAGAGCCCAGCCAACAGGAACAATCAAAACAACCGGGGCTTCTCGGCTGGGCCTCCCCTCCTTGCATGCCTCTCTCATCGCTTAAAATTTCATCAAGGAATCCCTAATCCTATCCGAGGTAGAAAACCGGAACATGTATACAAAGAATTACCGGCCACGGTTCAGCAATAGCAATCTGGTCTCAGAAATCCCTGGGATCTGCATCCTTATGCCGCCACTGATATGTGTCAGTGGAGGGATTCGGAAAGAAGCAAGTAGGGGAAGGAGGGGAAAAAGTAATTTCGCTAATTGAATCGCGCTAGAAATTGCAGGAAGCGCGCGCGAATCGCAAGTGCATTAAGCGATGGCATATTGTCGTGTCGTCTGCCAAGCGATCTCTCAGCCCCGCCAGTTAGGCTCTTCCCATGCCAGGGTGGTGGTTCTGTTTTGTGTTTATATCTGTCGTGCACGGAACCGTTTTATGGGAGGAAAACACTGATGGCACAGTTGGATGAGGTGCTAGATTGTGGTCTGGCGAAGGGTTGGGATTGGACGCGCGGATTACTGGTACCTCCGTACCTCATCGTCTGATGACTGACGCGATTCAGACGGAGCTCCGCAAACCAAACACTGGAACGGGCCCAACATCGGTGGACGGTTCTTGTGTCATGGAGCAAACAAAAGTAACTTTACATCTGACAAACAAACCAAATTTCCCCATTTTCTCCTCACCTTGTTTGATGATCAAAATCCACCACAACAGTACGAACAAAATAAAAGAAAGTTGTCTCCTCGTACACGGCAATTGTTGCAACCTTTACTCAGTAACTGCCAGATATTACCATCGATAGGACCGTAAGAGCATTGACCTTTGACATGGATTACTTGAACCAGATTCTCGGATAAAGCAACAAGAGGAGACATTCATGTATTTCAGAACCTTGTTGGTAAGCCTCCTTGTGTTGCAATATCATATCGTATCATCATACGAGCAGTTTTACGTTCACTTCAGAAAATTTCAAAATTTGTACACGAGGTCTCCTGTTGGTACTGTAGTGATAACGGGCCAACATCCGCTATTCGAATTCTATTGACGATACATCGAACCGAAACTTTGGCCAAAGCACCAGAAGACAGAAAAGGTATAGCAGAAGAAGTAGTGATAAAATTCAGTCTTTGAAGAGTTTAAGAAACGAAAATCAATGTAATTTGGGAGCAACGATGTCTCGGAGTAGCTCCCCGCAGGAAAAATTTGACACCCATCCTACGAGCGCCATCGGCGACCGTACCGCCGGGTAGTGCAAGCGGGATCCGGAGCCTGGTGTTGACGGAGCAATTATCAGCGGCCCACGGCCCCCGCCGGACCACTCGGTGTTTCTTTCTCTCGCGTCGAGTTCCCGGTGGTGGGATGAGCGTCGTTGTCCTTTTTTTTTTTTTTTTTGCTTTTTTCATTCCTTCCTTTCGACGAGGCGATAAGACGCGGAAATAAATTATTCAATGTGTCAGGTGGCTGCTGCCCGTTGATCATCACTCATGTTTTGCCAACTCAGACAACGCCGCCATGAACATGGCTCACTGGCAACAGAGACATGCAGATCTAAGGGGTTTTGTATTGGGTGAAGTGTTCTGCGTGGATGGCTGGGCTAATAAACTCCATTTTACGGTGACGCCGTCTCGGCGAACGCAGCGCTTGTAGCCGTCTGCCAGCGCCTGCAAAGACTATTTTGGTAACCATGATCCATGCCACACACCGATTACGTACACAATTGTCGTTTGGAGGGTTTCCATAATTTCTCAACGCTAACTTGTTCTCAATCCGCTGGCTTCCTTGTGGCGATGAGCCACTGCCCGTTCGAATTAACCGAGTCACCATTCGACAAAGTTGGCAAATTTCGATTGGCAGGAGCATTATCAACCTGGATATTTTGCCTGGTACCCAGGATGTACATTATACATATAATTTACCAGATAAGATGGTGGTTAAAAAAAAATTAGGTGCAGATCGAACTGAAGAAAGGTTTTATATAGGTTAGAGCATGAGAGGATGGGAAGCACAGACGTTGCAAAGCATTGTGGGTGATTTGCCCTTCCTTGTTTCCCGGGTGTCAAGCAATTGGCAGTCGTGGCCCTCCTGGTAGTGGATCATTAATTTTGAATATCCCGTAAAATGGGATGTTGATGAGGTATGGTATGATGGTTTAGGTTTTCAATCAGCACTCGTTTTAATAGTTAAGTCGTCTGTGAGTGTACGGGGAATCCAGCGCCGAAAGTGATATCAAAATCAAACTTACTCGAACGCATGAAATTTTTATAGAGTCGATAGGACTTCAGACAAGAAGCTTTAAGAAACATCGTTTTGCTTGAAATGTATTTATGGAATAATATCAAGTTCTTGATATCTTCCTGTTATACAGCAGTTTTTCTTTTAAAGCATGTACTAAAATAGTTCTTTGCTTAACGTTCAGGGTACAGGTATGTTCAACGGGAGACCTGAGTGTCACCTTGGAAAGGAGCTCACATGACCAACCAAATGGATAGTGTCAAAGGAAGTCAGGTGCCACGTGACGAAAACTGCCCAACCACAGCAGAGACGCAATAGGGGTAAATAACGACGCTAAACATCCTACAACAGATTCTGATCTTTAGCTTCAGTATAAACGTTTAATGTTACTATAACCCCCATCCGAGAACACTCTACTTAAATCTTTATGTACAGCTTTATATATTTTAATAAGACAATTAATAACACATGACAGTATTTTTCCGTAAAACTCTTTGTACTTAATTAAGGAAATAAAATCTCTGAGTAGTCACATTTCCAACACAAGGGCTGATGCTAATCATTATTTAGAAACTTTCATAACAAGACTACTACACCGAAAAAGGAGTCGAAACTGATATATCGTCTTTAACGGACCCAGAATATCGTTGTTTGAAAACATTAAGGTTGTGAAATGCATCCATACGTTAAACTTTTGATGCATACGTTAAACAATGCCTCCATCGTAAAAAATCAAATGATATCATTATCAGCCGTTCATGATGGGACTCCTATGATGGGATATAGCTTTTTTACACCCTACAAAATGACGTGCAATTCAGTTTATATGAGATTAAGTTTTTATTGGACACTCAACTGTCTCATGATGGAATATACGTTAAATGTGCGTAAATAAGAACAAATGGTATTTACAACGGTTGGGCAAATTCAGGACAATAACTCCTTCCCAAAGTGCGCCCTACAGTTCTTAAGTGCATGCTGGAAAAAGTGTTAATTTAACAACATGTGAAAAGAATGAGGAGGTTGGACACAAAAATGAGAGAGTCTGTCTGAGTTAGTGGGCAGAATCGCATCATATTTTACTTTAAAAAAAATTGCCAATCAGAATACTGTTGAAGAATTATAACTCTCAATTAATACTCAGTTGCACGCTTCTTGGTACCTGTTGTATGCTTCTTCCCAACGTCAATGTACTTCGCAAGTCTGGTTGTCAAATTAATGAAGCTCATCACCACTTGCCAACAGTGTACACGAAGTTTTCCCAACTTTAAATGAGCAACAGTTGTTGTCGATGTCAAGCCGGGACTTTTTGTCTCATTCCTTGACGAAATTTTTTTGCCGCCGCCCTATAATGAACCTGTTCACTTTTTCCTGGTCAGAAGGAAGTTGTTTTCGTAGAAGTAGGCCACACCCCATGTTTTGGACCAGGGGTTCATAGCATCCACATGCTCCAGCTGTTCCACACGGCACACATCACCTGTTCAGAAATGAAAGAGGAGCTTTCACTGGTCATGCACAAATTCCTCACATAGTTTACCCATCCCTATTGGTCGACCCGGGCCCATTGTCACTGCTATGCTTTCATCTGGTTTAAAATTGCTTCATCGCACTTTCTTCCCTTTAATAACAACACAGTGAATCGTCTAAAACCTCGAGAGGGCGTCCTGTCATTCAGCAAAGACCATATTAGAGAAACATTTAAAAGAAAAAACCCTGTCGATGAATTTGGGAACGTTATCTCTGTACAGTCAGTGAGGCTCCAATACAATAATTATTTTGAAGTTTCCTTGTCTCGCTTGCCCTATGATGTTCTCAGGTCCACTTAAATTTTCATTAGTGTTTCGAATGAGACTGCGTTGAAGGAACAAAGGAACGAGTTTGTGTCGGGCTTACCAAACAGCTGTGTAATTTCCTCTGGGTCGATGTTGTGCGGTGGCCCCGAAAAGACATCATGAGGGACTTCGAAAATGTCTAAAAGGTAACGACTGTCGGGCTTCAATACATCACTGATGACATCACAATATCTACAAGAATAAAACGACACTTATAATCAAATTTATGAAACAGAATTCTCATAGTACATGCCTTCTCTCATTATCAAATGCAATGACGTTGTCTCTCAATTTGTTCCGGGATTGATCTCAAATCGCTGGATAAATTATGCAGCACTAAGACATAAGACAAGTGCATGTTCTAAATGTCAAACGAAAAGTTACCGAAGCATCATACTAGATATATCCTGCTAAATGTTAAGAACTTATATTCTGGCATTTGTCTTTGTCTTGAGTGACATAGCCTTTTTTCATTCATGCATGCAATATGTATAAAGTTTGCTTTTGCTTTTCTTTTTACCTTTGTATCAGTGATTACAAATTACAAAAGCCACCTTCTTTGGCATACCTCTTTCTGTCACTGGGGTTAATGGCTGCCATGGAGCCTCGGTCCCAAATGCAGTCGAACTGGCCGATGAGGGCGCTCGAGAGCTTGAAGAAATCGGCACAGTATATGGTGATGTCCTCGTCTTTGCCCTGTAAAGATTGAGCGGATCAAACAATAAATATTCACTGAAAATCAACATTGTGTCTGCATTTCAAGTTGGCTCTCATTTCTTTCCCCAAAAGTAAATGCAAAAGATTGGGACTGGAGCAGGATTAGGATCAAAACATCAGGTCTCCCTCTACCTTGTTTTAACGTGGACTTGGCTTTGATTTAAAGAGAGTGCCAGCGACGGATTTACCTTATGCAACACATCAACCACATGAAAAGAGTTATTAACAAACTGGTTTCGCACGTCATCACCTTATACACGGTTCCATCTATGTCCTTCAGCGTTTCAGTTGTATATTCCAATTTGTTTTCAACAAAGAACTGTTGGACTCCCAGCTCCACGACATCGCAACCTACAACTCCACAACCTTGTTCTAACAGCCTGCAAGAAAACAAAACGTATACCTGAATAAGTCCTGCCTGTTTGGATAGAAAAATGATGCCACTGGTTGTCGAATTCCTAACAAAGGTCCAAACACAAAGAGCCTGAATAAGTTCCAGCTAAATTTATAAAGTGTAGAGTCGGAAAGGCATGACTCAAACGATTGTTTTCGTCTAAAACAAACCCTTGAACCACCAAAAAAGATACCAGTGGCGTAACCTGGCTCTTCGAGGCCGGGGGAGGGAGAGCCTGGAGAGGAGGACAAAAGTTCCTAGGGGGAGGGTGCTGTCGCCCCTGGTTTCACAGCCAGTCTCTTCTCAGAGGAAGGCAAGGGGGCAAGAGGTCCAACAGAGGACAGCCCCCCCCCCGATTCGCCACTGTCACAGGACCGGCAAAGCCAAGTTTTACAATAACAATTTAACGGTTGTCAACATTACCGTTTCTACAAATGCACGAGTTGACAAGATGCTGAGATGATGTCCGGTGAACGCTTCATGATTCAAATGCAACTACCATTAAGAAAGTAAAATAGTTACCAAATCATATCGAGCGTCTTTCCGCAGAGGGGAACTAGGAATCTTGGCGCATCTCTCCCTTGGACGAGTCGTTGGTAGTGCTTTTTCAACATACTGTCAAAAAGATGTGATTGACAAAAACGTTGTTATGTTCTCTTTTAAAGTCAAGTACCAGACTGGCGAGGTTGTTCGAATTACTGTTAACAAAAAAAATGGTTAAAAGTGTGCTGCAATAGTCTGAATAATTTGTCCACTAATAGCTAACTATACCAAGCAAACCAATAAGAAAATGGTAACAGTTTCAATTACAAATTTAACCTAAGGCCCCCAAAAGTCTCCGGTTTCTGGTCAGCGCGCGCGTCGCCGCAGACCTCCGCGTCGGCAAAATAAAAGCGTTTTTCTATTTGTTGTAAAACGGTGTCCAAAAGCTGTTAAACTTTCTTAATCGACTGAAATCCTGCCACTGCGTTGTTTTAACGTGTTTTGATGGGGTACGTTTGAGTAATATGTACAGTGAAGGAGTCCCGGCCCTATCCGGTTCGTAAGTGACTACGTCACAAAGGAAGAAGCGCCACGCTTTACAGGCTCCCATTGGACGATCGCTGAAGTTGCGCATTAACTTCCGGTTCCATGGTTCCATTAAACGACGATCAATACATATCACTCTATGGCAGTGCATGTGCAGTGGGCGTCGTTCAAACTGAGGTGACGTCACACTTACGAACCGGATAGTTCTCCATACATTTAGTCGGGCACTCTTTTTCAGATTACGTCATTTCTGTATTATATATTTACATCTGTGAACCACACAAACGAGGTGGTCTTATGTCCTGTGTACATGTACAAGCTGAAAATGGTCACAGTCTATTTTAGTGTCGGTAGGAGCCGGCGTTACGTGCGCATGCAGTCGCGATGCACATCGCGCGTTATACATTCGTCATTTCCGGAAAAAAGTGAGGGTAAAAAAAACCATCGCGTCACTACACCACTTTTGGGGCAATATCCTGACCAGAAAACGGAGACTTTTTTTGGGGGGGGGCCTAACCCAACCAAACCCTATCCGAAAAATCTAACCTAACCTGTGTAAACCCAGCCTTACCAAACTCAACCCAGGCAAACCAAGGTACACATTTATTTTGGCCCTTTGCCTAAATTACGGCTATCAAACAAAGATGATTTATAAAGAACCTTTTCTGAAATAACATTCTTCCCTGATCCTCTAGTTGGTGGACCATCCACTCACCCGTGAACTTGTGTCTTGTGGAACTTTGTCTTTCCTCTTTCCCACTTTGTCTTCCAGTCGTCCGTCGTTAAGTAGCCGTCTGATATTTCGCCGTCTTGGTTTCTTCTAATTAGCGCGGCAGACGAAGTTGGGTGGTCCTTCTCCTCATTATTCACATCCTGGTGTCCATTCTCGGCCACCCTGAAATTCTCTGAGGAACACGCAGTGGCGCTCTTCCGCCTCTCCGTTGACTTTGCCGTCGGGTGGCCGTTCGCGTTCACAGCGGCTGCTGCAGCCGGTTTTGTTGGCTTGCAGCTCTCGTTCGCTTGCTGGGGGCCGAGTTTGATTCTCTTGGCGCTGACGACGCCCTCGTCGTTGCCGTTGCAGAAGCCGTTTTCCAAGGGTGCGGCTACTGTGTTCATGGTGAAGTTTCAAAGAAGCGAACGAAGTCACGATAAAAAACTAATCTGGAAAAGGAGGGAAAAGACAACATATTATGAACAAACGTCAGATCGACCCGAGTACGTAACGTACTACCTCGTACCATTCTATTTCGGGGAATTTTCCAGGCTTACATTTGCCAGGCTTTGCTTACTAAGCAGAAAAGTTTCTGAGCGGAGAAAATTGGTGTCATGCTTCACAATAGTCGATAGGAAACTTGGCACGCGATTTCTAGCAGAGGGAAGCTGCATTGGATTATCTCGTTTTTCCCAAACGGGCGTAGAACTGATCAGGAGGGAAAATTGCTCAAATTGAGGCATGTAACGATGAGGATTGGGGGCACTAGTGCCGATGTCATGGCAGAAATTGTGTTAAAGTCGAAGTGGTGCTTTTGAAACAGGGAACACGGCCAATAAACTGGAGGTGCCTTTGTTCAATAAATATCCAGAGGTGATTTTGATTTGAATATGCATCTTTCCTCAGGTCACTCAAAAATTCTACTTTTAGTTTTCCTTGTTACAATACAACGAAGACGATTACATATTACGAACATAACATTTCCACCACAAACAGCCTTGGAAATCGACTTCAAAGACAGACATCAATGTCTAGAACATCAACAGTAACAAACTCGACAAACAGTACACACCACCAGTAAGTCTATTTTTGTGCTTTGTAATATATATGTATTTCCTCTCTAATCATGATTGTGCATTGGGGGAGGGGAGTGCCACCTCGGCACTGACTGTCTTTGGTTTTTCTTATGTCTGTTGTTCACAAATAAAGATTTAAAAAATCAAAACGAAAAGAAAACTATACTACGCTTGGTCACAACACACAGTATAGAGTGCCTCATTTATTTGATAGACGAACTGTGTTTAATAGATGATTAACAAGCGCAGTTGTCAAAACAAAGGCCAACACTGCGAAAGTATTATTAAGTTCCACACTACGAAATGCAATAACATGGCCAGTGTTTCTTTTGTGCACGCCTCCGCGGGATGTCTGCTCTGCCTAACGACAAGCGCGACACAGCCATCTAAAGTAATTTCCTACCGTATGTTTCGTGCCAGTTCCGCGAAACACAAAAGCACGACCCACAAAATCAATATCGCAAGGTGCACAGGGAGTCCACGAGGCGCCACCAATGTGGCGGTGAAATGCCGCAGAATGGTTGCAGCTGCGGGCTTCCGTGACAGTGGTGTTTGTTTTCCACAACACACGTTCCCCCTGTCTTCGTTGGACATTTTCCCAACATCTTTCGTCTTAAGGTATAGGTTAATTAGCGCCTGAGAATTTTCCAAGGGAGTGACACTGAAAATTAATTGTACAGTGATGGATTTAAGGAAGTAAAAATGAACCGTTGAACATTATGAGAAATCCCTATTTTAGTGTGTCAGTTTACATTGGCGCAGCTTAAAACTCGAAGATTGAACCAAATTAATGATTATATATAAGAATATAAAGTTCTCCACATTGGGTTTAATTTGACTTCAGAAGACCAAGGGTTCTGAAGGGTTTTCATAATCATTTTCTTATGAGTCCTGCTTTATGAGCACCTGCACAGTCGTCTCAGTCTGGTTGATCGATATGATGTTCATTTGTATACCCTTTTTTATTTAATTTATCAGTTTAACTTGCAGCTGGATGTATATTTTATAAATATTATTTTCTTCAATTTTACGCTCTTTTTAATGAACAAAACAAAAAACCTTTAGCGAGTTAAATTTGAATAAAATCTGGTACACTGAGTTCTTTAATTTACGTGAACATAACAATTTGAATTCTCCATACTAAAGACACTGTTGACAATTTTTCGGCTATCTCCGGAAACCAGCCGGAGGGATTCCCCCAGTCTTGGTGTTTGTGGACATTGGGTGATACCGAGCCCTTGATTCGTAGAGTAGTCAGAATCACCGGGTTTGGTATCCAGACTAAAATTAATGTAAAAGTGCACCAGTCACATCTTTTACACCTTTAACAATCTATGCTTTCTTGGACAGCTGAGGGCGCTTTTGTTGTAATTCATCTGGGGAAGACATGGTTTGGTGCATAGTTTTTTTCTGTTACAATATAGTGAGACCAGATGTTACTAACAGGGAACCTTTCCGAGGATTTGATTGTTTTCTAACTTTTTCTGACTCCTCAGAGAAGAAAACCATTTGGCCGACAAAATCTTTAATTATTAGAGAGTTTTTTTTTGTGCACAATCCAATGTAATATAACATTGAGGTTTTCTTCCCGGGATGACATCATAATTTTCACATAAATACGGACTATGGGGCAGCAAAAAATCTTGTGAAATCGTGACAAAATTGAAACTGAGGTTAACTCAGACACATTTTGAGGTTTGTTTAAAAAGCACTTTAAGTTCAACTGTTCAGCTTAATTATCAGTTTGAATAAGCCCACCTTGCATGCTTTCCTCAACATTTCGACGACATACCGAATGCTTATGCGCAGAGAATCAATGAGGAGTGGTTTACGCAAAATTATATTGATTTGTTATTAACTTTGACACGTGAGCCAAATAATTTGTTATTTTGTATATGAATGAAAGTCAATACTAGTTTGGCGGCCACTGCTCGTCTAAATAAGATTGTGAGGTGAAAAACGAAAGACCTATCGACGGACTGTTGATGAACAAAGGCAAATTACACATTTATTGAATCATTAAACTTCAGATCGACTTATCGTTTGGTAGCCATTGATTCATGATTACCCTCTTGAAAGACGACAATGATATGATGGGGGTTTGTTCAGCTGATGCTTTCCCTTCTTTCGAAAGAGAGTTTTTTTTTCGAAACAGGAGACACACTCCTCTTAAATTATCCACCTCAATATCAAAGTGGGAGTAAATTTGAATGTGAAAGGGCACTTTGAACGGGGGTGTTAAAGCTGTCGGTCAGCTACTGCGGTAAAACCAAAATGTAAATGAGGCAGCGCGCGAGAGCTGAGGCCTTAACAAGATTGAAACACCTGCCTCAGACCAACTTCTCCTCTAACTTGACTTTTATCATAAACCAGGAAATCTGGTACTTCACCATCGGCGGGGCCTGAGGTCTACGCGTGGGAGCTTTTATGTTCCCCCTCCCATACAGCGCAGGCACTGCCGTGATTTCCCACGTAAAGGAGTTGACATTCAAACCATTATATACAGTACACGATATGCACTCGAAATTGGCAGGCAGGAAGGGATAGTCAGGGGTTTCAATTTACTTTCTCTCCAATGCGGAAAAATTTCTTCGCTGTCGAAAATGTCATCGCGGCTCCTTGGATAAACGTGGCGTGGGCCGCCGAGACTCGCGCGTCTGCTAAAGGCTCCGGGATCAGATGGCACTCCGGACAACTGCGGGCGAAAGTATTCATTTTGGGGCAAATGTGTAATGGCCCTTATTGGGATCTAGTGAGTTTTTTTCTCTGTATTTGGAAGCAGTCTCTCATTCTCTCTCCAGCGCAAATTTAAAGGCCAAAAGTGAAGGCTTTAAATTGCGATGAAAATCCGTAAATTGTGACAGGGAGATTGTTATTAGTACTGGGTTTGTCTTCGATATGAAACTATTCCTGACATTTGACAACATATTCCAAAATTAGTCGAAATTTTCTGGCTTGAGGGTAAAATTTGTTTTCCTAAAATTGATGGATTTTATGACGACTGACTGACAGCACTGTCTTGACTTAGCAACTTACCGACGGACCGACAGACTGACTAATAACTGACTGATCGACTGACTGCACTGTCCTGGCTGACCAACTTATTACTGACACACCGGACTGACTGATAAATAATTGACTGACTGATGACCGACTGACCCATGCACCGACAGTCTGATCGACAAATCATCTGATTGATGAAAGACTGACCAACTGCCCGACCAACCGACAAGGTGATGGACTGATCCAACAAGTGAGGGAGTGATCAACCAGCTAACTAACCGGCCCACTGACCGATGAACTGACCGACCAACCACCGACCTAGTGACAGAATGGATGGCTAAAACATCGACTGGCTGGCTAACTGAAAATATGACTATCTTATGAACGGTCGAACGGCGAGAGCGAAGAGAGTCCCGTGTATAACGTACAAAACACGAAGCCTTGCTTACTCAACCGTACGTTGCCTACATCACAGAGCAAGTCTGGTTACACGTTATGCAATGCAGAAAACAGGACACCGAAATCACAATGCACGGCTGTCGACATACCACAATGCAATCTCAAGATAAATAACTATAGCAGATGCATTAAATTCAGTTTCGTAACTTAAGGGAAAAAAGCGTTTGCCCTGCATTGCGTTTCACTTTTATTTATTTAATTTTTCAAATCAGCCTTTAGCCAGCAACAGTAAGTTTAACAAAGTATGCAACTGAATAGGCTAGAGGCGAACAAAACAGAAAGCAAACGAAGCGTCAATTGCAGCGCAAGAAATCTTAATGCTCTGGGGAAAAAATGAAACTTAAGGAAAAAACGGGAAAGTGGAATAAAGAACCATAAAGAAGCCAATAAAAACCAATGTACAGATGACCGAGATCTGAAATCATATCTCCAAACCCTATTGCTATTGCCCTTGTTCATTGTGTTCGCTTGGAAGTATTACATTGTTTGATTGGTTATATGAAACGTATAAAGGGCAGACAAATACAAACGAGAAATTAAAGTGAGGGGGTCGTATCGATATGAATTCGACATTACTCGGTACCTATCGAAACAGAAGGACCAGAAAGATCGACTTTGTGTCAACTCACCTTTAGGCTTTAGGGGCGCGCATGTACTCACTGCGAGTGTCGTACACCACAACAAACAACAATCGAGGTTCCCCTTCGCTAAGTGCGACGTCAACACGACTGATCGGTACACCTCTGATCCTTACCAATATATATACACGTTTGTCGTCTGGATTATGAATAAGGAGAATAACCTCCACGCCTGGTATGTCCCGTATCCGTTGTGTGATGACGTCTCCTATTCTTTATTTTCAAGGTCTGTCTGCCGCACTCGGCATCGGGGTTAAGTACATGTATACACTGCGTGTGGCACGTGCGCCCACCGATGCGCGGCTAGACGCTCAAGACACAGGTGTTTTTTCGCGAAGATGATGGGACGATGGGGGCGAAAGCGCTGTAATGGTGATGACGATGACGGAAAGGCCTGCATGGGTGGCGAGGGAGAAAAGCCGAACGGGAAATCGTCAAAAACACACCCACTGTTCGTTTTGGGTTTCTCTTTGAATGGGTTTTGTTTTCCTTGTGGAATTTTGGTTCACCTTTCAATATGTTACCCCAATAACGTTTAGGTTATTCTCATTTCTACAACATATTGTATATTAATACAACCATTAAAGCGATGACAAGTGCTAAATGTCGACACCGGTATTCGTGGAAACTTACGCGGGCATAGTAAGTCTCGGCGGGAGGGGGAGAATACAACCAAGAATACAGCCCTTAACTCAGCTTTTCGTTCAACTGGTAAAGCTGATCTTACTTCGGAACAACCGTGACTTCGACTACAGTTTAGGTTAACAGTGAAACGCCCAGGAAAAAGTGATTTTCCAATGTGGGGTTGCATTAATTTCATCTCTCTTAAAATGTTCTGCGCACGATGAAGATTATCTCTATGTGAAGCTGCATCCGAAGTTACGGCTGGGGCTGAAATTCACACCACTGCGCCTATGGAAGCCACTGCAGCCGCTTGTCACGGACGCGAGTGGCGTTCCTGGCCGCAGACGCCTGATTCGGAAACGGACTAAATGTGTAACGTCAAGTGAGAAGAACGCCGTCACGGTCCACAAACCGCACAGCAGTTGCACATGATTGGAAAAATATAATTACCCTTACAACATCTCATAGAAGTTATGTTTAGGTAATAATTCCTGGGACAGCAACGTCCGTCCCCCAGGAGCGGGAGCCGGACACAAACATCGACTCAACATGTTATGAAACCTTTCAAGGCCCACGCGTGCACGTTATAGGCAGTTCTTGTAAATGCCACATGTCCCATTTAACCAAATTTTCAATTCTTGATGTGCGACATTAAAGGGCATTTTGGTGTCCTTTTGATTTTGTTTTATACAGATGCGAGCAAAAGCTGGAGGTGTCATGCTAGGCAAACATCAGTGCTGCAGCAATATCTGTACAAAAATCCCCCCAAAGTGGATATTTTTCTGTTAAAGTTAGTTTAAATTTACTTTGGGGATACTTGTTGCTTCCGTTTTTATGACAGTACAATCCAGTACGGAAAGTTTCCTCACAAGTGATTTCAACAGGAGAATTTTGCTCACTACTTGAACAAAAACCACCGAAATAATATCGTCTTCCAGTGATGATATCACGGCTACCTCGCCTTCATTAGTCAGAAATAGATTTTAAAAGTTAAATCTTACATTTGTGGAAGGTTGTATATAAAGCATGTTCCCGGTAAAATTCACACTATCAACACTTCAATAGAACCTACACAACTTTTAACTCCCACACCTCCACCGCCCTTTAATATGGGATGCTGGGAGGGGCCAATTTCGTGCGCCCTGTATTGTGACAAGGCGAAAGCGCCAAAACTTGAAATGACTCCCTTACTTATTCCGAACGTTCACGGAGTGAAATGCACGCGAGGGGCGCATGCGTTTGTGGTAATACGGAAGTTGGTCATCGGGTCCTCCCCCTCCAAGAGTACTAGCCCCGCCCTTCGACAGTGTGTCTTAACTGACGACGAAGAGAAATTGGGCCAGTAAGCTTGATAAATTCTTACAACTGTATACCGGACAAAACATTTTTGCAAGTTTACCTATCAGGAGGAAATTCCTTGAAAGAAAATTAAACCGCTATAACTACTGTATACACGGCGACCTAAACATTCTCCGAATTTCTTTCATGACATTCTGGGGGAAAAATTCCCGACGATGACGCGTTCACGTTAACATGTTACGATTTTTTTCAACTCTTTTCCATTCTGAGTAGTGGTGCGAAGGAAACTCAACATTGTAATGTCCCCTACCGGCCTCCAAATATTTAGGTAATTCCGATACTAGTCATTCCTGGCTTCTTAAAGTAAAGAACCTCTTCAGAAAAGTAAACGAATTTAGTGTCATTTTGTGTAAGCGGAAGCAGGGATTATTTTAAGCGGCTGACGCCACAGAACACGGCACTACTTAAGAGACGGATCTTTTTGTTCCTTCAGTCCTGTCTCTCCCCAAACCCCACCCCGAGCCCGTCCGCCCTTTTGGGATACATCATTCCCTGTTGCATGTGTAGCATTCTACGAACGAGAACAACCCATGGGCCTCATCTAAAATGTCCTTAAAAAAACGTCGCGGGAACATGATAAACAGGACAATTAACTGCCAATTCTCGTTTACGCGCGATTAAGAGCACACGCCTCCAAAATTAAGAGAGCATTGCGACCTTTACCCCGAAAGGCTCCCACCTCTTTTTGGAAGGGCTGGTTTCTGTGATTAAAAAAAAAGCTGAAAGAATATGGTAAAAACAAATCATGGATTGAAAAAAGGAGACTCTCCCAAATTTCTACATATTTTTTAATCCCAATGGACAAAATTGGTACATTTACTTTTAGCTTGGTGTCGTATGTTGATTTTCTTTCTAATTTCGTGTTTACCTTGTTTCTTATTCCCACTGGTTTGACTCTTGACTTTGTCTTTTCACGGGCACCAATGCAACACTTTTAGTCTCTCTCTTCATTATTAATGTGGCACACACTGTTTTAGCAGAATGCCTTTAAAAACACCTCACAGTCCCCGGCCTGAAATAGATTATGTGGCTATATTAATAAAAATCTGACTTCCTAATTGGCAAGCTCAGACAAACTAATTGTGACTTCCTCAGTGCGTGAGCAGTGTTATTTACACAAGGAGTTGGGTGGATTGCCAAAAACATAAAAAAAAACCACGTTTTAAATTATACATATCAATATTCTTTAGAAACGGAAAACGTAAATGTACTTACACGGCGCTGAAGTTCTCCGTCTTCGGAAGGTGTTGTTTTCTCTTCCAGCTCAAACTCGACCGTTACGGACGATTCGTCACACGCTATGCGTCGCTTGGTAATGGTGAAATAATGCCCGGTGCTATTTGTAATTACAAGTCACGCGACTGTGCGCAGCGGATGGGCGACTCTGGAGTCTTCGCTCCTCCACGTCAGCGGCACCTCAGGGAGGGAGGGCTCGGATTGGCTGGAGCTGGTCCCTCGCTTCATGCGCATGACGGTCGAGGTCACGGCGCAATGACCTTGGGGGCGGGTTCATCAAGACCTTGGAAGGATCAATTTCCCAGGGCCAAATTCATCGATACAGGGCCGCGTGTCAGCCGGGTGGTATCGCAAGCGCAAGGCGGGAAGTTCCAATATCCGGACCGGCAGAACAGTGCGCCAACATCTGCGTTGCCATGGGGATAACCTGATTACCGCCCTGACAATTACAATTTTTTTTCGCTTGGTGCCACTGGAGGAAATTATGTAATAGCCGATTTGCTCGCCAGATATTTATAACTGACTCTGGTGCTTGTTGCAAAATCGATCACATTACATTTTGCAAACACAGGATGATGGGATTCCCTCTTTTTACTTGATGGAAATATTGAAGGATTTGCACGCATCATGATAGCAACCTTGAACATTCAAGCGGTATCCAGGAAGATAAAAATGAAGACGTTTTCAGGAACTAAAGCTATACTCATACAAATTAATTGTTATTCTTCAGTCACTGAGGCACTTGTCTAATTTCTGTGCTTGAGTGAAAACGAAAAACTGACAAACCAAACAGAGAAAAGACATCCCAAATGGCAGGAATAACGCGCAAAGAACTCAATCTTCGACTAAGCTCGATGATCTCATCTCCAGATGGGATACAGGCAAAAGTGATGGAGGGGATCGTAGTTGAGTGACAGGTGTGAAAACGTTATCTAACTCTCCTCATAATTCATACATTCATTCGAACAACTGCCGGGGAAGAGCTAAATCTGGAGCCGTTGTTTTCACGCGCTCGCGATAGGGGGGTGGCTGTTCTGCGCGTCGCCCTACGTCAACCGACTGTCTGACTTGGTGTTAGCGGGCAAAATGCAGGCATAACAACACCCTTACACTATAGCGTACACACTCGAGTGGTTAGGAGTTCTTGTTAAGTGGAAAATCCAAGAACAGCAGCTGCTCTCTAGGTTGAAGTGGATTTTCTCCACTTAAAAAGAAACAAAAAATAAACAGACACTGCATGGCTGATTGAAGAGTACACTAGGCCTGTGTGAACAAGTCTCTTATTTAGTCGTATCACTAACGTACGTGTACAGTTTGTGTTAAACATTTTGAATTAAAAAGAATGAAATGATACGAAAAGAAGGTAATTCACATTGTAAGTTGAATCGGTGACGAAATGCACGCACATTAATGACAACAAAGGTGATCGCGGTGACAATAATGCATGGTTGTATGATTATGGGAAACGGGTGAGCGAAAATGCTTGTTACTGAGAACCGAGGAGACTGTCCTCACACAGTGTGCTGTCAAAATAAAGTTTCCTTAGCTGCATTCATGAAGTTGTTAAGAAGACAAACAAAATTCACTTCATGAAAAACAGTGCTGCTTATGACAGCAACGACATTTTGGGGCGACAGAAGAAAAGCACGGATCTGATTTTGGCTCTGTATATAAGACAATACACGAAATTTTCTCAAAACACATTGAGAAAATACCTATCGACGTTATAACGCACGGAAATCTTCTAAAGTTCAAGCACGAAATCCCGGATCCTGCTACACTGATGTGTACATGACATTGCGTAGGATAACTGGGCGGTCGTCAGCAATTTGTGGTCGCCAACCTCTATCCTCAAATAAGTTCCGGCTTCGCCAACCGAAACTTAATTAAGCAGCATCCGATTAGTGTTTGGAGCGACGTTTTATTAGAGGTTTTTCGGCGGAAGAGTTGTTGTTATACCGAGCCGATGTAAACTGGCTCGCGCGCAGTCGAAAAACTAACCCGCAGGCGAACACCTGCGAAATAAACTAGGATTCTAAGAAACCGATGGGTCGAGGTTTGGGATCGCAGCCAAAGATCAAACACTGAAAAGGATGCCGGGATGTACCCCTGACATGCAATTGCAAGCAGTGCTTGGTGTTGTGGGCGTTGACGTAACGAGGAGCCTATGACACCTTCTCAGCGCAATATTCTGTTGAAACACGCAAGCACTCGGAAACAAGTTCAATTTGGCTGATGGGCAGCTGGAAGAATCGTTACTACTTGCTAAAGTCACCAGCGATACTTTGAATTACCTGTAAAAGGTTTAAGACGAAATACAATGAACAGAAATACAACTAAGAGGCTTACAATGTCAAATAGGACGAGTTAGGCTACACAAAACTGAGTCAACAGCTTATTAAAGAACTTAATTTCCGCGACTCCTCACAAAACGTCAAACAAAAGTCAAAGTTTATACCATTGGGATACTATACAGTCAGACACAGTCTTGTTTACCAAGTGTTCATGGGAAAACACAAAATGTCACAGGCACAATGATAAACAACATAAAACAGACTGTAAAAAGAAACAACATCCCACACTTCAACGGAAACATCAAACACAACAACCCCAAAACAACACCGACAGAATAACTGCACATTGTCAAGTTTCTCCTTGACAGCATACCCCACTTTAATTGGGAAAAAAATGACTTAAAGTTGAGGAAGACATCCGGACTTTGGTGATATGTAAAAATAAACACTTCTATTATCAGCTGGGGAAAGCAAAGGGTTTGATATTAGATTTGTTAAATCACTGACATGAATCAGATTACCTTCAACGTTGTTATTCCGGAACCCATTTTGAGGGTAATAAAACTACCCAATGCCATGCTGGGACGGCTAAATAGCATAAACGTGATTTCTCTATACTTAATAAAATTCTTCTTCATTAACTCTGATTACTCGGAATCGCTGATATCTTCGAAACCTTGAAATCAAAGTAAATTGCAGGCAATTTATAAACGATTTCAAAATGAACTTAGTTTTTGACGCAGAGCTGAAATTTGATTTTTTAAAGGGGATGCACATTTTGCGACTAAGTTTGTGTTGTAAATTTTAACACAGATTTTGGGCTTCATCGGTGTAAACACTGTCAATTAAAGCCTTGAAAATCGATGTCGCATCTCTGAGGGGTCGGAAAAAGACACGTTTATTAGCAAATTGTAAACCAGCGATGGGTCATCAAATATCATGCATCTATTCAGCGCAAAATGGAATGTCGAATTGGGCATTTACAAAGTACAGAAAATACATGTACAGTGAGTAACTTATTACATGGTTTTGACTTTAAATTCCACAATGGGTGTGCGTCAGATAATTGCCTTTGATATGTGTGCCACAAGCTATATACGAAACCCTCCGTCACGGAACGACATTACTAATTTGTTTGGTACAACACAAGAACGAGGCCGTTCTGGGAACAACGTCTCGATGTAGCAGGGCACAGAGGAAACGTGAAAGATTCATTACTCAGGCTTTATTGCCAAGCCGGGACTTTTTACGCCCTTTGTTGTTAGTCACCTCACACAAATATGTCCACATCCCCGCAGCATTACTTGACTACATAATGGGAAATCCACGGGTAGTTATCCCACATTCTGATCACTTTTCCAGCTGGGATTTTCTCCCTTGCCAGCATGGGCAACCACCGACGACCTACTCCTTTTTCGTCATCCCACTGAATTGGCAAAGTGCTGAAGAGAGACTATACATGTAATGGTTGTCTCGCATGTCGACGCGCGCCGGTACTGGCTTGCGGACCGCACATAAATTCCGGGCCAGTATGCGGTCGCGCCGACGGTGTACATTTCGAAGGACTTATAGTGCCAATAGACGGCACTAATTTACCTTAATTAATATTTCCACGCGGGCAATAAAACGAAGGGTAACCGCCGGTTCCATCTGCGGTGTAGCGGTCACCGGGAATGTGCCCATCTCGTGACAAGGTCCGACGGTTATTGCAACTGGGAGTCTTGACCTGCTCGTGACCTCTGTCGCAGGTTGCTCCCGCGCCGCTTGTTCAAGCTGTATTTAGAGTAGCGACATCGGAACTGAAATGACTGTTCATTATGTGTGCAGTTCAGCATACAGCCGCTGTGTGCTAACAAGCGTTTTGCGAGTTAAATATGAATAAAATCTGTTACACCGAGTTCTTTAAATTCACGTGAACGTAAAACAATTCGAATTCTCCGTACTAAAGCCACCGTTGCTATACCTCAGGCAGGCAATTAACCTTTTGCTTAGTAGCATAAGAGTACACATTACCCCAAAACACTGTTTTCATCGGGTAAACCGTATAAGAGCGTCAACAATACGGGCGTTTCACAATAGTGCGCCTCCAAGAGTTTGAAACGCGTTGGCCAATCACATTGCGCAAAAATCTGTCGACCCATGCGTGTTTGGAAAGGTCGACAGATTTTTGCACATTGTGATTGGCCAACGCATTACAAACTCTTGGGGCGCACTATTGTGAATCGCTCGTATTGCGCCAAGAGTTGCGTATCCTTTGGAATCGCACCCAGGGCGATTTGGGACGACTGAACGCAACACATTACGTTATGTTGATGGGCCAATTTTCATGTCCGTTAAACGCATGAACGCATCGTGCACGCAACCCGCCCCAAAACATACATAGGCCTATGGAAACGCGCCTTGAGAAGAGCGCAAGGGAACCAGTCCATTCCAGAGATGGTGGTCGCTGTGCAAAACGTTTTCCCCTAATAACAACGTACATGTACAGCAACAGTGTAGCCTGGGGAATTCAAATTGTTCTGCTTACATGCAATCTGATAAGTCATTGTACCAGATTTTATCCACATTTAACTCGCAAAAGGCTTATTGACATCTCTGCTAGGTTGAATGTGAAAGTGCACTTTTTAAACCTTTAACAATCCATGCTTTCCTGAACAACTGAGGGCACTTTGTTTTACTGTTGACATACCTTCCACCAGGGGAAAGATGAACCACTCCTCTAATTTGAATTAAGAGATAATTATAGTGTAAAAAAGCAAAAGAAAGTAAACTTGCTAGGGTCTCCCATACTCCCTAAACCTTAAGAGGTGGTGGATGTTTAAGGGGTCCTTTATGGGACAGTTCAATTTGAAGCCTTCGATTTATTGTGCTTTGAGTTATTTGTGTTGCCCAAAATTTAATCGGACCATGAGCTAAGAGCAGTAAGGAAACAGAATTGTTCCAAGGGTACAGCACGCCCGTACACCATCACCAAGAAGCCTGGAAACCCCGTCTCATGCACTCCAGCACCGTGATGGCCAGCGGCGATCGAGTGCACAAAACATCCGTTTGAACGATGTTATCACCCTATTTCCCCGGTACATTTAATTTTGTCCTGCTCTGTTTCTTAGGATTGCTGTGCTTGTTGTCAAGATTCATTTATATCGTTCTGTGTGACGTATTAAAATTCATTACTTGGTCTTCAGCGTATTTATTCTATTCAAACAATATCCTGAAAGAAAGGTATCTTTTGAAAAACTGGACATAAATGTTATGTTTTGAATTTTGATGGCTAAAATTACAATATGAATTATCTCGATACCGGAATGAATACAAATTTAACAATGGGAAAAATCGTTTAGTTGTACGTGTAAAAATGTTTAGATGCATATTTGGGTACAAAGGAAAGTGGATCTTGAAAGCATGTAAATTTTTTGCACCCGTAAAAAGGGGGCACTTAAAGGCTACATAGCTGCGATAGGATTTTTTATCACTTGCCGTCAAAAGGCATCTTTTGTCTCATTCAATTTCACACTCAGTTGTTTATTTCGCTATTTCAGTGGACATTTGGTGATTTTTATGCTTAGTATTTCCAGATTCATGAGCAAAACGCTGATGTCATCCCTGGAAGAAAGCCTCATATTGGTTTTACACAAAATGCATTTTTAAAAAGATTTTGCGGGACGTACTCTTTTCTCTTCTTTAGTGCTTCATTGTTGTGTACGTACGTACATAACAATAAGCTAGCAATCAACCCTTTCTCAGAAATATGTTCTTTGTCTACATTCTGGGTTCACATAAACAGAGAAACCTGAACAATTACAACAGTGATTTAGATGCCTTTACCCGATGGGTAAAATCTCCTTAAAAAACACAAACAAAAACCTGTATGGCACTTTTCATGCTAATAAGCTGTGCAGAAACCATAACTAGAATGCATTGCATCCCTACGCCTGTAACCCATTTCAAAAGTACCCGCCGCACTGTGCATTCTTGCGACTGGGCCAGGCTACTCTCAACCCTAAACAAGGTGGTGGTACACCTTCAAAACTCTTCGGGTTCAAAGTGGGCTTCATTCGGCCGCCACGTCCGATCCGGCCTTGCAAGGTGGCTATATGCGGTTGTTTGTCACCGAATTATATGACAATCATTAATAACACCCGCACAAGGTAAATACAAATATTGTGACAGTTGTGGACTCGTGCTGTCAACAAAGAGTGCACCATAGGAAAACTCGTGAAACTCTGGCATCTGTCTGACAATGTGAAAGTGCAAGAGTGCAATAAAAAAAGCACTTCTGCTTATTTGCGGCTAACCGTTATAGCCTATCTGTAAAAGATATTTGAATGACACGTTCACGAGAATGTACTGACAATTTGGCATACTGTGCACGGAGTATTCCTAACCAGCGTCGTTATCCTGGAAGGTGACATCCTTTGGGTTGGGAAATCATCGGAAATGGGCATTCCAGAAAAGAACAGAGTGAAGAGTACTTGAACTCATGTTGTTCAACAAGTAATGCGGTAAACGAAGTTTTTGTGCTTCTTCCAACGTGTAAAAAGCACATGGCGAGGATTAAGTCTTTGAACAAGCAGTAGTTCTGAGTGGTTATTGGACAACAGACTCGTAAAATACTGTCGTCATGATCCTGGAAAAGGCACGATATCATACCAACCTTGGTACGATGCGTATATGTACAACAATATCCAACGCGAAATGTCGTACATAAAGCATACGTCTCTGACACGCGTTTGGAAAGTTTAAAGGGATCTTACTCAGTCTCCACTTTGCACACATATAGCAAGACGTTTGGCATACGGGTATTTGCAAGACGGTGACCCTTTAAAGGGCTTTTGACGTTCTATAAAGCAAACACGTCTAATACACCTCATCGACCCCGCCCTTCTTCTGTGCACGCTCGGCTAACGCGAACGAGAGAAGCGACGCCGTCCTCCGTCATTAACCCCAAGAGGTCGAGAGCCCCCCCCCCTCCACCCCGGTGCCTTAAAAGGTCGCCGTCGATGTTTTCTTGGAACATCTGTCATCTAATTAATGCTTAATCGCCAGGATCCTGGGCCCGAGACAACAATATGTCTTTCGGGGTTCCGAACCGCCAATTTCTGCTTCACGTGACCATAATCATTTTCCCTCTTCAGTCTCCCCATCCCTTTTCAGCACTGCCTGTATTAACTTACACTCATTATAAAAAAATGTCAAATGACGAAGCGTACTTTTTGGCCTGCCAGTTCGAGGTAGTGGTGTTACGGATACGGCTTTATTGGGCAAAGGGGGCAAGGGTTCACTAAGACCATAATGACAGGACACCATGAGACTTGGTAGGATTTCCACAGCATAATCCGGTCTTTCCACAAGCACCTCGATCCTGGGTGAGTGAAGACCCCCCCCTTTCAAAAGGCGCCAGACTATATGAAGGTTTTTTTCTCAATTTCAACAATATATCTGCGTCTAGTTAAAAATGTAAGATGACCTTTTATCGGAGCTTGACGAGGTTATGTATGTTCATGTACATAACTTGCCTCTGCGGCTAATATCGTCTTCAATGGAAGCGTTTTAAAGAATCAACAGGAAGCGCCTCGCTTTCGATTTAGCACGGCTTACTTGTAAATGGTGAGTTAATGACGGGTTGTCTTTCCCGAAAACGTTGTTAGGGCGGGCTTTAATCCTCAAATTCTTCAACCTTGCAATTTACTTCTGGCACCCATAAAATATGTAGGGAGGTACAACTCTTGAGATTAAGCATCAGTATCTCGTTTTTTTCCTCCTGAGTTCTTATCAACCGTTTTTCTACTGCCCTTGTAAAAATTGTGGTGCGTGTCCAAACGTCAACCGGTTCACATACAAAAGGTCCACAGCGTATATACGAGTCGTCCGTGGCCATATATCGTATATATCGTATCGCAAATCGTTTCGACACAAAGCATTTGCCAGTTGAGAGTTTGCAACCTTATCTCTTCTGTAAGTGTGGTTAAGCTCCTTAGCAAATTGGTTTTCACAAACAAAGGATGTCGTTATTCCCCTTCGTTCTTTTATGTACCGGTATTTTGTGGGCTCCCCAATTCATTTCTAATTACTCGAAATATTAATTGCCGGATTATCGAGTGTGTGTGTGTGGGGGGGGAATTAGTAGCGGGTCTGCGCGTAGGATCATCTTCCGCGCTCTGACCCAACCAAGCACGACGCATTAATACGTCAACCGCGGAAATAAAAAAAAATCTTAAATGAGTGTACACGTCCTCCGTGGAACAAATAAGGAAAATTGTGTGTTTACACGTCATCCAGCGACAAGACTCAGAGCGAACGGAGATAATTCTTTGCTACGAGGCAAGCCAAATAGGTATCAACAGAAATCATATGGAATCTGCTATATATTAGCAGCTTCGTCAAATCACTTAATTAACTAATGAAGCAAATGCATTGTGAGAGAGTTTATAATGGGTAACTTTAAAAAGACAGTAAGCCAGTCCACGTCCACGAGTATCCGAACAAAATGGTCAACTTTCTGAATGAATTTCTGCAGATCCAGCCAGCTAGCCAAGGGCACGCGTGCACGGCCGTGTACAAGGAGACCAGTCTGATTGTTTGTGTACCCATGAATATCGACCGTGGACGTAAGTAAACAGGTTTTCCCTTCGAAGGTCGAGCGATATGCACCCTGATGATGTATCTGCTATGATGTACATGTACATACAGTGTATACACGGGCAAATAATGCTCGCGGGTCATGATCGAGGTACACATAACAGGAGGCATCCATGATGTCATCAGGCTGTGCGCACGTCCTTGATGGCACGCCATGGTTGTGTACATCACGTCTTGATGACACCTTCTCAATGCCATCCGTCTGGAGATATCTTCCTCTTTTTTATGAATGGGATTAAAAGAGATGACCTTCAGTAAGGGGACGGGGGAAATTCCGGTTTGCAGACAGGGTGTCACGTCTTCAGCGACTGATATACAGGTACATAATTTTTAATCCGCCCCGGAATGCTTAAAAACAAAAAAACTATTTGGAAGAGAAAAGTACATTTTTTTTGGCTTGCAGCTGGATGTCAGCCAACTGCGCATGTGCACCTAAAGACTAGAAAATTTTGTCTTGGGTTGATAACCCGCCATTTGCGTGCAAAATCGCAAACAGCACCAAAGATATTTGTACAGAAAAAAGCTATTAATTGGTCTACAACTAAGTAAAAATTTTTTGTAAAACTCATATCCCACCTCGTTTCCTTTTGAACAGTATATTTTGCATTGCACCTTAGATAGATTTCATAAACATACAAAAAGTGAAATATGGCCTAGGTAGATTTTTATTAGTGTCGTTGTCATTCGACTGTTCCCCTTCAAAAAATGAAGTGTGATGGCCAGTGGCTGGCGTTGATTTGGCCCAACAATGACACTCTGCAGGCTTGCCAAAAAGTCTCGTACATGATCGCAATTCAAAACGAGGGAGCAGAAGGTCGTACAGCGCAAGATCCCCTTAAGCGGCTCATTCATAGTCCCACAATCAACAAGGAAAATAAACACCCTCTGCTTTTCCTTTGTCCAAAATGGCTGGCTTACCTTGAAAGAAGGACAACACTTCTTCAAAGAAAAAGAACCGGGAAAACATGTATTGTCGCATCACCTAACGACAGCATGATGGCGGTTATAAAGGATGGTGTAAACCCGCGTGCTCCGGACACCTTTTTCAACTAAACAAAACACGAGGTCGCACTTTTCAACGCTGACAAGATTTGCCCGGCGTTTTTGTCAGTCTGGCACGTTCGCAGGTTGAGGTAAGAGCTAGTAGTTAGCTTTAGCGTTTCGTTTTATAATTTGGTACTTCGCTTTTCCCCATATCCTTTTCAGTTTCTATTTAAACGCATGTACTCTTTTTGTGGTATTAGTAAAAATCTGAATAACACGATCCTTGTTACTCGTGGTTTTTAAAGTATCTGAAATAAAATTCTTTAAATAATGACTGTTACATAAAAGAGTTACACTTGTTTACGGAGAGAGGAACACTTCCTCCCGCACAGTAGGTTTGGGGAAATTCACTTGACATTTCACCTTTTTCTTGGGACAGAAAACGTTACGGGGACAAAGAAAATATCTCCACAACTCAGTCCAAATTTACCTAACAAAAGAACTTGTCCCCTTAACACGGTGAATGCCTACCCACAAGACCGTGACAAAGTTAAGTCAACTTTCATCCAACAAAATTCTTCCAAATTCCCGCAAAGCAATGATGAGGACCTCAACATGTCACCAGCCCAAACTGATGTTTCGATTCATATTTTAAATGAGTATTTCCTACCAAACTGTACACCAGACAGTGATTCAAATGGTTCAGTCTTGGTGATGAGACCCGACTGGTGCAACTTTCTAAAGATGACGAAGCACTAAGTACAGTCTGGCGGCATGATTACGGAGAGAACGTGTGGAAACAGGAAAAAAAAGGCACCAGCGATTTTTTTTGACAAAGTGGCACCAAACCAAACGATGGAATACCTGTGCATCAGTCTAATTTGTTGTGGTTCACGTCAATGCTATTGGAGACTCCCATATTTTTGGACCAGAGGAATGGTGACGATGGTAAAATGTCCAGTTCGGGCAGTTTTCATTGATGTTGGACGCATTTCAGATGTACTGTAAGTCTTAGACGAAGGTCAGTTAACAATAGCCTGGTTTGACTCCTTTTTTTTTTTTTGGTCTTTTCTGCAGAGAAGACCTTGGTTTAACAGCAAAGACAGGCCAAGTGGTTTCGTATAAGATTAAGAGATACTGAACGTTTTGATAGTTTAGTCTGATCATGTGCAGTGCCCCATGCACACCTGCCTAACATTTTATCCAGCGTACACTATAGCCACCGCAATGTACAATGTAGAATCCTGTGAGGATTCGTGAGCCTGTTTCCACACCCCAGGCTAAAGGGTGTAGGGGAAAAAGTACAGTGAACCAGGGCGTCGCTGAATTTTTTTGTGTCCCCGTATCCGTGCAGTGATCTAATTGGGAGTTAATGCCACTAGACACAGACCTATCCCTCGATTTCCAGTTTCAATTAAGGGAGGCTCGCCCACGCGCGCTCGGTCGGCCGACATGGACGTGAAATGTCACATTGTGGCTTATAACGGCAGTATTTTATGTATAAAACATGCTGAGCCAGTATTTCGTGAAGCTGGATTTACACTTCTCACGCAGGGGGTGCACTAATTACGATAATTCATAAGCTAAAAAGACCGAACTCAACTAATGGGATGATCACTTCTTCATATAATTAGTCTTTAATGTGACAGCCTGTAACGAGCGGGTTTTAATACATTTCCTAAGGAGACAGCTTTAGCGTCACACTAGGTGAAACTTTTAGGGGCAACCCGGGGTACACATGCACATGTTTTGAGGGGGCACCGAAAGGTATATATAGGTTGTGCGCATTTCAACATTTTCAGGGCGGGGGAGACACCCCGAGGGCACGGACCGGACCTCCACAGGGGGAAGGGGGAGCACGTGCCTCTCTAAAAATGCGACATCTGGAAAGGCCAGTTTGTATACATTTTTTCTTCAGTTAAACTGCAGAGGCTTAAATTCAGTGTCGTGGGTTCCCGAC
This sequence comes from Acanthaster planci, assembly GCF_001949145.1. Next base: position 3,676,700 of record NW_019091357.1, read on the forward strand.
CCATCATCTGATCATGATGCGCCAAGTCTAGTCAGTAGTCAGTGGACTTCCGGAGTTGCCCAATCGGTCATGACCACGATCCCTGCCAGTCATGCAAAGCAATATTGCATGGTACTGTAAATGTAGGATGGCACCGATATTGCCATTATTACGCACACCGTGTACAACGTATTCTATTAGGCCTATGTTATCATTACCAATTTTCTAAACTTTGCCCCCTTATACAGGTTCACAAAGAAAAGCTATTGCAACGCACCCATCAAATTAACGGAGCCCTACCTCCCACCTGTACCCCAAGATGAAGCCTACTTTTAATCTTTGTCCAGACAGTTCCCTAAGATCAGTTCTAAACCTACCACGCTTCTTCGATTGTGCAAGTGCGGAAAAGGTCGAGGGAAACAAATTATTAACGATATTCTGATGGCAAACATTACACCAAGACATTTTGAGAGACGGACAAAAATTTATGACATTTTGCGAAGCAGTCTCGACAGACAAACGAAGAAAGGTAAGAATGGCTAGGACCATGGAGGAAGGAAAAGACGGGCACACACTTTAGCCACACAACTGACAGCAACACAGACAGGGTAATATTATTACGTTTACCTGGCCCATGGAGCTACGTACGCCATTTTGTTGCGACCACGTGCTGGAGTCCAGCCCAGGCCTGTGGAGGGCATTTCACTTGCACGGTCAGACCATGGAGGTCGGACTCTTGCAACATGCAGCTGTCATTTTGTCCTGTCAGATTTCGCCTGCTCCTGGTAACCCCAGTTGCCAGGGAGACTTCAACACTCCACAAGAATTAAGATTAAGAGTAGGTATTAGTCGTTGCCAAGTCCGTTTTGCCAGTAATAAACAAAACCGTAAAAAATAGCCCTGTTCGTCATTTTCGCATTTGCTAGTTTTTACACAGCGCCCTCTCGTAGAAAGGGGGCGTGATTGACTATCCAAGATGGCGGCCCCCATCTGTGTGACAAATGTCGAAGTGAAGGACGTGCGATTCCCAACATCTTTGGAACAACATGGTTCAGATGCAATGGTAAAATTGACTCATTCAGTACACTTCGCCAGATTAGGCATGTTGGTTTCTGCTGCGTAACGTTGCATAGGCATATAGCCTAGCAATGTAGCATATAAATTTGGGCCAGTTTCAACGTTTCACTGTTGCCATGTTCACGCGTATTCGGATCGCGATCAGTGGTCTGTCGTTGGTGAACTGGCATCATGGAGGTGAAATTTTAAAGCCATGCTGACACCAAAGCCTGCGTAATGGATGGAGCGAGCCAGCAATGGGATCACTGTACTGATCAAGATCCATATCCGTGTGAAACAAACTGGCCCAAAGTAGAGGTAAACAGGTAAACAAACATGATATACAGAAGTGAAATGTCTCAGCTTTTTTGCTGATTCAGCTTTTTTGTTTTGCGTTTCAGTTTTTTTTATCACTGGCTGTGTAAAAAGTATAGGAGATTTTCACAGTTCAGCTTCTGTTTCCTTTTTCAGCTGTTTCCAGCTGTTTTTATCAATGGTCAATCTCACCCCTGATTATAGGACCTACTGAAGCTTGGAGCCTCTGATTAGGCCTAAACAAGTAAACATGGATTAAAGTCTGAATCTTAATCGTATAGCTTACATGTAGTTGGCAAGGCATCCATTAGGAAACATCTCACCAACTTGATCGTTAATTTATGTCGCAGAGATGGACATGTAATCTGTATAAGCCTAGCATATTTGAAAGTGTCAAATAATTTGATGAGCTCCACTCTAATGGTAACAGATTGATGAGATGGAAGACCGTTCCAATCTTTGAAGTTACTTCAGGTCACAATCACTTATCATTGCCTGTGGTCATGATTGTGCCAGACTCAAGTCTCCCTGCGAACATTATTTTAGTGATGTTTCTAACCTTTGTAACTGTACATGTCATCAAATGCAATGTACCTTCTTGACTTTAATTTATAATTGAAATGTATGATGAAGAAACCAAAGCACTGCATCACACCGTTTTGTTGTTACTTTGGTTACAGCACACAGACCCTGACTATTCCTGTGCATATGTCATCATCACAACCAATGATGCTGACAATGAGCTTACTGGCCACGGACTGACCTTTACCATTGGGCGAGGCACAGAAATCGGTAAGTACATGGAAAAACTTCTTTCAAATTTGTGGCCATAATGTTTGGTTTTGTGGCCATAATGTTTGTTTGTTTGTTTGTGAAGTTTGTTTGCCTTTTTCATTCCTTTGTCACTGTTCACTCTGTTACTTGTGACTAGTCTTGCGATGGTCTCAACTACAACACTGGATTGGTTTATTGCGCCCATGTTTAGTTTTAAGCTAATAATGAGGTTGAGCCCAGGCCAGACATGGGCTTGAGCAGGCCTTGAAATAGTCAAGATCAAAGCATTATTTGGCTAGCTTTAGAAGTGTTGAGTAAACTTTCCATCCCTTTTGCCTCAGTGGTTGCTGCAGTCAAGGCCCTGGCACCGTTTGTCACTGGCAAGGCCCTCTCAGACATCTACGACAACTTTGCCAACTTCTACCGCATGTTGACAAGTGAACCTCAGCTGAGATGGGTCAGTTCACTGGCATTAATCTGTCTCAAAAACCAAATCTTCGTCTAAAACTGGAAACAATTTCTAAGTGTGGACGAGAGTGGGACTGCTTTGGCTGTCAGCTGCATCTTATGTGGCAAGCCACTGTCGGTAATCAGTGGAGGATGTAGGTTCAAAAAATTAAACGAATACAGAGTTACAGAAGGGGCCATGGCCCTACGTGTTGTGTTCCTGTATTTTAGTGAACCTTAATCACCTATTGCTGCCAAAATGGACGTTCATTCCTTCGTGTCTTTTCCTGTCAAGAAATTCACTCAGTGCTCACCAACCTAAAGAAGCATTCTGGCGGTTCACCACATTTAACTTGTCTCTCCCCGAGTATTAAAACTAGCCACTAAGCTCCAAAATCTGGCCATCAAGTTTAAGATTGATTGTGCTCCATTCACATTCTGGATTATCTCATCTGACACAACAGCCTGAAAAAAGCTGTTTCTGAATGTGCAAAATTGCTGTCAAAATAAAAAACCCACATTGCCAGAAATGAACAAGACTTGAAGTGCGTACAGAAAGGAGGGGCTCATAGGTGGGCCCTAAACCCCATGCTGAGGGTTTGCCTTGCCTCCAACATTTTATCCGTCCCCATCAAGTTTAACATTCAGAACTTGGACAAACTACCTCGATTTATCAACATTTCTCCTTGTATGTCTTCCAGGTGGGACCAGAGAAAGGCGTCATTCACCTCGCCACTGCTGCCATTCTCAATGCATTATGGGACTTGTGGGCCAAGCGGGAGGGCAAGCCGGTATGGAAGCTCCTGGCTGACATGGTGAGCAGCCAACGTATTCTTTGCCTCCCCCCAAACTTTCATATGTCAGAAAGATTCTCTAACAGAGAGAAATTGCAGGCAGTGCCACCCTGATCTCTTCAGATCATATCGGGCCTGTTTGTTTCACATGGATCTGCATCTCGATCAGTGGTCTTGATGCTGGTTTGCTCCGTCTGTTAGGTGAATGCTGGTGTCAATAAACCAGCAAGTGATTACTTGATACTGATCCACACCCGAATCTGTGTGAAACATCGTGTTGGAGTGAGTAGTTTCACACTAACCATAGAATTGCTGTTTCAAATGTTATTTAGAGTTTCAAAAACACTAACACCAATGTTGAATTGCAGAAGAAAACAGTTAGCTTTCTTTACTATATTTTTAACCAGGAACCAGAACAAATTGTAAACTGCATCGATTTCAGATATATGTAAGTATAAAAATGCTTGTTACGATTTAGTGGTACAACACTTTGCAATTTCTGCATGATTCTGAGATGTTTCCCAAATGAAAAAAAACAGTTGCATCATCCCCATTAAAGGTTGCCATAAATACAATTTATTTTAAGCATTTTAGAAAATAAATTGCATAATATTTAAACTCATTTTTCCCCACTTTATTGGACCATGCCTTTGTGAACATCCAGCACAGATGCTTTGACAAAGGAGGAAGCATTAGAGATACTGAGGAGCAATCAAGCCACCAAGAGAGAGAGAGGTAGACAGTATTTCTTTTCCTAGGGAATGGTTTTGATCTTAATTCCAACCCTCTATCCCTGACTTGATCGCAGACCTGACTGAAGTTACCTTTTGAGCAGTTTTACTACTCTGGACATTATGCGTAATTTACCTCATCTTGAAGCAGAAGACAGTCTGGTCGGCCGTAGCAATGCCAAAATCAAATTAAAAATGGTCACCATGATTGTAGGTACTGAAGCTATTATTCCTCTCAGAAATCACCCTACCACATTTGCAGGCAACAAAAAACAAAAAGCAGAGCCTTTGAAAGTAAAAAACTTGTGTTACAAGTTAACCAATGACTGTTTGTCCTCGTTTAATAGGCCTGTACAGGGCGCAACTCTAAGATTACTTGTTTGCTTTCCTATGTTGCTCGCTGGTCCGTGGACTCCCACTGGCTCCCTAGAAGTGCCCACAAAAGTGTGACCTCTTCAGTACAGAGATCTACTGACACAGCCCTAGTTAATCCATCCTATGCCTTCGCATCAAGCTTGGCTTGACACAGGGAAGCTACTCAAATGATCCTGAGAGGAGAAGAGGTGTCTACTGGCGCCCCTTGCCTCCACCCGAACTTCCTTTCCGTCCAGGATTCATTTTCAATGAGCTGTTCACCAGAAAATTGTAACAATAAAATTTCAATACTTAGAAAGAACCAGTGAAGAACAAGTCAAAGGCAGTTTACATCACATGAAATTTCAGCCAATCATCTGTTTTTCGCTAAGCAGGCGTTTCCTGCTAAATCTCTTATTTCAGAACAAACGCTACTAAAGGATGGCTACCCTGCTTACACAACCTCGACTGCCTGGCTGGGCTACAGTGATGAAGTGCTGCTACAAGTATGTACCTCCAGTAGCTGAACCACTCAGCCCCCATCCCCTCCCAATGAAAGACTTTCTCTCAAAGAAAGAAAGCAAGGGAGTCAGTTGAGTTGAAAAAGGGTGTGGAGAGGTTACTATAATATACACAATTAAGTTCAAAATAGTGCAGCAAAGTTTCTAAAAGTTCTTGGACACAACACACCTTGCATGCTAGTAGCATGACATCCAATAGTTGCTGGAGGCTAAAAACTGTAATTCTAGATATCGGGGCCTTGATAATTTTGTATTAAAACAAAATACAAAACTATGGCCATATCTGAAATGAGCTAGCCAAAGCTATGGTTTTGTACATTGGCAGCCACACTGTGCCCACATATGTACAATTACAACCAGTAAAGGCCTAGACCTCTAGCCTTATGTACTTGATTCAGATGCAACTCATGATTCTTGATTATTTTGCTAGTCCTTTGTCTCTTTAATATCAAGCGCTGCAGGAAGGCCTTGTCCGAAGGCTGGACCAAATTTAAGATGAAGGTTGGGTCGGACCTGGCAGACGACATTCACCGAGCAGAGCTGTTACGCAACGAGATTGGATACGACAAAATTCTTGTAAGTGGGCGGAATTTTGCTAATGACAGTCTTTCTGTAGGCTTAATTTGTATTGCTAAAGGTCACTTGGTTCTTTTCAAATTCTATTTGGTCATTCATGCCATGCATACATGTAAAACTCAAGCCAAGTCTGACATGTCTGCAGAAAAAGTTGTCTGGTTACTTAGCCCATGGAGGAAGGACCATACAGGATAAAATGTGTAAAATATAAAAATATGTAAAAGAACACTTGATACATTAAACTAAAAACCAACAAAACACGATTTGCAAATGTAACACAGATGAAAAAATCATTAGAAAGTCAAAAACTGACCACAACAAATTATGTAAAAGGAATTCCAATATACACTAAGAATTGTATACGTGTACACATTGGCTGTTCTGCCACTGCTTGTATTTGTGTGCTTTTTAAGTATATAGGAGTTTTATGGGTTCACATGACAGTTTGTTGAGTGCACAGTAATAATGACGTATCTCAGACAGCAGAGAGGGCATTGCATTTTGAATTTCCCTCTGTAAAGCTGCCGTGATTGACTTTTTTCCCGTGCGCCAGATGATGGATGCTAACCAGAAGTGGGGAGTGGACGAGACCATCGAGTGGATGGGCAAGTTGGCCATGTTCAAACCCCTGTGGATTGAGGAGCCAACTTCTCCGGATGACATCCTGGGCCATGCTAAGATTGTTCAGGTATGTCGTCACGGCGTGTGGAAGGCTTCACCTTAGTGCCTCAAAATAACAATGTCTACTGCATTTGGCTTGGGCTTCTTGTCCATCCACAGTGATATAAATAATAACAGATTTTTTCAGGTTCATAAACTTTACCATATAAATGTACCACCTGCTCTGGATCCTTGTTCAGAGTCAATCAAAGTTATTGTCAGTTTTATTTTATTGCCAGAAAGGAATGGTCCTCCCATTTGTCCTTAATGCTTTTCATGTTCATCCGTCAGGCCATGAAGCCCCTTGGCATCGGGGTGGCTACCGGGGAACACTGCCAAAACCGAGTCATGTTCAAGCAGTTCCTGCAAGCCGGTGCCCTGCAGTACTGCCAAATTGACAGCTGTCGCGTTGGCAGCATCAACGAGCTGCTCTCCATCATCCTCATGGCCAAGAAATTTGGAGGTCAGTAGATATACATTGTAGATATTAAATTATCAAAATTATCAAACTGTTTAATACCTCCACTTCCTCATGTGTCATAGTTTAGTAACCACTGCGTTTCGAACTAGGGTGTTACTTCTAGGGTGTTACCTCTAAGACTGTAAGTTTTCTGTGCATTGCCGTAAAAATCATGATTCCCACTATATCGCTGGTATATTTAATGAAGTCGTGAGGTTTCAGGACTGTATTCCTTCATTGGAAGTCAAAACCACAGAGTTTGAAAGGAAGAAGTAATGTTTGAGTTTGCATGATATTTATCTGCAGTTCCGGTTTGCCCCCATGCCGGAGGGGTGTCGCTTTGTGAGCTGGTGCAGCACGTCATCATGTTTGACTACCTGTGCGTGTCGGCTACACTGGAGAACAGGTAAGGCAAGCTTCATTGCCTGGGGACTTGTTTCCTAGACCTTGAAGATTACTTTACTTACAGATTACTCTGTGCATATGTACATGTACTTATGCTTTAGACAACGCAGTCATGTACATCTTGTGTCATTGCTAATAATTTTCATTATCCTTTGATTCTCTCTGTCAGAGTGTTGGAGTACGTTGACCACCTGCATGAGCATGCCAAGTATCCCATTGTCATGAAGGACACGTGCTACACACCTCCGAAGGTAAACCTATCCATTGGCGTGTACTTTGCAAGTTAGGGTCGAGCCACAAGCACCGCTGTGCCACTGTGGCTTCCCTATGGTGTTGTGTAATGTTGGAACATATAGTCTCAGGTTGCTTGCTTCTGAAAGTTTGGTCTGCAGCTAGCAGTGGCACACGCATTTATGGGAAGTGGCTGCAGTCGCTAGACACTAGCTTTCCTAGGCACACCCACACCAAGGGATGGGGGGGGGTTAGGGGATAATTGGCCCCCCCGATGTGAAAATCCATCCAGATGCCCACCAGCAGAAAGAAAAACACTGGATTCTATGAATGTCTTAAATGAATGTCTATGAATGTTACAAGTGGAACATAGCGTGTGTGAAATCATGGACTTGCCTTGTGTAGATTCATTGGATTTGTATATGTACGGTTTTGGTTGAAACGTAGGAGCCTGGCTACAGTACAGAGCTGAAGGAGCAGACTCTGGCAGACTACGCCTACCCAGCGGGTCGAGTGTGGCAGGACCTGGCCAGGGAAGGAAAGGTCACCCTCTGATGAGTTGACCTCCCAGCAGGCTTTGCTGCAGGTCAGGTCAGGCCGATTGAGATTCCTTTTTAAAGCAGGACATTTCGGCCTTCTGGATGACAAACTTGTTTATCATTTCCAACACAGCATTTTGTCTATATGCTTTCGCCATGCCTATGATTAAGGCATTGATAAAAATGTTTTTATATCATCATGTATTTCTCTTCAGTGGTGAAGGAATTTTGTACAGTTGGGATATTTTTGCTGTTATGCTAAATTTATATTTCAAAACTGAGATCTTGGGCAATTTGGTATTTTTAATGATTTTTAAATATTTATTGAGGAAAGTCGTGCAATGAAATGTGGAATATTATTCTAATGTATTTTTCAACATTGAAACATCTCAGTGCCATATAATTTCCAATTACTTATTCTTTATTCACTGAAATTTAATGTATACTAAAGGAACAGGTGGTACTATTTTGAAATTTGCTCTTCAAATTGAAAATCACACTACGAGAATCTGTACCAGCAATTTGGAATTCCTTGCCTGTGGAAACATCGCTCAGTTTTACCTTAATATGTTTTCATCCATCTAAGAGTTTTATATGTACTTTTGATATCAACATTTAATTGTAAACCTTTCTGACTTCGAAATTTGTTCCAGTGTGTCTTTGAGATGCAGTTTTATGTGTAGGACAATATATAATCGAGTCATGTTTTCGTAAATGTTTCAATATTCCTAGTTACATACAGATTATCACCTCATTCATCTAAGCAAGTTCAAAGTTGTCAGAGCTACCATTCTTATAATATCCCCTAAAACAAAATGGTGCACATCCAGAGTCGACATAATTTTTCATAGGTTTTACCTATCTGATGCCTACTATTACTAGGTGTGAATATGAGTGGTTTACCAAGATGGAGAGCAAGTAAAAAAACAAAAACAAAAAGGAGTAGAGAACAAAAAGCACCTGAGCCTCATTTTGTGGGGATAATTGTCTCAATTTCGTTTTCAGAGTATGCATCACTACTCCTTAATACTTGTTTTGTTAATGGCTTATCATAGGTAGCATAGCCGCTTCGATCAGCAAAATTATAGCGTTGTACAAATTGAGTGGTTTGTTACACCTACTCAAATGAGGACGAAAATACGGTCCGGTAGTTTTGCCACTAGGACTACTAAGTTCCTTACATCTACGGCTCGATGTACTCGTCAATGCAGACCCGGTAGCGTGGCCCAACATCGCAGTACTCCCAGTCGATGGTTGGGTGGCCCTTGATAAAACACCATGGCTTGCCGCGGCCCGGCCCAGCCTCAATGCCCAGGGTACGGCAATAGTTCTCCTCGGTCTTGAAGGCTTTGCTGTGGGTGCAAGGCGCAGAGAAAAAATCTCAGCAAGTTGGCTTTGAAAAGCGTAATTTGAAGTCCCGTAAATTTTGGCCGTGACGTTTAGTTGGCTGTCCCCTTTCTTAAATAAACGAATATATGTACAACAAACACCTAAAATTATACCATAACGACATTAATAATAGGCCTACCGTAAAAAGGTCAATGATGTTACTTTACACAACAATAAGAGTATACCGAAACTCATTACCATCAAATACTCATTACGATATCCATCAAATACCCGAACGTTAAGCTTGAAAGTGTGGTTCGTACTATAATGAGACTTTCCAGGACTGCAGATATTCAGGGAGGAAATGCCACAAATTTACAGGCCGAATTATGGTACCCACGTTTGCTTCGACGAACGTGATGTTGTCGTCAAACTTACTGGTACTTCTTGTTGTTGACCCTGTCCCGCCAGTACTCGCAGGTGTACCCAGATACCGTGGTGCTGACGAAGCCGCGGTAGTCCTGTCCGTCCTTCTCGGTGTAGCACTCCGGCCGGTACCCGACGTATGGTGCTGTCGAGAAGGAACAGCGAAACTTGCAAGCTGATCTGGGCGCAGTCTTTCAGAATACCGAAATCGGCACGGCCCGAATGAAAGGCCCAGTAGGGGCTCAAGACCGCGCCTGCATCGTCCTGCGATTTTCTGTTAACGCGTTTGGCCTTCACGGTCTCTGATAAATACCTGTACCGACTGTTCCGTCCGTACCGGCGCGCTCGGGGCTGCCCACTTCAGAGCGGTCAAACACATTCTGACACTGACAAGGATTGCGTAAACTGGCAGGTATGCAAGTGCTGTCGCTGCGATGCTGCTAGATATGAGAACTACACCGACTAAACCCACTCTGTCTTATAAACTTTGCCGGTGTTTCGGCAAGGAACGCCGAATCTGGCATTCCCAAGTCACAGTAACGGTGCAACTAAGTGAAACAAACACTGAACAAGGGCAGGCCACACAAGGTATCACAACTCAGCACCAGCAGAGAGAGGTTGTACTGTGTGCCTTGGTGAAGTTATTTTGCAAACTTACCGACCAGTTTGAGGTGTTCGTTCAAGCAGACCTCGTGACGGTCGCCCACCTCGCAGTACTCCCACTCTACATCCGGGTCTGTGGTGAAACAGAACGGCTTCTTGCCCCGGCGATAGGCGTGACGCCGGATGCGGCAGTAGTTGTCATGGTGACCGAACAGCATTACGTTGCCCTTAGCGACGGGATGAGGCAGCTGCTGTAGCCACCGTTGGCAGGGCAGTCCTGTGAAACGGAGAAGGAACGGGGTACATGATATGTGGTTGGTGAAATACAGGTGTTTTGTTTCGTTTTATTTTTGAATACCATTCTTTATGACAGGTGCCTCCGCATATCTCATGCGGAGAAGAATCTGTTTTGAGGTAGTATGATTCAAAATCGCTACCATCTGTCATGCAAGATGTCGCAAACACGTTCAACATCAATCATCGTGTTCTTATACTCAGAGAGGTATTTTGAATCGTTCTTTTAATTTAAGTAGATGCAAACATAAATAATGAAGAGAGGAACCCTCTTAGGAAGCCATGTGTTTCCGTGACATTGTAACTCACCAGAGCGAGTGTAGTTGACGAATCCACGGTAGTCACTTGCGTCGTTCCGGAGGTAACATTCCGGATATGAGCCGACATACAGGGTATCTGTCAAAAGAAGGGACGAACAGAAATATATTGCCCTAGACCAAGAAAGATACACGTGTTGTCATTTGCAGTGTTCTATTGTCTGGGCGATTTTACATCGTGCAAGTATTCATCGCCAAGAAACCAGTCAGTTTCACTGTGAGGTATAATCCCTATAGTGTGATATTTTTTTGAGGAAAACCGATGTTATTTTAAAATTATAAGAACGCTTAAAAACCACTCGAATTCGGATGCCGCTTGTGTGTACTACCTTCGTTTTCATCGAACTTTCTGCCTTCGCATTTGTCGCATGGTAGACCTACGTCACAGTACTCCCACTTCACGTCGGGGTCAGTGGTGTAGCACCAGGGCCGACGCCGATTGGACAGCCTGATGATTTTGCAGAGTAAAGTGTACAGGTATTGGATATGTTCTTATGCAAATTAGCTTCTGGTGGGCTTGACCATTGTGGCTTGAGCAAAACATCGGAGAGTTAAACAGGTATGAGAGACCGAGAGGTGCAGATCCGTTAACGGCCATGCTCTGGCTAAACATTTGAATGCCTCCCCCATCCGCTCATGGGAATCGTGAATGCCAAACATTGGCAGAACAAACTCATGAGAAATAGTTTGTTCACTTACTGTTTGCCGTCCCTTTGGTAGCCGATGTTCCTGCAGTAGTTGTGGTCACCAAATCGGACCGAATCGCGGCCTGGCTTGTACTTGTTTTTCCGCTTGTGAGGGTAGTCAATGTTCCACATTTGGCAGACACGCCCGCTCACTGTCCGGCTGACGTGACCTAGGTAGTCCGCCCCGAAACGGTCTTCGTAACACTCCAGGTTTTTGCCATCACAGACCTGTTCTCCTGTTTAGATTCGAAGGATGTCAGAACCCCACGAAATTCATGCTGTGTCTTCGGAAGTTTGATAAACACTAAATTTTGTTGCTCGATAACCCTATGCGTTTTCTCTGTTTTAAGCTTAACATGAGGTAGATGCTACCGTAACATCCCGAGTTTTTCCGTAACATCTCTGATTTTTTTTTTTTGGGGGGTGATGATTTGGGAAAAAAGAGAGTGATTCCATAGTGTCTAGATGTACCATTAAAATGTACCAGCATCAGTGTCGCGACAGGTAAAAATAATCGCCGTAAATTTGGTTCAAGCGTGATCAGACAAAGTACAGGGTATATGTGGTATAATAACCTTACCCACATCGGGAGGTTCCTTCGACTCGCCACACTGGTCTTGGAATTCCCCCACATCGCAATAGCCCCAGGAGCCAGCCGGGCCGGCGACGTAGCACCACGCCGTCCGCCGCTTCGTGCCATCGGTGTGCGGCGCTGCCGTGTTACGGCAGTAGTTGGCGTCGTTGCCAAACTTCTCCCTGGTGGCAAAAAACATTATAACGTGCGAATGCAACTCGAGACTGTGCCCTTCATCCGGCAAGTACAATTCCGACCGCACTGGCTCAAACTGGCACTGGCTCCATGCTCAGAACTAGCCGTCACAGGTCAAAGCCGTTTTTCGGCGATCCAAATCGACACAGTTTTCACCGATGGACCTGCACTCACTTTTCATTTATTTTAGAACAAGAGAACCGGTTTCGCACCCTGTCTTTACCTATAAGCAGCCTCGACTTTCTCGCAACCCCAATCAATGCAAGCCTGGCCGCTGGACGTCACCGAGATCGTGCCCCGGTAGTCGGCTGCATCAGGGCGGGTGAAACACTCGACTCCGTCCCCAATAAAGGTACCCCCTGAACAAAGATAGGAAAAACTCCCGTGTAATATTGTTTAGAAGAAGATCGCGTACGGGCACTAGTGGGACTGTCCTTGCGTCCCTCTGCGATCTAACCGCCACGCTGACATACTCAGTGCACTAGTGATTGATTCAATCATCAATTTGCCCAGTTTGTATCCTTTCGTTAGAAATTACTTTGGCTTCTCTTTAATTTTCTTTCAATATTCAGGCCACAGTGTCCCATGTACTAGATTTTCACTGGCGAAGCGAAGCAATATATTACATTTTAAATGGAGAAAGCATGACGTGGATTTTCTACTTTCGAGTAAAGACAGACACTGGACCACCTTCCGTAACTGTCTTCATCTGCACGGCTCTTTTACGTGATCTCATCTTTCCTCTCTTTTAGATTTTGGAGGAGGTAAAGAAAACGGGAATAAAATTTTTTAATTATTCATCCTCTAGGCCTATTTGCAACAAACTGTTTCAATACCGTTGTCGGATGCCTCCGAGATGGGTCCTGCGAAGTCGAAGAAGGACAGGGAGCTGAAGGAACTGTCGATGATCTCGGTGGTGGTCGGCGGAGGGGGCACGGTGGTGGTCGGAGGAGGTGGTAGGGTGGTGGTTGGCGGTGGTGGTAGGATGGTGGTCGGTGGAGGGGGCACAGTAGTGGTCGGCGGGGGGGNAAGGGGGCTCGGCGGTGGTCAGCAGAGGTGGTAGGGTGGTGGTCGGCGGAGGGGGCTCGGTGGTGGTCGGCGGATGGAGCGGCAAGGTCGTTGGTGACGGAGGTGTAAGGGTTGTCGTTGGTGGAATTGGCGAGGTAGTCGGCGGTGGTGGGGGAGGGAGGGTTGTTGGAGGAAGAGGGGGCGGGGTTGACCCCGGTGGGCAATCGAAATCGATATGGAGAGTGCGGTACAGTACAACTACGAAATTGAATAGGTATACGAATAATTACTGTGAATTCAATATTCAAAAGCACTGCCAAACTGGGAAATAAAAAAGAAATATATTCTCGAGTTTACTCTGTACCAGATATTTTTTCAATCGAAGTGTATCTGGTTAATTCATTTCACACTCAATGCACTCCGAAATTCACAGATGAAAGTACTTATGACAGCTGTTATAAAGCTTGAGCATGACCATTTTCTAAAAATAAATTCTAAACTCTCATTTTTTTGTATTGAAAGTAATATAATATTAGGCAATTCTTCGAGATGTGTGGAGATTTTACCTTTTGCCTTTTCGATGGCCTCCGCTGTCAAAAACAAAGACAAACAAGCGACACAATGGAATGTTACTATAAAGGCGGTTGAGGTTGCATTCATTCTACCCGTATAAACATTGTCTCTACTTCTATGAATAACATGCCAAAAAGTAATAAGTAATTCATGTTAATGCCCTATCAGTGAAATCACATGATCAACAAGAACAACCTCTGAACTACTTACCTAACTCGTCACAAACGATGCCTGGAAAAAACAGAAAACATTTTAAAATAGAGAATTCAGAACCTCGTCTGAACGCGTTTCATATTGGCTACTGCCTCTTTCTCTAACAGATCGTGTTTGATGCGAAATTGTCCGAATTCCAAAACTCTGTCGAGAGTTAACATTTCCCGATGACATGTTGACCCTACGGAATTTGTACTGCGAGTCCACATATATCCTCGGAATATACCGAGTCAAGATCGTATCATTTTATAGGATAATATTTTTTTCTTTGGCTTACCGACAGGAGGAGGTCTCCCAAAAGTGGTGACATCGCGTGCCCGAATATCTATACAGACCAGCAAAAACAGAAAAATCAACGCATTTTGGTTGATTGTGTCGACGCCCTTTTCAAAATGCACTCTTGCAGTACACATAAAAACAGTTTTTTAAAGAATGAGAGTAAAAATAACTTACCGTTGAATCCAGCGTTGCAAGAAAGCAGACTGTTGAGGATTACAGCCACTACGAAATGTCTGAACGGCATTCTTTATGCTGAGCAACGGTAAAAACAGGGAGGTATATAAGAAAGAAATCTTCGGTCGTAAATCTTTTTCCAGTAACTGTGCCATTGTACAATGGCGTAATACCAATGGCAAATGAAACTGGCTCGGTTTTATATAACAATTACTGGTATTCCACATTTGCAGAGTTTACCTGCGTAGCTTATTTCCACCCGAGAACGACTCCTTGGCTTCAAGCAGCCGAGGTGAAAACTGGTGATGGCTAAATTTTGAGCCCCCTTTAAATAGTGCTGACAATCGACGTGTTGTATTATTTTGCCCACCTGGTGTCTTCCCTGGGACATCGTTTGTTTGCATCACAGTTGTGAATCAGTGTGCCTTACCCCCATCCACCAATTCATCAAATTTAGTCGAAATGTTGTTGTAAAGTTGAGATTGACAGGTCATAGTATGAAATCAAATAGGCAGAACGATGCTTATAATCCCATATTTCACTCTCAATTCAATAACAGGCTATTTGTTCCATCAATAATCAGTATATTGGCATAGTCAATATATTGATACAATTATATTTGCATCAACCTGTTGAAGAAAAAAAAATAATTTCTGCATATAAATGCCTGTAATCAAAACAACTCCGCCAAGCACACAGTTTGTATTTTATTGCCTTACCGATCAATAATTATGCGCTGGCATTAGTGTAAATCTTTACATTGGCGGATATGGATCACAGTATCCACAGGTACCCACATCCTTGGTTGACTTTGAAAATTTAATCATACCAAATTGGCCTAAGTTATTTGAAAAGACAGCCGCTCCTTGATGTTTACATTTTGCTGACGTGACTTTGAGTGGTTGTCAATCATTATTCGTGAGCAAGTTATACGAATGTCTTTAGATCTGTAGGGTGAAGGTAAAATTGCTGGGTCGCTTTCTAACATTAATTGGCGACCAACATTTTAAAGGCTTAATTCAGGGAGCGCGTATACCATCATTTGTAACATTTCTCACTCGGCACAATCGGAAAGCCAGTGAAATTTGCCAGCCCACAAGAGAAAATTATCCCGGCAGCGTAAAAACAAAATGTCTTGTGATTAGTGATTTTATGAAGGATGGACTGGTACACATCTAAAACGGGAACACAACAAAGATGCCCCCATGTTCAGTTTAATTTGTAATAGACCTTCACTGTTTCGTGGAAAGCTAGCTAGCCCAGGTTGAGTTCCGCCGTGGTTGTTGCGAAAATGTCACAACAGCCAAGATACTCCCGTTAGACTGAGACAAGTCTAGTAACATCCGGGGCAACGATAAACAATATGGCTGCGGATATAATCATGGAAGAGAAGGCATACTTAGTCACTACACTGTGCAAGTAATGTGGTCTTGTTAGCCATTTAAACGGTATCCTGTGGCAGCACAAATTTGGTGAGTTTTACCATTTTGATGGAAGTCGCTGAATCAGCTATTACGATTAATATTTAAGGAACAAAATAAACAAAAAATGAACTTTAATCCAAGTTGTCCAGTGTCCAGACAAATGACTCGCGGGACTCACACGACTAGACTCACAACATGACTCTGAACGTTAGGCCTTCTCGGTCCAACCTCGATCTACGGCTATGGTTTACAAAGCTTGTTTAAACTGAACTCTTTTTCAATTAGAAACGCGTCATAAGAATGGACTGCTGAGCATTGGCCTTTGTCATGGACGGCCCCATCATGAGCGAGGTGCACGAGGCCGCGGCGGCAGGGGACAGCGAGCAGGTCCTGAACCTATTGAATCTTGGAAAGTATGACGTCAACCAGAAAGATACCGAATGGCATGATAGGACACCGCTGCACTGGGCTGCCATCAAAGGTGATCAAATGGAGTAGGCGTGGTCAACAATTTCTGAACTCATGTTAGAGGTAGTAGGCTATAGCCTAGGCCTATCTATGTGACGGGGCTAGGCCTATGCAGATTGAATAAGAAATAAAATAGGCCCTATCATGCCTATCGGTGCTCGTACTGAACTTCAGAAAGGCCACAAGACCTGCATTGTAACCCAATTATATTTTCCTGGAAAGCACTTTCTTTTGCAGAGACAGGCAGTTAACATTTCCTTCGATGAAGTCCTTGTTTTGTGCCGTCTATTTTCATTAGCTGGCATTATCAGACTGGCGTAAAATTCTATTGAGTTACATGTGATGCCTTATTAATGCTTAATTTCATCCCTTCAAACTCAGGTCACGCCGAAAGCATCCGGGTCCTTGTGGACTATGGTGCCAATGTGGATGCTGTCACTGATAGCGGGTGGACGCCGGCACATTTTGCGGCCGAGATCGGGAAGCTTGGTGCCCTCAAGGCACTGCACAAGCTGGGCGCTGACATGGAGATCAGGGACTGCTGTGGAGACATGCCAAGGGACCTGGCCTCTGTCTACGGCCAGACGGAATGCGTGGAATTCCTGAAATTGTGAGTATCAGCTCCGCGCAGGATCAATAGAGGGCTTGTTTTTTTACATAGAAAAAGACTGTCCTTTGATAGGAGTTCACAGTGTGCATGCAAAGGCTTAAATGGATTTGATCCTGCATCAAATCCATTTGATGAGCAAGTGCAGCAAATTTGAATACATGTACATGGTCTTTGCGTGCGTGCACTTGGCGCATGTATGAACTGAGCTCAAATGAAAAACTTTACATCACCTTTTCTAAGGCTCATGAGTCAGTTGCATGCATGTCAAAAAGATTTGGTTGTCCCAGAACGAAGTACAAAACATCACACCAGTTTCCATGCTGCGAGTCAGCATATAGCTGTGCTGATAGGGACGACCTTACCCTTGTGTGTTACTGTTCTCGATTGACCCATGATACGCTTCACGTTGAGCATGTGCTCTCGGTATATCAAACTGGCTGTCACCAGCTTTACGCACCCAGGAAAGCTGAGTGACCGATTCTCTTGTGGGTTCTGGTTTCACTGCGCAGGGCCGAGTACGAGGACAGAATACAGCGCGAGAGGGAGAAACAGGAACGGCTGGAGCGAGAGGAGAGGGACAGACGAGAGGAGGATAAGAGGCGGCGGGAGGAGGAGCTAAGACAACAGAGGAAGCAGGAGGCAGAAAAGCGGGCCAAGGAGAAGGGCAAGGAGAAGGGCAAGAAAGGCGGAGGGAACAACGGCAGCAAGGGGAAGAGTTTAGCCAGCGTCGGAAAGGCTGTCCTACTCATGGGTGGCAAGTAGTGTGACCTCGTCTAGTTGTGTCCCCTTATTTATTGTTCAGTCATGTCAGCAGCTGTAGCCAGGTTGTCACAAATTGTCATTAATCAGTCTTGAGTTACAAGCCGTTTCCGTGAACTGTGACCATGGTGACAAACGGATGCCTTTGTCATCTTGACCATTGTAATCAATATCACAAGTTGTCACTTGTCACTCAAGCTGTCACATCACAAGTCATTTAGCCTCATCAAGTGATGAGCTATTTCAGTGAAATGACAGAGGCAGTCACTGCTCATTCAGTAATAGAGGATCTTATGATTTTTTTATATCTGCTTGCGATAGAGCTTACTGTAAACTTGATTAATGGCAGACAAGTGAAACACTCACATTGCCCAGGCAATAATGATTACAGCCCTATTTCAGTGCTAGGTCACTAACACTCCAGTAGGAAGTGATAGCAATATTTACAATAATGCATCACTCAAATGTTTGAAATAAACTTTGCTTTGCTATAGGTACTTTGATAAGTTTTCCAACAACACTTACACCTTAATGCCAAGTATTCAAGAATGTGTCCTGTAAACTCCGTCCTGAAAAGGGTATTTAGTGACTTTGACAGTTGAGGGTATTAATATTGTTCTAGCAGTCTCAGAATAGTGTTTTCTTAGAAACAAGTGCTTTTAGCATCCAGGTACATGTACGTTGACATAATATATGTATTAAACATGTAGAAAGATTGACATTTATTTTTCAAGAGATCGACTTTGCACCTCCAATGGAGAAGAATTTGTCCTTTGTTTTTGTTAAAAATTTGAGTGGCAAATAACTACAGCAAACACTAGGGCAGATTTCAAGTCGCTTTTATGAAAGCTTTATTATACATGTACGATATTGTATTTCATTTGGTACTTAGTCAGCAAAACGGCCAAATATATTAAATCAACATTAGTATCAATTTGCTTTGAGCACCTAAGTGTCCATTATTCATTTCTCCCGTTTCCAATAGCAAGGGCTGACTTCTCCAAACAGGTAAACCTCTTTTTCCAAAAACCTCATAAATAAGAGGCATCAAATGCAGAATGGTAGCTCTTTAAAATGTGCGCCAAAAATGTGAATGAGAAAAAATACAGAATGATCCATGACCCCAAAATAAAGGTGACAAAAAGTAAAATGTTTAAAAAGAAAGGAAAATGTACATTTAACAGTAAAAGGTGGGGGAAAAAAACAAAAAAGCCCATGGTTAATGCCTGTGATGAAACAAAGTGCCCTGTTTTATAACTTGACCATCATCCAGACTAATACGTGAATTTTCCAATTCCATTTCATGGAATATGGCAGTTTACCCATTGGTTTCACCAGAATGGTGTGGTCTTTGTCCAATTCTGGAACCAAATTGAAATATGTCAAAATGGCCCTCATTTAGATTATTAATTCTTTGGAAAGAATTCCATTCTCCACAATTTCTTTTAGAGGAGTTACTAAAAAAAGAAAAGAAAAAACTGCAACAAAGATGATTGTCGTACATAGCCTAACAGTCCTCAATCATTTCATAGCTTCTTCCTGCAAAAGTTTGATGAGATTAGAGTAGGAATGAGAATTTCTTTCTCACCTTAACTTTCTTAAAGCATATCAAACAATGTTTGCTAGTAAAAGAACTTTCATAATGTACCAGTACTTCACTGAAAAGAAGGGAAAAATCAACACGAAGGCTTGGTGCAGCTTCAATTCAAAACATTCTTTGGTGTTTAACCTGCACCACGTTGGAAATTATTTATCAGAAGTGCAAACAAGCTACTCTTTTGTGCCTTGGGAGTCTAAAATGTGTTGTGAAATTCAGCATCATCATTTTGTAAAAAAAAAAATCTAAATGACATAATACCCCAATGTTATGCATCCATTTGCCTTGTAAGAGGTCAAAGGTTACAAAGTATTCCACAGCAGACTGGAGGGGTGCTTGGGCAAATAGTATTTTTTAGGGGAGGCTGCAAGGCTTCTTGTGGTCTCTCTGACACAGCTACCTCTTAATCTGAAATAAAAATAAAAAAGAAAAAAAAGGTCAGGAACACTCGTTAAAACAAACTGTCATTGCAAATAGTAGGCAGAAAGATCAAATTTGAAATCAACTGGACAGACTGATCCTACAAGAAACATCTCTAGTAGAGAGTGTTTAGGTGGTATCTCAAATGTCAGATGAGAAGGCTGCTTGTTACCAATTGGGAACACCTGCTGTTCCCGGATGGGAACAGTGATCTATGGGTGTGCATGCGAACTTAAGACCTGCGTGCTCCTAAATGAGAATACAGCAAATTCCTACCAGGAATGTTCAGTGGTCCACAAGGGAGCATCCCATCTGTATAAACAGGAAATCTGCTGACATTTTCGAGGCATTTCCCTTAGAAGTCATCTCAAAATTTGTCCGGGAAAAGTTGCAGACGCTGTTGAGGGTTGAGTTGCAGGATTCTATATCTTGTCCGCAATCTTCCGGCAATGAATCGATTAGTTTGTTTACATAATGTCCTACTTCTGGGGTTTGAAGCAAGGCTGGGCACTCAAGGACACGCTGTGTCTACTGCACTGGCAGTAAACATTGTAATAGCACGACTTATACAGAGCCACCTGTTCTCTGCACTGAGGCCAAATATAAACAGCCATTCACTTGTCCGGGACGAATGCAGGCCTTCTTGTGCGTGAAGTCAATGTTGCCACCCGCAATTTGTCCCGGACGAGTTTTGACATGGTCCCTTACCTCTGTGACGACTCCAGCACCGATTGTTGACCCGCTGTAGCGCAGCATGAACCTGCCCAGGTCCTTGCAGTCGCGGTACAGCTCCAGACACACTGGCCGGCTGGTCTCAATGTCTATGATGGCGTTGCTTTGCTTCGTTAGACACCTGTGGATAAAACAAGGTAAATGAGGAAGACCGCAATAACACTATACCACACATACAAACTCTTACATGGTCAGCATTACAGAAAAGCAAAGTGTTTGGATGATATCACTTAAAAGCAACATGAGGTTAAGGAGACCATCCCATGTCTTATAAAGCCAAGTCATGGGAGAAAGTTTTCACTAGCGATTTGGAGGCAACCACATTCAAATGCATTACCCTGACAGTCAATGAAATTCTTCCAAAAATCATAACTTTATTGTTTGACATGTTCTTCCCAAAATGAAGCAAGATGCTACTCCACACTTCCTTTTTCAAAACTTCTAAAAGAGTCACTTTGGTTATTTAAAACACATTAATAAGCACCTTCAGATTTATAAAAATGATTATTTGGGGATAATGAGGCGTACTGTGTACATTTTGTGGACATTTGGTTGGTTACCAGTGTAAATAAAAGAGGTTGAACTCATTCAACATTTTAAGTGAAAGTGTTTGTACAAGATGACTTGATTTCAAATTTTCTCTCAACAAAGAAAACTCAGTATATTTTGTAACAGATGTAATTTGAAGCCCCTCAGAAAGACTTTTAAAAAAAATTCGTCATGAATAAATTGCAAAACTGACAGAAAATGATGAGAAAGATTTGGCTCTCTTCATTCCTTTACCGTTTAAAATCCCTTGGTGTTTGATCTCTTCCTACCTCACATCCCTTTGCTGCTCAACCGTACCTTTTACACAGGCCCCTTTACCCCTTGCCCTTTAATCCAGCCATCAGCTTTTTCACCCCTTCCTTTTATCCTTCTGCATTCGTCCATGCTTGGTTGATTCCCCGCTTGCTTGTTTGTTTCTGTTGACTTGTCATTTTGCCTTTGAGAGAGATTCTTCTAGAATTGAAACGTCAGGCCCTCCTACTTTTGCGATTTGTATTTGAGGTCACTGTAGCCAGCACGCAGTTTGCAGCTGGTTTTGTATCATATAAAATCACTCTCACTGTACCAGCACATCTGCCAGGTCTCATACCTTTTCAACCACCGCAAATAATCTTTCAAGTTGGCTGCATCGAAAAATATTTGAGTACATGTTCGTTGTGAACGTTATATTTGATGAAATTTTGATGATGCTTGAGAATTTCGATGGACGATGCATGATCTTCAACAATACCAAAAACGCAGTCACTTGCAGTGCTTGAAAACTCCATGCCAAATGTTCATTTTACTATTAGTTTTGGACATATACCTGCTCAAAATGAAAACAAAATTAAAACTAAAGAGAAATTTAATTTTCATCAAGAGATGAGAAATGTCAGTACGGAGAGAAAAATGCTGGAACGTTGCATTTCCATGGAGGGGCTCATGAATATCGAATGACGGACAAGGTGCACTACCTGGGCTGATGTAAAGGGTCAAACAGCCCATGATGCAGCAAAACCTTTCTGCAATGCCATCGTGAATTAATGATAGTGGCCACGAAATCAAAACGATCATTATTTTGGACCATGGTTTAAAGAAACATGCTTGAACAAAATGTTCAAGTCATAAAAAGACGATGATTTGGAGTCCTTTCTTAAAATATTTGTTCTAAAGCTCGTGCTGTGTACCATTTTTGATTTTACTCGCTGGTTTTTAGTGGTCAGGTTTTTTGATGGAATCAAATGACGTTTGCAACTGCCAACTTCGGAACCCAATAATTTCTGAGACATTTTTAATTTCGTGATTATGGTTCGAATATACGGTATGTAAGTATTATCATCTTTCACCAAATACAAATCTGTTTGAAATTGCCACGGGAATTATTACTTGAATTTACTTCCACATAATTTCCTGGTAGCTGGGGCTTATAGGCTCTTCATGTCCATCAACTCTGATCATGATGAATGACGGGTGCAGTCATCGGTGTTCCAGATATCAGTGTTCCTTTTGTCATCGGATATTGTGAACTAATTCAGTGCTGTTCACTTCAGGAAAAATGAACCCCTGAAGTTCATTGTTATATGATGGCTCATATTTTGGAGAACTTGTCGTTTGCCTCTTGTTTTATAAGATGCTGCCGAGAACCAGTTGCCTTTACATTGACACAACATTATGACTGGGTTTCTAGTTTAAAGCTAGTCCTACAGCTGTTTAGCATTTCATAGGATTCATGTAGTTTCTATTTAACACAAACAATTTAAAGGCTGACGTTGTCCAGCAAACAGACACTTACTTTGGCCTCTTCTGTAGGACCTCCCCGGTACTCTTGTGTAGAGTACTAACCAATTTACAGATGACGGCTGGTTCACTGACAGTCTGATAGTGCAGTAAAACCTATGCAAACAAAAATAGAAGACAGAGCTCGTTTCTGCATCAATATATGAAGTAGTCTCACAAACAGCAGTTGCTGGTCTCATCCGACTGAAGCATCTTTGAATGGAAGTTCCGATCACAATTTGGACTTACCGGGAAACCTTTGGTGACGGGCACGTCCAAGTTGAACATGATGACTCTGGCCCTAAAGCGACTGGCCACTGGGATGGGATGGTCGATGCTGCACACGACGCTGCCGACACTGTGAAAGGACCAAGCCATAAGGGTCATGTTCAGGAAAAGATCTACTTACAGGGGAGTTTCCCAAACCAATGTCGTCTCTCCAGCTTCAAACACAGCTCCCTACAGGTTCCCTATGTTGAAGCTCTTCCGAATCAGTGCATTTCTTTCTTTCTGCTGCTGCTGCGTAAATATCAGCTGTCTCAGGCACGGCCAAAGCTCACATTTTCAGTCTATTTGAATACTAAACATTTGAAACTGAGTTTAGAGCCAAGAAGAAGCCAGAGTCGGAGACATCTGACATATGCAAAATGGATGCAAGTAACAGTACACTCTGTGTTGGCAAGGACACTCAAAAAGAGTTACCCAATTGGGACTCAACTTCAAGACAGGGGCAAGAGTTTTACTCGGAGTCGATGGTCTCTACTTCAAACTCACCCAATGTTGACTTGGTCGATACTAGTTACCACCACAGTTGCATAGTCTCCTGCACAGGCCCATCTTGACTCTTCGTCATGGATGTAAACACCTACCAAAGGGAAATGTTGCAAAAATTTACAAGTCGAAAACATGCAATGCATAAGTTTCTTGGCATACAGAGGTGTTTTTGGCGTTGAACTGGACCAAAAGAGAAAGGCTGATTTTCACATCAGTAACACTAAAACACATTTCTTTTTTCAGTACAGTGATGAAAAAAAAAAAACCAAAATATGAATAAAATTCTCAAATGAGCCAGAACTTGCGCCTGGTCTTACATCTTGTCTGGCACCTTACCTCGTACTTGGCCCGTCTCCCCTGCTGGCATGATGACCACGCGGTCACCGACCTGCACGCCCCCTGACTCAATCTTGCCAGCTATGCTGATGCCTGCCCCAATACCTTCAGAAGGGGGGGAAAAATCACACCTAAAATTCACTCTGGTGTCTAAATCTCACTTCAAATGTCCCTACAGTACAAATGTAGTTTTTAACTTCAGTGAAACTTCAGTGTTTATATTTAATTGTCTTGTTTTTTGTTAATCTCTAATTCACCTGCACATCCCTGGTACAACTAACACATTATCATTGAACGCAGGACTACTCTTCGGCCACAAAAACTCCCCATATTATCAGTAATGTTTTAGAGCCATTTCCATCCAGATGATCTGTTGGTTAATAGTGCTGTAAGTAGGTGCCAAGGTTCAGTTTGGGTTCAGTTCGGACATGCACACGCATGTACCTACATTTGATATACACATTGAGACAACGAAGAGCTTGCTACGAACGTGCCGTATATGGAACTTCCGTGTATATAATACGTCAATAAAAGTAACAAATCTCTTCTCCATTCCCATCCCCGAGCAACTGACATAATTTTTTTTCGAAACTGTTTCCCCAAAATTTGTTTAGGAGTTAAAATTCCATATAAAGTTACTGTCGGAGGTGTGACAGTTTCTGACTGTGTTTTTCTGACCAAAACGGTTGTATTTGGACCATACTTGACTCAACAAAACGATTGCAGGATATTTGAAAACAGAAAAAACAGCACACTCAAATAAGAGTTTCCTCCTTTACAGAACACAAGAGCAAATTAGATTTTGTGTTATGGTTATTTTTCACGAAACAGATTCAACTACCAAACTATGGCTTTCAATGTATTCGA
The DNA here is from genome assembly GCF_001949145.1 of Acanthaster planci. Next base: position 3,701,504 of record NW_019091357.1, read on the forward strand.
AAAAGAACCTTGGTATCATGTCAGCATTGTTTCCCAGGGCAGTGCCCACGTGTCCCATTAGTCTTTTTCAAACGGATAACAGGTTTTGTTATTTGAGATTTGCAAACAACTCAGAGATCTGGCAAAATTCCATTACAACGTATTCACACTCCAGCTTTGATCAAACATGATCAAACAAAAGGCAAGCTAGGCCACCGCATGAACCAAATCTTGTCGCGTACTGGAGCACTGCACCGGCCCGCCTGGCAAAAACAATTTTCCCTCTAGAGTTGCCTTCGATTGAGCATGAGTCCGACTGTGATCAGCATCCAATCGAAATTCATTGTGCACGGCCATTTATGACATCATGGCCTCATATGGAATGTAAGGGTGTGGCTAACTGAAATTGGAAAACATAATGCTAAATCTGAATATACATAAGCACAATTGGATGTAGTGAGAATTTAGAATTGTTGTGCAGCAGAAATTCTGTACGTTGCATGTTCTCCGTTGATTATTAGTGAATTCCCACCATGTGCTTTTTACAACCATTGCGTGATGCAGGGCCATCGTAAATTTACCACAGATGTATACAGTACATATACATTTACAGTACATGCGCACACGTACATGTGCCTGAGCGCCAGTGCGGCATAATTTGTTATCCATTTTTGTTGTGTTTGGTTTTTTATTAAGTTTCCTTTTGTCCATTCGTGTGCTATCAATGCTATTTAATTGAAGCCGAACATCCGAACCGACCAGTTTTGTTTGGTTCGGTAGAGCCATGTTTGATGATTTTTGGTTTGGTTCGGCAGTTTGGCTGCAGCACTATCTGTTGTGCAACAAAAAAACTGTTGCTTGTGGGGCTTAAAACTATGTCAAATGGCAGCCTTGTTCTCGCCCTTCAAAGATAGCCATCAGTGTTGTAGTTGAGACCATCACAAGGCCACGCACAAGACCAGTCACAAGCAACAGGGTGAACAATGAAAAAGAAATGCTTTTGTTGCAGTTCATTTGAATAAAGGTGGCTTGACTTGAGACTAGAGGTTTTGTGTTGGTCTTGTGTGGGCTTGTGAAGGTCTCAAGTGGTCTCAGCTACAACACTGTAAACCATTACGGAAAAAGACAGTGCATAGGATATCATTTAAAGTCCATTATTAAATTGACGGTTGTCTCTGAATGGTTTAATGAATGAAGTGATATGCTGAATTGTGCAAACTGAAAAGCGACATTTAATGATGTTGGCCTGTACTTGCCTTGAGCAGAAGCGTCCCTCACTGGTTTAAAAGAGCTGTGTTAGTGGGGAGTGTTCATTTTGTTGGAAACAGTGTGACTGTAACATGTACATTTCATAGTCGTTTGCGAACCGGCACAGTGAACATTGCTACAGAAATTTTACTTTCTCTTGGTTCAGCACAGGGCCCATAAAAAGACTGTTTTCTATGCCCAGAAAACTCAACTATGCATTCTAAAAATAGCAACGTGACTGCTGCAACCAATGAGCTTACCCTTGAAAACATCAGAAACACACTGTCTGAAGGCCTTTTCAATGGGTCTTTTAGGAGCTTTCAAGCTATCTGAAATTAAACCAAATAAAGAAGCAAATGCATTTTATATTCAAATCTCAATGTTTTGTTCTTTATGATGAAGAATTTCTCCAGTTGGGCGTAGATGCAACAATATGGATGGTGTGCATATAAACAATCGTTTCTCCAAACTGTAGGAGCGGTGAGCCATGAATGTCTCTTCGTCCGTTGTTCTATCTGTTTGTCTTCATGGCCTACTGTTACAGCCTTACCTATCCTCTCCACCAGTGATGGACCTTTGTACCATTTAGTGAGTGCTGGTTCTGTGGCCCTGTCTTTTAGGTTTTCTCCCGTCAGTCCACTGCAGGGGATGTACTGAACCTCAGATTCCTGCCAAGATCAGAGATGGGGCTCCCTTTTCTTTAAAAGATGCAGCATTCTTGGAAAATCACATGATAAGATGGATTGTGTGCAAGTACGCCCCCAAGGATTGGGAAAAATGACCTGTTAATAAGCCATTGCAATGCTATGGCTGCTGTACATCAACATTTAGGTGCATTCCTCTACTATGACTATGAACTTGTACTCATTCCAGTGAAAATTGATAATGTGCACTTTGCACCATGCACACCCAAACAAGTACACACACAGTGGCAAGAACCAGAATGTGTGTTCTTGGTAGTAGGTTACAAACCCAATCTACAAGCAATCTTACATGAGTGCAGACAACTGCTTATTACAGTCAGTTCAATGTGAATGTAAGTATACTTTGCTGAATCAAACACCTGGTCAGGAGATGGGACGGAGTAAGGGGGGGGGGAAACCCTCCCACCATATGTTTCCTGGTGTCTGTTGCCCTCACCTTGAAGCCGGCCTGCTTAAGGAAGTGCCCCAGCTTGCCCACGATCTCGCTGAAGCGCTCCTCGGCCCAGCCCACCGTGTCCAGCTTGTTGATGGCCACAGCCAGCTGGGTGACCCCCAGCGACCGGACCAGCAGAGCGTGCTCCCTCGTCTGGCCACCCGCATCAAAGCCGGTCTCAAATTCTCCCCGAGTGGCATCCACTACCATAATAGCCACGTCCGCCTGTCCAGAAAGATTTGTCCGGAATAAGCTTATTCAGTAGTCCAACAGAATACGCACAAAATGCATCGAATCACAATTGACTGGGTATGATACATGAAAATACCAGAACAGTGCCCATGCTGTCTATTTACGCTAAAGCCATGGAAGAGACTGAGTATCCTACACACAAAAAAAGTCGGAACAAAAGCCGATGGTGTTCATGTGTGTCTTACCTGTGCAGCTCCGGTGATCATGTTCGGAATGAAGTCTTTGTGTCCTGGTGCATCTAGGAGTGTTACTATTCTGTTTGAAGTCTCAAAATTGGTTAAGCCTACATCCATGGTGATTCCCCTTGGGAGAAAAAAGAAAGTTGGAAGAAATGCATCCAATCATCTTTTCTGTAAGATTTCCAGACCTGGAACATGCAAGGACTGTTGATTGTGCCTTTTCAAAATGTGTCGATAGCTGCAGTAGTCTTAAAGTAAAGAGAACACTTCAATATTTACAAAGGGGGGAGACTGGTGGAGACTAAACAATCCATATCAAGTACCAGATGTTTCACGGGCCCCACAGCTATGACATACATTTGTGTGTGCGCCTTAAGGTACGCCTTTGAATACCCATTTCTTGTGTTCTATATCAATTTTTATTTGTAAAAACACTTCGGTCAACTCAAAATTTTCCTTATCTTAAAAAAGAGATTGTTTGAAACATCCTGATGAAAAAATCCTTAGAAATATCACCCATAATTTGTATTTAAGTTGATCCCCAACCAATGGCTCCCATTCTACTTCGATGAGAGTGAATGAATATATCTGATATCCACCTCTGTCTCTCCTCCCCAGTCTCATCCAGCACCCAGGCGTAGGCAAAGGATGCCTTGCCCAACTTCTTGGATTCTTGCTCGTACTTGTGCATCTGCCGCTGGTTCACCTAAGGGAGGGAATGGGAGACCCCAACAGGTCAGAGGCTAGCCAGCTGTCCCACGCAATGTGCATGAAAACACTTACTAACTACTTGAACTGAGACTAACCATGACAAAAGGTAAAAGATGCCATTCCATGATTAATTACCAAATGTACCTGTCCAAGAAGATAGAGAAGGTGCCCCATCAATGTTGACTTGCCGGCATCTACGTGTCCAATCACCACCAAATTTATGAGTTGTTTTCCTTCCTGTCGTTTGGAGTATTCTTTAGATATATCAATATTCTGTTAAGAGGAGACAACAATTTCAACATTGTCAAGATCATTTTGAAGTCTTGGATGTTCAGAAGGCTGATAGCCATTTTTTTACGCTGTAAAATCACTAGCTCCACTCCCTGTTTAGGATAATGAAGCACATGCAATATAAGTCATAAAGTTTATTGGGTTTGAAAAATTTTCATCTTTAGCTGTGACTCTGAATTTCATCTTCATAGATTTCCTTGAGTTTACATATTCTGGTTAAACACAGCCCATTTTCTGCTCCAAAAATATCATACTTGTCTGAAATGAAGCCAAACATTCAGGATAGAATATTTTCACTGGTTTCAGCAATACTTGTTTAAAGATGAATCTGATAAGCCTGAAAGAAAGTACTTGTCGGAACCGAGCCAGGATTGGGCAAATGGCTGAGCATGTGCAAGGTTATGAGTTGTGCACATGTCTACGCTGCAACTATGCAGCAAACTACACACAGAGCTGGTATTGTATGTGGTAGCACCAAAGGATCGGTTGACTCACTCTTAGCACTTACCCCAGCTTTGGAGGTCTTGGACTCTCTCCGTGTCGAGGGCTGGGCTCCGGGCAGCGCTGGTGCTGGTGATCCAGCCATGCTGGTCAAGTCCGGGGCACTCATCACTGTTGGAAGCTTACCTTTAGACTCACTGAAGTAAAGAAAAACGAACATGAGGAAAATGCAAAGTAATTGGAAACAAACAAGTAGTGCACATGAAGATGAAATCTAAAAGGAGAGAGGAAAACAGATACAATGCAAATATGGTGTCTTTGGAAGGAAAGAAATGTGCGTGTCCAAAGTTCCACTGAACACTCGAGCACATTCATTTTCAGCATCCAGAATCAAGGAAAGACCAGATCAGAAAGTTGAAGCATTGAAGTGTACACTTTGTGGTTGCCAAATTTTGCACTATGAGATTACAGTACCCAAGGCAAAACCTTTTAGCACCACATTGTTACACAGCAGCCCCCATTGGTTGTTCTGCAGTAACACTGTGACAACAGCTGCATTCTCTCTTCTACAAAGCTAAAATGTAGTTGACCACTTTTGTCTCAGTACTCAGGTTTCATAGTTCACGGGGTTCTGATACACTGTCTGGACAGCGTTTGTTCCTGGTACACTTACAAATGTAAATAAGCCTCTTGTGAGTTAAATTTGAATTTAAATCTGGTACACTGAGTTCTGTAAATTCACACAAACATAACCAACTTGAATTCCCAGACTAATGACACTGTTACTATACTTTTTGATTTGGGGAAATGACCACCATCTCTGTAATGGAATTGTTCCCTGGTGCTAATCTCACCAATTGAAAACAGTGTATTGTTACAAGGCATTTCTAATGTAACTAAGGAAAAGCTTGCCCTGAATTATGAGGTACCGGTATATCAAGAATGTCTTTAAGTACGGAGAATTCAACTTATGTTCATGTGAATTTAAAGAACCAGTGTGACACATTGTACTCTAATTTACCTTGCGAAAGGTTTACTTGTGCATGAAATGGCACACTGTACACAGTCAACTTCATGTACATGTAGCTTGTAATAAAATGGGCAACAAAGTTATGGAAGAAATGGACCTTTCCCATAAACATGATGAAATATGCAAATAAGGCAAGTGCATGCGCATGACTACATGTACCACTGGCTGGCAAAATTGCTTACATCTACGAC